>OZ018324.1:26996920-27304420 GCA_963969495.1 Ceratothoa steindachneri
CTATGCGAAATAGTCTTAGAGAGAAACGAAGTAGTAGCCAGATTAGGAATCCTTAACCCCTATAAGTCTCCAGGTCCGGATGGCTTTCTTCCTAGAGTCCTCCGAGAAGTTAGTGAAGAGGTCGCCTCACACCTCACCAACATTTTCAACGAGTCTTTATAAACTGGAGAAGTGCCGGAAAACTGGAGACTAGCAGACGTAACCCCCATCTACAAGAAGGAGGACTGCGAAGGCCCGGGTTATTACTGACCTATTAGTCTGACATCCACCGTAGGCAAACTATTAGAGGGAATAATCGCAGACCATATAGTGCAACACTGAGAGTCGCACAACCTGGACTTTCAAAAAGCCTTCGATACCACACCGCAGGTTGATAAATAAGGTCCGCGCCCTTGTCATTACCGACAAGTTACCCGAATGGATGGAAAACTGGCTCTCGGTACGGAGGCAACGAGTAAAGATCAACAGGGTAGTCTCTCAATGGGCGCCGGTCAGTAGCGGGGTGCCCCAGGGCTCAGTGCTCGGGCCTCTATTGTTCATCGTCTACATCAATGACATAGACAAAGGAATACTATGCTCGATAGCCAAGTTCGCTGACGATAGCAAGTTAGGAGGTAGTGTGAGCTCGCGAGAAAGAGTGGAACGCCTGCGAAATAGCTTTCTCATGATAGGCGAGTGGTCCGAGAGGTTGCAGATGCCATTTAGCCTTGACAAGTGCAAGGTAATGCACATCGGCCATGCTAACCCTTGAGAAAACTACTCCTTGATAGGCAAACAGCTAGATACCACTGACCTTGAAAAAGATCTAAGCCACTAATCAGCAGTGATCTAAACTTCTCTAGGCCGTGCCTCCAGGTGGAAAAGAGGGCCCAGCGAATGCTGGGGTACATAAAGAGGCATTTTCGTTTCCGAAATAAACAGATTGTTCTCGCCTTGTACAACTCTCTAGTCCGGTCATACCTTGAATTGGCCGTACAATTCTGGTCCCCAAACCAGAGGAAGGACATTGAACGGCTGGAACGGCCAGAGCCACAAAATTGATCCCTTTCCTTAGACATAGAAGTTATCAGCATAGGCTACGAGAACTGGGGATGTTTTCCCTGCAGACGCGCCGGTTAAGAGGCCAGCTGATTGAAACTTTTAAAAGATAATACGAGGAGTTGAAAATGTAGATCACAGGAGGCTGTTCACTTTGAACGCAAATGCTACCCGTAACCACGGTTACAAACTGGAATTACAAAATCTGCGGAACGTGGAACCGTCTACCGCCAGAAGTGGTGAACAGTTCGTCAGTCGAACATTTCAAATCTCGACTTGACGAGATAACCAAACCTTGACATAGATTGTACCACCTTGGTATAGATTAGAGGCAAGTAGATAGGTTTTAACTTTTCTATAAAAATGTCCTGCTTGTGTTCTTTTTCGCAGCACATTAGATATCGTTTCCGCTTTCTGGCCCACAAATGCGGGTAAGAGACCCTTCATCTATGCTATGCCTTCTATCATGCTATAGGTTAGGGCCTTCCCAAAATAGTACCTCCACGGTATGGTCAACAATGTCCTTTGAGGTACTACTTTTCCTTGTGACTCTCTGTACAAAAACTTTGTCGGAGAATCTTCGGTTGGCTTAACGCCCATCCTTTTTAAAATTTAAATTAAAAGAAAATCCTGGGTCTAAGTTAGTCAATTTTCTTCTCAAATTAGAGGCCGCACTATCAGAAGCTAAGTTCTGTTAATGATGATACTATTTGGGGGAAGGAATCCCCATCAAAAGGTGTCTTCTTATAGCTTCCCATTTGCCGTGTTCCCATGTCTCGCTCCAAATTGCCGCTTGGCGACCGGTGTTTTCTCTACATACATCGCCCATTGAGAGGCTACTTGTCGATCCTGGGGGGTGAGATGCCACTCGCTCTGTGCATCGTGCACCTATACGCGCGAGCCTAGCGCCTCCCTCAGTCGCCAACGGCTCTCACTGCATCCGCAGCCAATCTCGGCGGTGCCTTTGCCGCCGAGAGACGTTAGTCGTACCCTTAACCCTTTTGGTTTAAGACTAGGAATCTCCTTCGAGAGCTCGCTGTAGCTCTCGGACCGGTGGCAACTCTAATTCTGCCCAGGACACCACCCTTTAGTGTACTACCTTTGACTATTTGTCGCCACGCTTCTGCTCCCAAAGCTTCCACAGTGCGGGAGTATTGCGTTCGACTGGTTGAGAGAACACTTCGTATCACGGTGGATCTGTGCCAATGTATATTGTATACAGGGTGTTCCAGGACACAGGAGGGGTTCGGTTTCCACGCCGTATCCCTCTATTTGAAGTCATCGGTGCTCTACCAAGCGCTGCGTCTGTCTTCACGACCGAGCTGGTCGCATTACACCACTCGGTACTGCAGAAAACGCGTAGAGCTCGTTTAGGACACCGGATTTTTATCTTTAGTGACTCTAAAGTACCCTGAGTGCTCTCGGGGCATTGGAATCCCCACACCCCCTGGTTCGCGGTATCCGTGACCCCACGGTTGTTGCGAACCGGGTTGATTTCGAGATTATCTTCTGCTGATCTCCTGGACGTGTGGGAATTGTTAGGAATGAGGGCGCCAAAGAGTCCGCGAGGACAGAGCGATCACACCATCGTTGGCGCTCCCTCACACCGCCTCAATGGCAGGAATCAGGGTGTTGTCCTGGGATGCTTGGCATGGTAAAAAAAGATGGCAGACGGCCGAGGGGAACCTAAAGTTACGTGACATTGCGCCGCGACTGTTCCCATGGATCTACCCCCAGTGTCGCGATGGCTTCAGGCTGCTTTCTGTCGTCTCCGAATTGGACGCAGCGCCATTTGATGGAGCGCTCGCCTGCGCCTTACTACGACGACTGCGTTGTCCCTAGACTTCGGCACATTCTTGTTGAGTGTCCCAGTCTGTGTGATCTTGGCGCACGTTACCTTTACCCGGTATGGGGATGAGCGTGGCCGCTACCGTTTGTCCCTTGTACCCTGTACGGGTTCATTTACATACATAGATTTGTGGACTATCTGGCTTTTCGGAGGAGGCTAACCTCCTCCATTTTATTTGCCTCTCTTTTTTGTAGGTGGCATGTTCCTGCGTCAGGAGGAGGTGGGCCTTCCTCACCGCTGTAAGGTGTTTTTTTCTTGCTTTTTAATACAGACAATATCCATAAGATGGGTAAAACTCTTCTATACTAATGTTCATAGCCTTAGGAACAAGCGGGAAGAGGCTGTGCGCAGCTATATTATAGAGAATAGGTTCGATGGTGCAAGTAATAAAGGCAATATAAGAAGGAAATTAGAAATGATACCGGCATGGGAAATAGAGATATACCAAAGGAAACTAAACTTAGGGTGTCAAAAGGTGTCTCAAGGATTAAAAGGCTAAAGTGATTTTATAGGAAGGATGCACTCTTGGGAATAAGAGGGAAAAATTATTTAGTTATCGGACAGACAGAGGAAGACAAATTTCATGAAAATAGAAACATATGAAATGAATGGTTACACCATGTACATTACCAAACAGACTGATAGGATTGGAGGAGAGAGAATTTTTTATGTTAAAAGTAGCATGTAATCCATTCCAAATAATACAATAGGGGATAGGCAAATAATGGAGTCGCTATAGATAGATATTAGGGTTAGTAAAATTCGGGAACTACGAATAAGAGCCGGACGAAACTGGTTGGGAAAATATGATAATTAGGGATATAATTAGTCAAAGAATTATTAGACTATTGAACAAATTTAGTTGGAATTTTTGGAAACTATTTATTTACATAAAAGTCTCTGAATGGGACAAATGAGTTTAAATCTCACAAAATTGCAATGTTATAGTCAATGACTTTGATTTTAGATATATCTAATGTAGGTTTCTAGTGTTATATGGCAACATTGAGTCGTTGTAGTGTGGCCACACTCATTTGCACCGCGTGGTGTAGCCACGTTTCGTCCAGTTGTAGTTCAGTCAGGGTCAGTGTGGAGTAATTGTTTGTATTCAAATGACTTTTGGAGTCACACTGGGGTGTATTAGTTACAAATTCATATATTAAATTCCCTTTAAAATTTAAATTACGTGATATTTCAATTCAAAGCTGAGATGGGTAAACGTAATGAACTTAGTCCCCATAAAATTGGACAAATAGAAGTGTATTTGAGTGAAACCACATTTGAACAGAAATGAATCAGAAGGAAACTACAGATTTAAACTCAGAGTTGAGATAAAAATACTTATGATATTTAGAATATTTGAGGAAGTATATTTTAATATGCTACAGGAACAGTGTATACCATAGAAGTTGCTTAGGAAAAAAACAGGAAACCATTATGGTGGAATAAGGATATCGCTATCTTAATTAGAAAAACGAGATACTTTTAAAAATCTACAAAAATACACCTTGGATAACCTAAATAACTTTACGAAGGTTAGGATTAATTTGAACAAGATGACTAAAAATAGTAAAATGCTGTCTGAAATTAAGTTAGCACAGAATTGTAATAAGGATCAGAGAAAGATATTTAGCTATTATAAAATAAATAATAAGATAAATCAAGATAGGATGGAGCCTCTTAAAGTTGAAGGGAACTTTAAAGAAACAGATGAAGAAATAGTTGAGGTAATCATTGAGCATATCAGTATTACTAAAGAAAATCAGGTTTTTTCTAATCCTAATAATGATAGGTATTGATAAGAGAATGTATTAAGGTATTTATAAATGGATTGGATGTTAACAAAGCTATGGGCTCTGATAATATTCATTCTAGGATTCTCATTGAGGAAGTGGAAAGTGTTTCACTTGCTCTTGAGAAGATATTTGTTAGATTTGGGGATATACTAGATGACTGGAACAGAGTTAATGTAGTCGCAATCTTTTACAAAGGCAAGGAAGGAAGATCCTAATAACTATAGGCCAGTATGTTAAAATTTAGCATGTAATCTAATCAAATAATATAAGAGGTAAACTAGTTGAGAAGATTAATTAACAAAAGGATAGCAGACTATTTAGAAAGTGTTGGTTCGTTGAGTGAAGTCAGCATGAATTCAGTCAGGCCATGCATGACAATATTTTTGGAATTTATAGATTATGCCACAGGGCAATTGGAGAAAGGGTAGATATAGTTACCTTGGATTTTAGTAAGGGTTTTGATAAGGTCCCTCATAAGAGACGTGTATAAATTTAGAATGTATGGTTTCTGAAAATGTTTTAAATTAGTTGGTAAAGTGGCTGAATGATGGTATAGGCAGTGGAAGAAAGGAGACGAATAACGAGGAAGAATAGGAATAATGGTGAAAATAAATTATGTTAAAGACTCTCAGAGCCAACTTCTCCGGCAGGGTTGTATTCATTTTCATCATCGTCGGTTCCATAAATGCCCTAAGGTTATTTTCAGGCAAGTCGCCCTATGGAAATAAGTAGGCCATTTCTTATATTGCATTCCGCCAGTTTTTGACTAGTCATTGCAGGATATCCGCGTATCACATACGCTATGAGCTCACTCATGACTTGTGTTAGGGGGGAAGGGGGATGTATCGCGAATCAAGACGAGTGATGTCATTATGACATCGCACGGTTGATCGTGATTTGCGTTTTTCTATCCAGCTGGAAGAGGTTCTCAGTGTGTACACTTCGGTGATCTTTCATTTCCCCTCTCCCCCCGCGCCTCTTCTTTTGGGTTCCTCGGTCGTGGCTTGAATGCCAGATCCCCATACTGAGCGCGAGCATGCATTTTGGAGGGGAGTTGTTCCCCCCCCCCCCCAATTTGATAACGCCTGGGTCTTCGCCACTTGGTCTATGTAACAGTTGTCCCTTATTCCTGACCTGGGCTCGCAAAGCTGAAATAAACAAATCCTTGTTATTAACTTATTCATTTACCCCAGCTGGAGGACCTCCCAATAATCTTGGGACGAATGGTACCAATGTGGGTCCGGTGCTTCCTCTCATGAACGCGTATCCGCCGCATTACCCTCCCCCCCATGGTACTACTCCGATGGAGGGGGCCACTGCCATGGACCCCGCAGAGATGAAGTATTCCTGCACTATGGACTTCAGACCCGGTGAGTAATCGGTTGGCTTTTGTCAAGTCCATTTCGCATTCCTATATATGTTAGGTGGGCGCGTAAGACGGCGCATAATGAGTGCTATGAAAGTGAAGTTGTTACAGACGCTGTTTAGTGAGAAAATATTTTCATAATGACGTCGGGATGGACGCAACAAGTTCTCAAAGGTAAAGTGGAATAAAATAAGGTCATTAAAGAGATGACCTGCTAATTATTATTATTATTATTATTATTATTAGAACAATAATAATAACCACTTAAACCCCCAAATAGGGTGACGGCCACCCATGGTAACCCCACAAAACACCCAAAGGCACTGTAGAGGAGCATTAGTAGCATAAGAAATAACTAGAATACACAAAGTTAAGACGCAAGAATTCACTAACATATAAAAAAAAAATATTTAAAATTAAACTAAAAATAAAAAATAACAATGTGTCTGCCTGTCCCAGTTAATCCCTCAGTCAAGCAAATAAATCATGAAAAAAGCATTAACAGCAGATTTAAAAGCATTCAGGTCAGCACAATGAACAATTTCATTCGGAAGATCATTCCATAATTTGCTATAATATGGAACGAAACATTTGGAAAACTGATTTGTTCTGAAGTTAATATTTGAAAATGCAGTCATTCAGAGCTAAGTTACGTCTAGTAGGTCTATTGTGGATAAAAGGAGCAGTTAGTCTCAAGTACAAGGGATGATTTAACATTATGGAAAACCATGTACAAGAGAGACAAACCACCAATTTTTCTACGTTTCTCCGAATCGATTGTTAAATCTGGTAGAATGAAACGAATACAATTTAAAGCTTGGTCTTATAATTTGAGATGACACTTTCCGTAGAAAACCATATAGACATGCAATACTCAAAAAATGGTAGGATGGATGCTTAAAAAGATCTATGGCTTAGAAAGCCATAGATCTTAGATGCTTCTCAAAAGTAAACTTTATCATCTATAAAAACACCCAGGAATTGAGCAAGAGACCCACAGAGAAACAATGGTGGATGAGGAGGGTCATGAGTCCTGGATTTATTAACATTTATAGATTGTGTCTTGTTTGGGCTTAGCTTCATGCCCCATTTAAGAAACCACGACTGTATTCTAGAAAGGTCTCTATTCAGGGAATCAGCCACAGAAGCACGATCACTAGGAGAGTTAACTGAGGCATACAAGGTACTATCATCAGCATAAGCAATTAATTTATTTTCTAAATTTGACCACAAGTCAGCAGTCTACAATGTAAAAAATAAGGGGCCCAAAACTCTACCCTGTGAAACGGTCAGACAAAGATTCTCTGAATACATTGATAATTGGATCCCCAATACCCATCGATTGTAACTCCTTATGATTCACTAAATCAAAACCAGAGCTAAAATCGAGAGAAATAACCCTGGCCTCAGGGCGAGCATCCAAAGAGGTTTGCAGATCAAGGGTTAATACCAATAAGGCATCAGTAGTGCTAAGACCTTTTCTGAAACGAAATTGCATAGCAGGCAAAAAAATTGGGAAATTCACAAACTTGTATAGTCTTTTTGCTAATAACTTTTCATAAACTTTTGAAAGAATTCGAGTAATAGAAATCTGTCTATATTCCAAGAGAAATTGTGTAGGATATGTTCCCTTCGGAATTGGAGAAACATTGGCAGTTCTCTAGGACACTGGAAAACTACCAGAGGCCAGAAGACTTCTGAATATCCCGGCAAGTTTAGGAGTCAGTTGCTTAGATAAAGTTTTCAGAAAAATGGAAATATTTAATCTGGATCAGTACCACCGAATGGATCCAAATCATCATCATCATCACTATCATCACTATCATCACTAACTCTATAATTTAAGAAGAGGAATTTTTGATACGGAGTTAAATTTTTGAAAATTAGTTTGGCAATGACTTTGTGTGTGTTGTGGATTTTTAAAAATTGAGATAACAAGAGGAGGGCTTCGCCATTCCTCCTTACAGAAGGTGAAGTTCAGAAAATTTATTTTTATATATCTTCTTCTATAACTATATTTTAGCAATGTGATATTTTGAAAGGGGGGAAATTTAGTTTAGAGTTCCATTTTAATTTTTTTACAATTGGAGAAGTTCAGAAAATTTATAAAAATTTAACCATGCCTGCCCTTTTTTAGATTTTAAATTATAATCTTAGTAGCGATGTGCAAGCTTCCCCCCGTAGAGGGAGTGGCGAAGCTACACAAGCCCCTCCCGTAGGGAGGGTTATAACGAAGTTATGGCTTGTAACTATAATTTAAGAAGGGGATTTTTTTGAGTATTTGAATAATAATTTCATCTTAGTTTGGTTATGACTTATGTTTTTTTTAGCAAAGTTATTTCTAATAATTCTTTTATGATATCCAAAAACAAAATGGTGAAGTTCAGAAATAAATATAAGTATCGAAATTTTGTGAATTTTTAAAATCCAAAGAATTAATTACAAATGGTGAAGTTCATAAAATTTATTTTTATATATCTTCTTCCATAACTATATTTTAGCAACGTGATATTTTGAAAGGGAGGAAATTTAATTTAGATTTCTTTTTTAAATTATTATAATTGGCGAAGTTCAGAAAATTTATAAAAATTTAACCATGAATGCTTTTTTTAGATTTTAAATTATATTCTTAGTAGCGAAGCGCAAGCTCCGCCCGTAAGGGGTTAGTGGCGAAGCCATTACCTGGTCTAAATATTTTAATTCTGACGACTTAAAGTCAAAATATGTGAATTCTCGATTAGGATAACAAGTCGAAGGGAGATCCACTTCTTGATCACTTTGCTTTCTTTGAAACACAGAGGAGAAAACTTCAGGCTTAACAGTTAGGTCAAAAGTCAATGTTCCATTGTCCATTCGAATGGGAGGTAATGCAAAATCAATTCCAAAAAGAAACTTCTTTAAAGTGCACCACTATTTGTGCGGTTGGGATGCCTTGGTCATAATTTCAAATAAATGACTTGTATTATGTTGTGCATCACCACAAACAGATTGAGCGTGAGATCTAAGTTTCAAATAAT
Organism: Ceratothoa steindachneri; assembly: GCA_963969495.1. Classification (NCBI taxonomy): domain Eukaryota; kingdom Metazoa; phylum Arthropoda; class Malacostraca; order Isopoda; family Cymothoidae; genus Ceratothoa; species Ceratothoa steindachneri. The sequence continues at coordinate 27,005,987 of OZ018324.1, forward strand.
TTCCCATAACAATAGATTTATTGCGAGACCATAGGCGATTAGCAGATTGCTTCTCTCGGTATGCCATTCTACAACCATCAGTGAACCATACCTTGTCTTTTAGTCTACATCTTATGATCTTAGTAGGAATTCTACGGTTTATTATATTAACTAGGGCAGCATTTAAATCATAAGTAGGATTAGGAGATTTATATATATTACTTCATTGTTTATATCAAAGTCATGGAATACACCAGGCCAATCTGCCCGAGACTTAACATAGACTTTACGAGATATACTTCTATTAGGAACTTCAAAATTAAGTTTAAATTTAAAAGAAATAATAGAATGGTTAGACCTACCAAGAGGAGGTTTAATAGCCGAGTCAACTACACCCGATACATCTGTCAGCAGTAAATCCAGGCAATTTCCATGGATAAAAAGAGTGAAAAATCAGTACTGATAGTATGTAAGGTACTGAATTCACCATGTGAGAAGATGGTACCTAATTGACAAGTAAGTGAGGCATCGAAGAAAATAAAAATGGATCGCGCTGTGATTGAATTATTGAAGGAGGATGTTGATGTAATAATTAAGTGGTGGTATGACACTTCCATTAAATATCTGTAAGAAGATCAGTTATAACTTAGGAAATCGTGTGTCAATCCGATCTATAAGAGGACGACAGCGTGGGTATCAACGAGGGTATTTTAAACCTACTTCCCTTGAGAAGATTTATGGAAAAATAACTGATCCGAAAAGTAGTTAAGTCTACGGAAGTATATTTATTTATTAAAAGAAATATCGAGCGAAAACCAACAAAGGAATCCCCGCCAAATAGTTATGAAGTCGATAATTCTGATCGATTAGGGCCCAGGAGGGCAAGCAATTTTACCAGCATTTTCACATTGGGTAGCGAAGGCTGGTTTTCTTGCAGAGTACGTAAGTACAAATGGATGACGAAAAACGTGTACGGAAAGAAAGAATACATACAAACGCCTAAGAAAGATTTGTAGCCGCATCGGGTATCTTAGGAACTTTGGGTTAGTGAGTATGAATTTAAAGGAATGAAAACACCATTCTGCCCAATCCAACGTATTTTCGCTGGTAACGACAAGATCAGTTAGGAAGGGGTTGGATAGAAAGTGGAGGGTGCAATGAAAAATATCTAAGAGGATTAAAGCTTAGGTGCTCGATTAGTCAGTTTTCTTAGCGCACTGGACCCGGCAGGGTGTCTCATTCCTAGAGATGTCAAGAGTAAGTCTATATACAAAGCGCCGCTTGCGCGGGCTCCCCTCGAGTGGATCTTTGGTTCTTTGCTGGACCCAAAGATGCACTTCGAGAAGAGTTCAAGATATAAGAGAAAGGGTGGAAATCACAGATGAAGGAGAGGGGGATATGGATAAAGAATTAGTTTAAAAGGTCGTATTTCTGTAAATCTTAAAATAATATCTATCGATGCTATTCTTTAACATATTTTCTGTAGTGCTTTCGACCACATTCCTTTGCAGGTTATTCCAAATTTGTGTTATTTATAAGAAAATAAATTGTGCGCTATTGCAGTGTTGTTAAATCTTTTATTTACTAGTTTGAAACCGTTGGTTCTAGTAGCCGGTCGGCTATTTAGCTCAAATATAGTCATAATTTATAATAGTGAACCCGTTTAGTTGGCCGCTCAGAGGCATATCAAGATATCAAGAGACCAGAATTCAAACGCCTTTTCAAAATGTCTCTAACTAGCGCTTTAAATAAAGGAAAAATATCTTTTGATTTAAGTGTGGATATATATATATATATATATATATATATATATATATATATATATATATATATATATATATATATATATATATATATATATATATATATATGAGGAATTAAACCACATTCTCCGAAGACAATTTAATTCAGAACAGTTTCGGTGTATCTCACACCCTTTTTCAACTGACACTGGATAGAAAATACAAGAAAAAAATGCATACAAGCATAACAGGTCGTGAAATATTCCCTCTTTTATCCCCCAATTCCCTACTTGTGACTAATCTGGGGGGGGGGGGGGGTAGGCCTAAACATATTGAAGGGCTGACATTTTACTATTTTATTTATTTGCTTTCTTATTACAGGATTAAAAGAAAATTGACCCTCAGATAGATTTAAATTAGGAACTGGCGATATCAAGCTCGATTCAAAGATTCTTCTCTTAACATAGTTAGCCGATTTAAATACCATTTTACTTCCATTGAAATCGATCGTATGATTCTTGTCTCTAACATGGCAAAATATTCCACTGCTTTTGCTGCCCACTCTAATATTTCTTTTGTGTTCATACAATCTCTTGTCTAGATTTCTCCCCGTTTCCCCTATATAAACTTTATGGCAATCGTTGCATGGTATTGCATATACTCCTATGTTATGATGTTCTTTGGGTTTCTTGGCAATCATCAATTGTTTTAAGGAATTATTATATTTAAAGGCTAGATTAATACCCGCGGGTATTAATCTAGCCTTTAAATATAATAATTCCTTAAACCAATTAAAATGTTTGAGACATAAGCACTTAGTTCTCAGATATGAGAGAGTAAGAAACATACAAATTCCTAACATATCATAATTCAAGGGATGACAAAAGCCGCAAGGGCCTATCAGAGCTCATCCGAGTTAGCACCAATCCCATAAACTGCATCCACAAGATTGTGTCCAAAACACTCCAATATGACATTGGCATCCACTCGCTTTTGCAAAAGACACGACAGGAGAACAAATTTGAGTGTTTTAGACCAGGCATGGATCTCTTGCATAGAATAATTCATTGTTCAGAACCAGCTGAGATGGACAAGATATATTGTCAGGATGAAGAAGACAAGACTGCTTAAGCACATTTTCTATTCACAACTTACAAAAGGAAAGATAGATGTTTGAGGACAGAAGAAAAGGTACAAATACAATCTGAAGGCTAACCTAAAAAAGTGCAGGATTACCATCAACAACTGGGAAGAGCTTGTCAGGGGGAGTCAATTTTGAGGAAGACAGAAGAGGAATGATACAAACTAAAAGTCAGAGGAGACTGGACAGTAGGAACCAACCCAAGATAGAGTTACCAACAGGGTTGGACTGCCCAGTTTGCAACAGAATGTTCACTACATAGCACTCTATTAAACATCAGTCATCACTGACGGACGTCGGACCCCAATCTTCTATAAAAAAGAGGAGCAGACGACGACGACGACGACAAACCTCGCCACGGAATGCGTTCGAAGCAACCAGCACCCCGAGCCAATATTGGGAGACAAAAAGTTTTGTTCATAAAGTGCCATCCCAACCTCCGCGGAATGCAATTTTTGCGCACTATAAGAAACCTGAACCACTACATCCACGATATGTATACCACATGCGAAAAACTTCAAACTACACAGATATCCTCCAAGGAATCCTTCCCCGTCTCACCCACACATAACACAGCAAGTTTTCTAATCTCTGAATCCATACTACGAGAGACAGTCAATAAGTTTTGCGAATCGGTAGGGCAAAACAGAGGAAGGGGGATGGCTGTTTGTGGGGGTGTTAGGACAAGTTATGACCAGTCAGGACCTGCAACCGCACGCTCCTGCCTCGTCTATTTAAGAAGAGGTAGCTGATGGCAGACCATCAGTCACAAATTTTCACAACAATGGAGAAGGTTGAGCACCGCGCAGTGATCAAATTTTTTACCAAGGAAGGCAAGAATGCAAAAGAGATCCATGAAGGCATGGTTGCAGTGTACACCGACACCGCCCCTTCATATGCAACCATTGTTCGCTGGAATAGGGAGTTCCGCCATGGTCGTGAGTCCCTTGAAGATGACCCCCGTCAGACATGACCAACGAGGACAATGTGGCCCGTGTGGAGAGGATGATCCTCGAAAATCGACGGGTGAAGGTCGAAGAAATCGAGCGAGAACTTGGAATATTACTTGGAAGTGTTATCAACATCATCCACTAAAATTTGGCCATGACCAAGGTCTCTACCCGTCGGCTCCCTAGAAACCTCACGCCCCATGATCAACTTCAACGTCGTCAAAGTCCACAAGGCCAGAGTTGCACAAGCTGCCCTGCGCGAGTGCGGATTCGAGGAGCTCAACCAGATCTGGCTCCCAGCGACTACTTTTTATTCTGCCAGCTCAAAGCTGCACTGCGTGGACGCCGGTTTGGGGACGATGGAGATGTCCAGCACGCCGTCCAGGAGTGGATTGAACAGCAGTCGGGAGATTTCTGGTTGTCGGGAATTCGAAGGCTCATGAAAAATTGGCGCAAGTGCATTCAAGTCGAGGGTAGTTATTTTGAAAAATAATAAAACACTTTTCCTCATATCTCGTTTCCTTTCAGGAGATGATGAACAAGTAAAGGGAAACGTCTTATATACGTAGTGGAGAAAGGGGGCAGAACCTTTAATTCATTACAGAAGGATTTTCCTATTGTGTTTGTGTCTTCAGTCTCTATTAGCGGATGAGATTTCCCGACCTGATAATGAAATTTGCATAAAGATCAGAATGACTCGTTGGCCTGTACTAGGGCACCAGAGTGCCGTTCTTCATAGTCGGGGTGGGAAAAGGTCCTCGATAGTAGGGAGTTCACGTCATTGGGCAGGTTCCAGGGCAGAAAAGAGATTGGTTTTGTTATGAAGACTGGGGAAGGAAAGACAGCGGTGGTATGATTTGTTGTGTGATGATGTGTGTAAGGAGCTAGCTACCTGCCCGCTTGGGTGGCTCAGCGCGTTCGCCAAGAGACAGCTGCTCTCTCACCAACGCCGAAGTTTTTGTATCCATTTTCGTTGAAATTAAACCTGGTTCTTAGCGCTTAAACTTTCACCGCCTCATCCACTAAGCTAATTAGTGTTAACATAACATAACAACATAATTTCCCGGAAGACAAAAGCCTATTTATTGGATTGCGTTATTAGCCATCAACTAGTAGGTTCGTCATGCTTTCTGCTTGCTTAGGGTGCGCCCGTGACTGTGGAGGCCACAGTGGTGTCTACTCAGGGCACTGGAGGTTTGGAGCCGAGGTGCCCTTTTGTGACGCCTATGGCGACGCTCATTCCGCTGTCGAGTTCGTTCCATCTTGAAGTGGGTCACTCCTCGAAGACATGCCGAACGTCATGTGGCTCTGTCGGCAGCTGCAGCTTCGAGATGGTCTGGATTGATGTTGAAGTTTTTCAGTGCCCTCTTGGTTTGATCTTTGAACCTCTTTTTATGGCCTCCGCAGGTGCGCATCCCCTCTGTCAGTTATGCATAGAGGGTGCGTTTTGGCAGACGATTATCGGGCATTCGAAACACCTGTCCTAGCCATCTCGGTTGTCTGCTAAGGAGGAGGCACTCAATACTTAAGATCCCAGCACTAGTATATCAGTGTGGGGCACGTGGTCGTGCCAAGTGAGAGCGAGAATTTTTTTATGCACTGCATGTGGAAAGCTTCCGGGACTTTCCATATTGAGTATAATAAAAGACACCAACCATGCAAGTACTAATGAATTCATATATACATATAAGCCTGTAAAATCAGACTCTTGATAATGCTATTCCTTATACACTCGTTTGGGGTTTTCTTCAAAATCTTAGGAAATGTCAAACCAGAGCTGTTTACAACATCTACGATTCTTATTATGTACTGAAATAATACTTTGTAGGGGTGCGAAGATGTATCAGAGAGAAAAATTCCTTCAAAAGCGAGAATATAAATAGCCCATTAAATTACCAAGTCAAAACGGACTTCGCCGTAGCGTGACGGCAGAGTGCTAGCCTCTGGATTCAAAAGACCCGCGATCGATCCCCAAAGTCCACAATTTTTACGAAGAAAATTCTCGAAGAAAACGGAGACCACGAAAAACGCTTTAAGGACAACTCAAGAAATCGACTCAAGAGAAAACCGCTGTCAAGGAAAACGGAAAGAAAATGACTTCAAGGGCTAACTCGTCTCAACTCATTAAGAAATCATCACGTCATCAAGAATTCAAGAAGAAATCATCACTTCATCAAGAAGCATCAGGAAGGAATCATCACATCAAATTAAATGCAACTTAATATGAAGATACGTTAAGAAATAAAAATATATCAAGAACTAGCCCAGCCAATAAGAATTTACCAAGGAGTCAGATAAATGCATTGTCATGTTTCAAGGGGCAACAATCATCAAGAAATAAATAAATATAAGGAATGCCCCCCCCCCCCCCACAACTGGTGATCCTCAAAAGGCCGAACAATCTTCTGATCTTCGTTACAACTGCACCTGCTCTCCTACTAGAGATTAAGAAAAGGTGCTTCAGGGAACTTCAGGGGATCCGGGAAGGAGATGCTATTATTACTCATTGATTAAGAGACGAGGCTTCGCTTGCTGCAGGGAACTTCAGGAGATCCGGGAAGGAGATGCTATTATTACTCATTGATTAAGAGACAAGGCTTCGTTTGCACTCCTCAATCTCACCAAATTAACTCCACTCATCCCGCAGACTCGGAGGTTGTAGGAGGGAGAGCTACTAGTAATCCTCGATTAAGAAATCCAAGACCAGTCTCTCCCCAATCCTCAAATTCGCTCCGTTTTCTAGAAAGGGACCTGTGTATGGGTGCGAAGATGTATCAGATAGAAAAATTCCTTTAAAAGCGAGAATATATATAGCCCATTAAATTACCAAGTCAGGACGGACTTCGCCGTAGTGTGACGGCAGAGTTCTGGCCTCTGGATTCAAAAGACCCGCGATCGATCCCCAAGTCCACAATTTTTACGAAGAAAATTCTCGAAGAAAACGGAGACCACAAAAAACGCTTTAAGGACCACTCAAGATAAATGGATCGCCTCCAGAAGAAAACGGAGCTCAAGGAAAATGACTTCAAGGGCTAACTCATCAAATCAACAAGAAATCATCACGTCATCAAGAATTTGGAAGGAATCATCACATCAAGATGAATGCAAGTTAATATGAAGATACATTAAGAAAAGAAAACTAAGATCAAGATCTAACCCAGCCAAATTAAAAGAAGAGGGAATCTCAGCCAATAAGAAGAGTCAGATGAATGGAGTCAATGTTTGAAGGGGCATCTTTAGTCAAGAAGTAATAAATAGATATGGAATATAAAAGAGAAAATCTCAAGTTGAAGAGTGATATTGATAAAATAAGAAAAGACATAATAAATGCCTCCCCTCATAACTTCATCAAGTCCAGCCTGCATCTAGATTTTTTTTTAATTTTCGAAAAGTGACCCCCTTCGTTTATCATGTTTCCAGCTAAAAAAAACTCTCCCTATTTCTAATATAATAATCCTCTTAAACATTTTAAAAACCTGGATCGTATCACCCATTAAGCACTTTTCAAATGAAAACATGTTGAGTGCCCGCAACCATTCCTATCATACTCCGACGTATTTTGTAATGTAGCAAAAATTTACTAACGGGTAAGTACAGATTTGATTAAAAAGAATATATAAATTGGCAGAAAATCATAATATTTTAGCGGAAAAAGTTCACAAAATGTAAAGGCATTGCAAATTGACTAGGACATAATATTTATACACTTTTATTGCCGAAAAAGCGTGACTGGCAAATATTACCTATCTTACTTACCCGCTAGAGGGCACTGCACCACAAAAGCATATGCAAAAAGTTTCCATCACCAAATTTTAGAATTTAGTCAGTTTTTTTTTTCTTGTTTATGCCCATTATTAGTCACTAATATAGTGCTAATTAATTTTGATTACGGTTTCCGAAAGTATATATTTTTCTTAAAACAATCTCCAAAAAACTGTATTTAATGTGTAATCTAAACTTCTGTCTTGGTAATATTTGGCAATTGTAAATTTAATCAAGACGTAAACATAAAACAGGCATTGTAAATACCTTCAGGTACTAAATTTTGCAACTTCTAACTATTGTATGTTTTAATGGTTCTTAATTGAACTTTTGTTTTACTCATGCTTGAATGTTTCTCATTTCTTCTAGTGTTAAATATATTGGATTTCTATAATTACATATTTACTCCACATTAAATGTTTTGCTAGTGTAGACAAGTTTGAGTGGGTATAAAATATGAAACAGCCATCGCCTTGTTTTTTTTACTTAACTGGTAGGCCACAAGGTATGCTCGGGATGGGGGGTGGGCACTGGCCCAGCATATAAATGATAGACCAGTCAGGTTTGTAGTGAAGACATAGTAATGGGGACTGGTTTCTTGTATCATGCCATCTTCATATTCTTGGTACTCCTAAATATACCCCCGTTGCTGCTTTGAGAGGAGAAATTGGATCATCTACTGCTGAAAATAGGCTAGCTTTAAAAATGCTAATGTATGCAAAATATCTAATCAACAATAATGAAAATGAATTACTTAGTAATATATTTTTGGAATTATATAATAATAAAAGTACTAAATGGATAAAAGTCTTCAATCATACATGAGTATATTTAATTTAACACTGGACAACATTAAAAGTAGAATTGAGCCGAAAAGTATTATATATACTATTGGAGGATGGATTTTTTAGAAAAGAGTAGCCTAACAACATATAGAGAATACAAAATTAAAATTTAAGATGATGAAATCTATTACAATGACCAATGTTCATGGATTTTGTTTCTGGCACAAACCAATACATAATTTCACCAATGATAAAAGCTACAAGGGCCTATCAAAGGTCACCCGCATCTGTCAAAACTCGCCTATAAAATGCATCCATAGGATTGTGTCAGATCATGCATCAACAATATACACTTAGAACCAGCCACAGGAATGTGTCAAAAACAAAAGGCATCATCATCAAGACTCATCAAAATCCAAATCAATCATAATATACAATAATTAAAAACTGCACAAATGGATGCAAATCAAACTGAACTATGTTTCATATATGAGAGAAATAGAAAGTATTGAGCATTTTTTGTGTTATGGTCCTAGATTGCACAACATTAGATTGGAAAGTCAATACTACATTGATGAAAAAGGATTTATAAATGCAATTTTATTATTTGATAAAACTATGAGCAAAAAAGATGAAGAAAAACATAAAATCCTACTATTTAGAATGTGGAAAATGATAGAAAGAAATAATTTAATTTAAAATAACCTATTATGCTCTGATACTATATATAATTTTATAATAAAGACTAGAAAATGGAAATGAACCTAATTAGTAATAATATAACGTGATATTTTAATATAATATATATACTGTACATAAAAACAAGACAATATAACAAAGTTGAAATAAAAGTCTGCTTAATAATATTTTGGACAAAGATAAGAATCTGCATATTATAATATTGACTTCGTAAATTAATATAACTGCCAAGTGTAGGCCATGAATGGTCTTTTGCAGTCTCCTTCTTTTCTTATGTTATGTTAACTTTTACATGAGGTGCTGACGTAGAGGCAATACATCTAATCTGATCTGCCATAGCATATGGCAAGACTATACAGCTAGGTAAGATATAAAATAATACTAGGTAATTTTACAAAATATTAGAAGTTAAGGGGTGAAGAGAGAGTGGTGGAGAAAAATGGAAAGTTTGCATTTGAATTATGCCAGAGACGAAGCAGCAACAACATTTGCTGAGAGGGAATTCCAGTGAGGGGCAACACGACATGAATAAGAGTGTCTATGGTCTTCAGTTTGAGCATACCCATATAAATATTTTGAATAAGTGACCTCGAGTACCAGAGTATGGAGATAGTAAAAAACACCTGTTGTTAATTTGGTACAGATTGTGAAAAATTTTATAGCATAAAATTGTCTGAACATAAAAGTCTTGGTAAACCTTATGATCCTTCACTCACCCACCATTGTTGTTGTTTTGGAGCCTAATTCAATTGGAACTAGTGTTTTTTTTATTTTTTGTTCAATGTGCATGAATATGCACATTTGAATCCAAGTTCCAAACATAAAGGCGCCAATTTTGTATGTATTTAAAGAAAACACCTTGTAAATGATATAAAAAAAATGAAAAATGATTTTTACTTACATTACTTACTTTTACAAAACATGGCAGTTGCGAGATAGGAATCAAATTGCTAGTTTAGCTGCCATATTGGGGTACTTACTCCGCTTTCTGGCTCAACAAAGTTCTTGGAATGGTCGACAGTTTGATGATTGGTAACCTTCTAATTCCAAGCCAGAGTAAGCTGACCAGCAATCCAAAATGATTTAGGTTCTCTGCAAGATCCATTCTTTTATGACAGAAACAAGTGTTTCTTTGGTTCAATTGGGAACTGTGACCATAAAAATGTTTCGGGTCTCCTGTTGAAATTTACCCAAAACCCAAACACCCTCAACCACTCTCCCTTTATAAACTTTTGTTTCCCAAATTTAGCCTTAATGATTTTGACCATAACATAACATAATTTCACAGATGACAAAAGCCACAAGGGCCTATCAAAGGTCATCCGCATCTGTCAAAACCCACCCACAAAAAGCACCATCACCAGGGGAAGACAAAATCAAAGTCCCCCACAATATAATATAACAGATGACAAAAGCCACAAGGGCCCATCATAGGTCATCCGAGTCGAACTGCCTCTTTTTTAAGGCACCCAAACTCCCAAGAAAACTACACTGCCTAATTTTTTAGGCCAAGCATTTTTTGTCACAAAAATCAATTGAGACTGCAGAAACTAAACCAATCGATTAAAATGGGACGGGGGTAAAAAACCCTTAACCTCATAGGTATTTTGGTTGACCCAAAACCAATAAATAATTTCTGTGGAGAGACATGACCTTGAAAAACATTTCCTATTGAGTCGCGTGATAGAAATAGTGGGCTCTCTCACCAGTTTTAGAATCACATTTGCTCTTTGTGCATTTAAAACTGAAATTGCATTGTATTGCTAGGGGCTGATTACAAGATTGTAGGATGTCTGAATGTACATCAAAAACTAGTTCCCCCAAAATATCTAAATAGGTATTTTTAAATATTAGGTAAGGTAAATCCCCCCTGCCCCAAATAAATTGCAGAATTAAAATAATGAAAAAACTGTTAGAAAAACATAGATAAAGAATAAATAGACAATAATTTAAGTAATTCTTAAATTTATTATTGGGATTGATGGATATGGATGACCTTTGATAGGCCCCTGTGGCTTTTGTCATACGTGAAATTATGTTATGTTATGTTATTTCGGTGGTATGGATCTTAGTGTTGTACCAAAGTTTTCCTTTAATAGAAAAAAAAATTAAGCCATGACAGTTTGTCTGGATAAGAGAGACTGGACACCTGTTTGGTCCATCTTCATTGAACAGATTCTAGTAGACTGAGATCTCCAAAATAGTCAGTATTCCAAACTAGACTAGCAAAATCTACAGTTGCTCAAATGTCACAAATGAGTAGGAAATTCATGAATAGGTGAAGGTGATATATATGTAATTGACTTTAAGATTTGATGCTATTCCTCCAGCCTTTACAACAGTTTCCATGGTATGCCCGTGAAACTTTAGACCTCAGGAAATAGCTGTAGATGATAAAATATTGATATTATTTTGGAGGTCATGAGTTCTAGGGAGATATGACCTCTGTTAGAAATGAATATATAATTTGAAATTGGCAGCAAATATCCTAGCTTTACAAGTAAAGTGAGCACCAAGATAATTAATGAACAACGGGAACAGCTGTGATCCCTAAATAGAACCCTATGGGACTCCACTTGTCATTCTACATGTTTGGCCATAGATCACATTAATTGAGACCTTTATGGCTGTCTGGCTTTCCAGTTGGCTGTCTGGCTTTGTTCTGGAAGGTTGTCTTACAGGAGCTCCTGATTCTCATTGTAAGATTGGGATATAATACTGATTTGGGTGTGTAATTTTTCTTGTATTTATTTAATACATCAATCACTGTATAATAAATACATTAGTGATTAATACTTTTGGGGAAGATAACTAGCAGCAATCCTGAGCAAGAATTTTTTTTTTGGTGAGTGTTAACTTTTTCATTAGTAAATTTCTGAGAGTATGGCTTTTTGTATAGATGGTGAGAGCATGCCGTTTGAAAGTAGTGTGTATGTGGTGTGTGATGCTTGTGGAGTTGAAAGGAGAGTGAATGTAACTGAATGCCGTGTGTGTTTTCTGGAAGGGGAGGTTAGGAGGTTGAGTGGGGAATGTAAGAGGTTGAATGATTTGGTGTTTGAGGTGAGAAGAGATGCAAGTGTGCGATTGAAGGGTGAGATTAGTGCTAAGAGGGTGGAAGATAGGGCTAGGACTGGGAACAGTGTGGAAGTTGTGAGTGATGATGAATGGTGGGTGAAAATGGATAGGATAGATAAGTTAGGACAGGTTAGGTGTGTGAATGAGAGGGACATAGAACCTGTTAGGTTGACTAACAGATTCAATGTCCTGAGAGAGGAAGAGTGTGAAAGTGATTTGCCTGGTGTGATTGTGGATGAAAGCAGAATGGGTGGTAGCGTGACTGAGAGCAGGAGGGAGGGTAATGTTAGGCCAAGACAGAATAGGAGAATGACTGAGGTGCTAGTGATGGGTGACTCTCAGATTAGGTATTTAGATAGGAAGTTGAGTGATAGCAAGTGGAAGGGAATGAGAGTTTGTCTGCCGGGTGCTGGTGTAAGTGATGTTTGTGAGAGGTATGATAGGCTGGTTTCTGGGTGTGAGAAGGATGCAGTTGTGATGTAAAGAAGGTGGGTACATGTGAGTTACGTGAGCAGTATAAAAGGTTAGTTGAAAGGATGAGTAAAAGCAGGGTAAAAGGTGTTGTTTCTGGTGTGCTTCCGAGATTGGATGTGGGGGTAGAATGGTTGTCGCGTGCAATTGGTTTGAATGAATTTGTGAAAGGACTGTGTGAGGAGCTAGGATTGGTGTTTGTAGATGTCTGGGGAGGGTTTTACGGGAATAGGAGGTTGTATGCGATGGATGGGCTCCATCTTAGTCGGGCAGGTGTTAAGGTTCTATGGGGGGAGCTGGATAGTGTGATTAGGTCCTTACGGGTGGGAAACTAGAAGCTGTTAGAGGTAAGGGAATAACAGGAATAGAGGGCAGGTGTAGGAAATGGAAGGGATGCAGTGATAGAGGAATAGCTAGGGGAGAGGGCATACTGATGCGTTATAGGGGGACTAATGCACAAGTGAATGAGCAGATAACTAGGAATAAAAAAGCACAATGCAATGAAGATGGGAATAATAAAAAAAACTTAAAAATATACTACACAAATGGTCGGAGTATAAGGAATAAGATAGATCTCTTAAGAGCGTTAGCAAGTGAAGAGAATTTTGATATAATTGCGATAACAGAGTCATGGCTTGATTTGGCAGGTAATCACTTTAAACCTGAGGTTGAGATTGAGGGCTTTAACATGTTCCATACAGATAGGAATAGGAAGAGAGGAGGAGGGGTTATTATTTATATTAAAGATAATCTCCAGTGTTGTGTAAACAGTACAATTAAATTAGATGATAACACAGAGTCATTATGGCTAAATGTAAAGGAAGGTAAAAACAAGCTTGTCTTAGGATTATTATACAGACCACCAAATCTTAGTAAGGAAGCTTCAAATCTTCTGTGGCAGGAGATTGAACGGGCATGTAGAAGTAAGCATGTGTGTATAATGGGCGATTTTAATTACAGAAATATAGACTGGGAAGCTCTTGTGGGTGATCAGGAGGCTGAGGAATTTTTGAATGTTGTCCAAGATAATTTTCTGAGGCAGATTATTAACGAACCCACTAGAGGTAATAATATACTGGATTTAGTTCTGACAAATAGGGAAGAAGTTATTAAGGATACTGAGATTGGAGGAAATTTGGGTAATAGTGACCATTGTGAAATTAGATTCAAGATGAAATGGAATGGTATTGATAGTAGCATGAACAATGTTAAAATTCCTGACTTTAGAAGAGCAAATTATAATGGGCTCAGGACTTACCTGGAGGCAGTTGTACAGAAACCAGGCAATGAAATCAATTCAGGAATAGATTCAATGATATCAGTTAGTGGAGATAATAATCACCAGGAGGAAGAGATTACAATTGAAGAGGAGTATGAAAGAATAATTGAGCAATTAATTACAGGTCAGATGATTAACATTCCATATAAGGAGATTAGGACTAAAAATAATGACCCAAAATGGATGACAGATAAAATTAAGCATTATATTGGCATTAAAAAGGGCATTTATAGGAAAATAAAAAATGGGGAGGATCACTTAAGGCAGAGATATAATGAACTAGCAAGAGATGTTAAAAAGTTAGTTAGAGTAGCAAGGAGAAATTATGAAATTAAAGTGGCAAATAGGGCAAAGGAAGATCCTAAAAGTTTTTATCAATTATACAAAACTAAGGTTAGAGATAAAATAGGCCCACTTATAGATTCCAATGGAGAATTAGTGAGTGATAGGGACTCAATGGCTGGAATGCTAAATGACTTTTTTCTCTCAGTATTTACACAGGAGGATACTCTAAATATACCTGAGGTGTCAATGATCTTTCGGGGTAATGATGAAGAGAAATTAAAGGATATATTGATCACAAAGGAGATAGTGACAAAGGAAATTGATAAAATCAAAAGTAGTAAAGCACCCGGTCCTGATGAGGTCTTTCCTAGAATTTTGAAAGAATGTAAGGATGTGTTAAGTGAGCCCCTAGCATGCATCTTTAGAAAATCATTGGAGAGTGGCATTGTGCCAGTGGCATGGAAGAAAGCCAATGTGATACCTATATTTAAGAAAGGGGATAAAACAAATATGTCTAATTACAGACCAGTAAGTTTGACATCAGTGGTAGGGAAAATGATGGAATCTATTATAGCAAGGAATATTAGAGATCACTTGGATAAGCATAAGTTGATAAAAGAATCACAGCATGGCTTTAGTAAGGGTAAATCGTCTGACTAATTTGCTGTCTTTTTATAGTAAGGTGTATGAAGCAGCAGATAATGATGAAAACTATGATATTTTATACTTGGACTTTAGTAAGGCTTTTGATCGAGTGCCAAACTTACGACTTCTGAGCAAAGTTAAAGCACACAGGATCGATGGCAGTATATTTAGGTGGATTCAGTCATGGCTTGGTGACAGACAGCAAAGAGTTAGTATAGATGGAGTTAAATCTGAGTGGGGGTGTGTTAGCAGTGGAGTTCCTCAAGGATCTGTTTTGGGTCCCTTGCTATTCTTAATTTATATTAATGATCTTGACATAGGTATAAGTAGTGACCTGAGTAAATTTGCTGATGATACTAAGCTAGGTAGGGCCATTAGGGCTGATTCTGATGCTGTTGTAATGCAGGAGGAATTGACCATTCTGTCCAATTGGGCCGAGAAATGGCAAATGAAGTTTAACATAGACAAATGTAGTGTACTTAGTATAGGTAGAAATAATCCATTGAATAGTTATAAATTAAATGGCAGAATTTTAGGGAGGACTGATTGTGAGAGAGACTTGGGTATTTTGGTAAGTTCAGACCTTCGTCCTAGAAAGCAATGTCTAAATGCTAAGAATAAAGCTAATAGGATATTGAGATTCATTAGGAGGAGTGTAAGCAATAAGAGTGCTGAAGTCATTCTAAAACTGTATCTGGCGCTAGTTAGGCCTCATCTAGACTATGCAGTACAATTTTGGTCACCATATTATAGGAAGGATATTGATTTGCTTGAGTCTGTGCAGAGAAGGATGACAAAGATGATTGGTGGGCTAAGGAACTTACCCTATGGTGAAAGGCTCAGAAAACTAAATCTACATACATTGGAAAGGAGAAGAGTCAGAGGGGAATTGATTGAAGTCTTCAAATGGGTAAAAGGATATAATAAAGGGGATCTGGGTAAGGTTCTTATACTTAGTGAACATGACAGGACACGTAGCAATGGGTTTAAGCTTGATAAGTATAGGTTTAGGAAGGAGATTGGGAGGAATTGGTTTACAAATCGTGTGGTAGATGAATGGAATAGGCTCACTAGGCATGTGATAGAAGCCTCCTCTCTGGGTAGTTTTAAGAATAGATTAGATAAATATATGGATGAAGCTGCTAGATGGGACTGACTTTTTTTTATGTACATATGTATATATTTTTCTAAGGAGTGGGAAGATTATATTTTGCGGTTGCATGAATGGACATAATCCTCTGGATGCATTTTATGTATATTGTAGATTAGATCTGACGAACTCCTGTTAAGGGTGACAATGCTGATGACTTTTCTCTGGTAAGAAATCTTTTGTGTGTTGAATGGAACAGGAGCTGCCAAGTGTAGGCCATGAATGGTCTTTTGCAGTCTCCTTCTTTTCTTATGTTCTTATGGTAGATGAATGGAATAGGCTCACTAGACATGTGATAGAAGCCTCCTCTCTGGGTAGTTTTAAGAATAGATTAGATAAATATATGAATGAAGCTGCTAGATGGGACTGACTTTTTTATGTACATATGTATATATTTTTCTAAGGAGTGGGGAGATTATTTTGCGGTTGCATGAATGGACATAATCCTCTGGATGCATTTTATGTATATTGTAGATTAGATCTGACGAACTCCTGTAAAGGGTGACAATCTTGATGACTTTTCTCTTGTAAGAAATCTTTTGTGTGTTGACTGGAACAGGAGCTGCCAAGTGTAGGCCATGAATGGTCTTTTGCAGTCTCCTTCTTTTCTTATGTTTATGTTCTTATAAATATGGAAACTCTTAATCCAAGATAAAAAGCTACGGGAAATACTAAGAGAAATTAGTTTATCAATAAGGACTTGCTAGTGAACTCTTGTCAAAAGCCTTTGCAAAATCAAATAAAATAAGGTTAACAATTTTTACCCTGGTCATACCAATAAGTGCTATGATCATAGGTAAGCACTAACTGCTCAACCACAGATTTACCAGTTCCAAAGCCAAATTGAGCATTATTATACGTTCCATTATCTTGGAAGGAATGGGAGTGAGACAGAGGTCTATAGTCTAAAGGGTCAGATTTAAAAACCTCGTTTCTAGGTTGACGGTTTAATTAGCGACTGATTTGGACTGTGTTGTACCTTAAATCTCGTTGCGGTCTTTTGATTTATTTTTCGGATTTTTCTACATTTTTTTTTTTTCACCACAGAATCAGCGAAAGCTAAGTTGCTCTTTTTTTCCCTATTACTACTTAAGTTCTTTCTTTGTTTGAATAAGTGATGGAGTTCGGGGATGAAAGTGAGCATGAATGTCGGAATATATGCATTGGGTGTGGTATAGTTGGTGAGGGGTATACATGTGTTGGATGTGGGCTTCGTGAATGCATTGTAGATTTAGAGGGGATAAGAATGCAGGATTTGGACAGGATATATAGGCTGGAGGGGTTAGTTGCTGAGCTCAGGAGGAAATTAGTGTTAGGTCTAGGGCTGGGAATAGGTTAGGTGGTGAGGTAGGCCAGTTAGATGTTTCAGGTGAAGGTGGAGGAGGTAAGATATGATAGTTCTAGGGATAGTGAAGTTAGCCCCCTTAGATTAGTTAGAAATAGGCCTAGTGAGGATGGGGGACAGTGGAGAGTGGTTAGGAAATGTGTAGCTAGGGAGGCTTCTCCTGTTCTTTGTGAGAATAGGGTTGCCTCTGTTGAGGTGGTTAGCTAGGGGGAGAATAGGTGTGTGAGTCAGAGGGACACAGAACCTATTAGCTTGACTAATAGATTCAGTGCCCTAAGAGAGGAAGTAACTGGAAGTGATATGACTGATGGGGGTGGGGGTGGAGGTAGTGACTAGTAGTTTGAATGAGAATAGGAGTGGGGAAGTTAGGTCTGTGGGGGTTAGGAATAGGAGTCTGACTGAAGTGCTTGTGATGGGTGATTCGCGAGTTAGATATTTAGATAGGAAGTTGAATGCAAGTAGATTGAATGGTTTGAGGGTGTGTTTGCCGGGTGCTGGAGTGAGAGATCTGTCTGATAGGTATGAGGAGCTGGTGTCTGGCTGTGCAAGGGATGCAGTTGTGATTACACATGTAGGAGTCAATGATGTGAAGAAAGTGGGTGCATGTGAGAGGTACAAGAGGTTGATTGAAAAGGTGAAAGAAAGTAGAATGAAAGGTGTTGTGACAGGTGTGCTTCCAAGAATGGATGTCTCGTGCGATTGGGCTGAATGATTATGTGAGGAGGATATGTGAGATGGAAGGTGTCATGTTTCTAGATGTGTGGGATAGGTTTGTTGGAATGAAAGAAATATATGCGATGGATGGACTGCATTTGAGTAGGATGGGGTTAGATGTGTTGGGAGGAGTATGATCATTTTATTAGGTCTTTGCGGGCGGGAAACTAGATACTAATAGTGATCAGGGAATTATGAGACGGCATTATAGTACTGAAAGTAGAATGGACTTGGCAGATAATAGAAATAGGTTCCAAGGCGATAGAGGTGAGGTCATTCAGGTTTAACATAACATAATTTCAGGGATGACAAAAGCCACAAGGGCCTATCAAAGGTCATCCGCATAGAATGAGAGGTGCTTCAGGGATAGGGGGTTAAATTGTTTCTATACAAATGCTCGTAGTCTTAGAAACAAGAAGGATGAGCTATTTAGTTATATTAGCAATGAGGATATAGATATATTATGTGTTACTGAATCATGGGTTAATGAAATAGAATTTAGTGACACTATAAGTGAATTTGATTTACAGGGCTATAATATGTACATTAGTCAAAGGACAGGTAGGATTGGTGGAGGAATAATTATCTATATAAAAAACAACATTGTTTCAAGTTTAAATACTTTGATAAAGCAGGATGGAGTTGAGTCACTTTGGATAGATATTAGGTTCAGTAAAAATAGAATGGTGCATTTGGGAGCTTTTTACAGGCCACCTGGGCAGACTGATCATATGGATGAACTAATGATATGGGAAATAAGTAAGGGATGTGAAACAGATGCAGTTATTATTGGGGACTTCAACTTAAACTCTGTGGACTGGGAAAACATGATAGGTAGGGATAGAACAAATGGCAGGTTCATAGAATGCTTTGAGGATAATTTTTTGAATCAATTTGTTAATGAGCCAACGAGGGGGGACAATATATTAGATTTAGTACTTTCTAACAGCGATCATTTAGTTCAAGAATTGACTGTTGGGGAAGCATTGGAAAATAGTGACCATCAGATAGTTCGTTTTAACTTGGGAATTGAGAAGGGTAAAATAACCGAGAATGCTGTAAAAGTTCCAAATTTTCATAAGGGAGATTATGTAAAACTCCGAAGCTTGCTAAATTTTGTCGACTGGGATGTAGAATTCAGAGGTAAAAATGCTTATGGATGTGGGATACTTTCAAGCATATAATAAATGTAGTCCAAGAACAATGTGTCCCAATGAAGGCCATTAGGAACAAAAGTAGGAAACCCTTTTGGTGGAATCAGGAGATAGCTAGAAAAATTTCAGACAAGAAAAGGGCATATAAAAAATTACAGGTAGAAAATAATATTCAAAATTTAAGTGATTATAGAATGGCTAGGAATGAGTTAAATAAGATTATAAAGAAGAACAAAAGGGTGTCAGAAATTAAATTAGCTCAGGATAGCAACAAAGATCCTAGAAAGTTCTTTAGTTACTATAAAACTAATAACAAGTCTGGCAGAGTTAAAATAGGACCTATCAAATATGAAGGGGTTGTGAGAGAAACTGATGAGGAAATAGTTGAGGTACTAAATGGTCATTTTGCATCAGTATTTACAGAGGAGAAACTAAATAGTCTTATGTATAGTACTCATGGGTCAGGGAAAGAGGTGTTTATTACCATTAGTGTGGATTGGAGGACGATAAAAGGACTAATAGGTGAGTTAGATGCTACCAAGGCCTCCGGCCCTGATAATATTCATTCTAGGATACTTAAAGAAGGGTTAGAAAGTATCTCAATAGCTCTGGAGAAGTTGTATACTAAGTCACTGGAATATGGAGAAAAACCCGATGATTGGAAAAGAGCGAATGTAGTCCCCATTTTCAAGAACCGGTAGTAAAGAGGATCCAAATAACTTTAGACCGGTTAGCCTAACTCCTGTAGTCTGTAAAATTCTTGAGAAAATAGTTAAAAAAGGGATTTGCCAACATCTAGAGAGGGAGGGGTTAATCAGTGATGCTCAGCATGGGTTTAGATCAGGTAGATCATGTTTGACTAATTTACTAGACTTTCTGGAGTTTGTAACAGATCAAGTAGATAAGGGAGAGAATGTAGATGTAATTTACTTGGATTTTAGTAAAGCATTTGATAGGGTACAACATAGGAGACTAGTTCATAAATTAAAAATGAGTGGGATATGTGGGGGTGTTTCAAATTGGATAGCTGAGTGGCTGAAAGACAGGAAGCAAAGGGTAGTGCTAAATGGTGTAAAGTCAGAGTGGATGGATGTTATCAGTGGGGTTCCTCAGGGATCATTTCTCCGTCCATTATTATTTGTCATCTATATAAACGATCTTGGGGAGGCAGTTAATAATAAAGTGTCAATTTTTGCGGATGATACCAAATTAGCAGCTGTAGTTAAAGATATTGATGATAATTTTAAAGTGCAGGGGGATTTAAATAAATTGTTATCCTGGGCACATAAGTGGCAAATGACTTTCAACCTTGATAAGTGCAAAGTTATTAACATGGCAAAAGATAATAGAGAATTTAACTATGAAATGGATGGGCATTAGCTGAGCAGTGTATTGAAGCAAGAAATAGGGCAAATAGAGTGCTGGGTTTCATTAAGAGAAATGTCAGTTACAAAAGTAAGGAGGTTATTCTTAAACTCTATAACTCTTATGTTATGCCACATCTAGAGTAGTGTATACAGGCATGGTCCCCACATTTTAGACACAATATTAACCTTCTTGAGTCAGTGCAACAGAGGGCAACAAAGATTATTCCTTCCCTCAGGCACCGTGAATATATAGATAGACTGAGGATATTAAATATGTTATCGTTCAAAAGGAGGTGTGTGAGAGCGAGTTTTTTGAGTTAGATGATGGAAATCGGACTAGAGGTCACCACTTGAAAATTAAAAAGCAAGGGTGTAGGTTGGATTTAAGAAAATATTTTTTCACCAATAGAGTGGTAGACTTCTGGAACAAATTGCCGCCGAGGGTAGTAGGTAGTCCAAATCTAAATGTATTTAAGAGTAGTTTGGATGAGTTTATGGGGAGGGAAGGTTGTGATGGTTCCTAAGTTTTGTATATATTAATATTGTTTGTATATATCTATAGCTGCATGATTTAGTTCTTGACAAGCCTTGATTGGTGATACCCTTGTTTCTGGACGCAATCCTCTGGGAGTTTGGGTGCCTTAAAAAAGAGGCCATTTGACTCGGATGACCTATTATGAGCCCTTGTTGTTTTTGTCATCTGTTATATTATATTGTGGGGACTTTGATTTTGTCTTACCCTGGTGATGGTGCTTTTTGTGGGTGGGTTATTGACGGAGGCGGATGACCTTTGATAGGCCCTTGTGGCTTTTGTCATCCGTGAAATTATGTTGTTATGTTATGTTAAGGGCCTTTCTTTTAAATTGGTGTTACTAATGATCTTCCCCAAGCTGTTTGGATATTACCAGAGTTAAGAGATAGTTTAAAAAATCTAGTAAAATTGGTAGGTAGGCCAAAAAAGGAACTTTCATAAGGTGAGGGTGCAGGTTCTCAGGACCTGGTAAACTATCTCTCTTCAGAGTTTTAAGCTGAGCCTCTACATCTATGAGAAAAATTTACTGAAGAAATAGAATCTTCTCATTGCTGGTGATGCCTGGGGTTAATTATATCTTCAGTGCAAAAACATGGACAAACAAATTTGACATAGTGAGTAAATCATCAGACAGTTCTCCATTGATACTAGAGGACTCACTGACAGTCTGGTAATTTTCTTCTTTCTGATGGAGTGAAATAATTTGGGCTTAGATGAATATTGGTTAATGAGCTGTGGCTCATAGTCACCCTAATCTGAAATAACTGACTAAGATTGGTATTTATAGAATGGAATACATATAATTTCTGCAAGGAAAGATATGATCTACCATAAAGGTTTCTATATATTTTCTAGTCAAGCCAAAC
Organism: Ceratothoa steindachneri; assembly: GCA_963969495.1. Classification (NCBI taxonomy): domain Eukaryota; kingdom Metazoa; phylum Arthropoda; class Malacostraca; order Isopoda; family Cymothoidae; genus Ceratothoa; species Ceratothoa steindachneri. Next base: position 27,027,928 of record OZ018324.1, read on the forward strand.
CCTGGACCTCAACCTTATAAGCCTGGATGGGACTTTCTTGTCCAAGGAAGCTGTGAAATTTGAGTTTTTCAACAGGAATATAACATTTTGACCGTTCTTGTAAAATCAAGGTCAGGCTGGCAGCTACCTGGTTCATATTTAAATATTGAAATTCATAATCCCAGTTTTAAGTTGCTAAAGCATGCCTTATTCCAGAAAAATCTCCCTCTGCCCAGTCAAGGCACTGGTACTGATTTGGTTGTGATGAGAATCATGAAAGCAGAGGCCCTGAAACAGGCAACTAAATTTAATAAGGGTATGGCCACATTGAGGAGAAGGAGGGAAAACATATGATTTTGTTCATTCTATCATCCTCTGAGGTCAACACCAAGTCAAGAATATTACTAGAAGTAATGAATGTTGACTCACACATGTTGAAGGTCCAGAAAATAAACATCAGTTCTATTTATATTTGAATCAGTGACTTGATCCCCCCCAAGAGATTGATGGTAGGTTAAAGTCACCAATAATTACAATCGCTTTACCTTGGCTGATTTCATCAATAAAGATAATGAGAGCCATATTTTCCTTGAGTGTAGGATGGGGGTCGATAAACAGTTAATCAAGACTAAATTGGTTTATTGAAAGATCTTAGTTTTCAGAAGATGCACCCTCTGTCCCAATGAGACACAAATGAGCAATAGAGACAATTTAAGTACCAAGTTTTTAAACATTATTAGAGATGAAAATTTAAACCCATTGATTTGCAGGAAATATATCGATTTATAATTATTTGCTATATAAAGAACAAATGTGCGGACTTGTGTTTGTATAACACAAGTCCAACATTTGTTCTTTATGTTGAGAACCTCTCACATCTATATTTTGGTAATTTTACTGATTAAAAACATTAGAAGAGGCAGAGTCTTCAAAAGGCTATACAATAGCCTATATGAGGCAGCTCCTGTTAGCATCACCAAGTTCAGTCCCACCTAGCATCCTCATCCATAAATCCATCCAATCTCTTCTTAAAATTCTGTAGGGAGGATGCTTGTATTACATGACTAGTGAGCCTATTCAATTCATCTACTACTTTATTTATAAACCAACTTCTGTCAATCTTTCCTAAACCTTAACCAGCAAACCAATGCTACGTATCTTATCCTGTTCGCTAAAAATAAGAACCATACCTATCTCTCGCCTATTATAACCTTTTACCCACTTGAAGATTTCAATCAAGGGCTCAAGGCCCCCTCAAACTCTTGTACTTTCTAATGTATGTAGACTTAGTCTCTAAACCCTTCATCATAAGGTAACTTCCTCAACCCATGAATCATTTTAGTCATCCTTCTTTGTAAAGCAATATCCATCCTATAATATGGTGACCAAAATTGCACCACATATTCAAGATGAGGCTTAACTAACACCAGGTAGTTTAATAATGGTATCAGTACTCTTATTACTTATACTCCTTCCAATAAACTCCAATACCCTATTAGTTTTGTTCATTATGCACTGCTTTCATGCCTGAGGTCTGAACTTACCAGGATACCTGTGTCTCATTTGCATTCTGATCTTCGTAAAACTTTCCCATTCATTTTATAATTATTCGGTGGATTACACCTTAGCTACCTATACTAAGTACACTACACTCACTTATGTTAGATTCCATTTGCCATTTCTCTGCCCATTGGAATATTTTGGTCAATTCATTTTATAATACCCACGGCATCAGAGTTGGACCTTATAATCCTACCAAATTTAGTATCACTTCCATACTTGCTCAGATCGCTATTTATACCCAGGTCAAGATTATTAATATAAATTAAGAATAACAAAGATCCCAACACTGATGATCCCTGAAGCACCCCCACTTATATTTAATCCTGTCTATACAAACTCTTTGCTGTCCACTAATAAGCCACGACTGAATCCACCTAAAAATACTATCATTAATCCCATGTGCTTTAACTTTATTCAAAAGTTGTAGTAAAGCCTTAGTAAAATCCAAGTAAACAATATTGTAATTCTCAACTCTATCAGCACCATCATATACAGATTTACTACTAGTAAAGCTATGTTGAGATTCTTTAATCAAATTATGTTTATCTTATCTAAGTGATTCCTAATAGAGTTTGCTATTTTTTTCCCCCATCACTAATGTCAAAAAAAGAACTCATCAAGGCCTGGCGCTTTACTAAATTGATTTTCTTATTTCTTTTGACACTATCTCCTTTGTAATTAAAATATCCTTCAATTTCTCCTCATTATCCATGAAGATCAAGGTCTCCTCAGCTACAAATAGAGTATCCTCAAGTTTAAATCCTTATTTTTTTTTTACACAAGGCCCCTTCCCTAGCTGGGGGTAGCCGGATCAGACAGCAAGACAAACGCTCACTAACATACACCTTGGCCTCCAGGTCCAGAAACCTAGCCTGCCAGACTACAGTAGCAGAAGGAGGGCTACCCGCTGCTGGTGTTGTAATTTGTCAGAGGTACATCCCCAAGGCTGCGTCATTTAACAATTGTTCACAAACATTCTCCATGCATCCCTGTCTTGGCATACAAGTTTAGCGCGATCCATACTGATTCCTCTCTTTTGTACAGCATCCTTCACCCCATTTAACCATCCCATAGGAGGTCTACCCCATCTTTGCACACCAATCACACTTGATTCATACAGTTGTTTCACCAACCTTTCGTTGTTCATTCTTTCTATATGACCATACCAGCTCAACACTCTTTTATTGACTCTCTCATCTAATTTCACATTTATTCTCATTCTCGCTTGAATGTCCTCATTCCTAATTTGACCCCATCTAGTTACACCACACATACCTCTCAGACACTTCGTCTCCATCACATTCAATTTCTGATAATCATCCCCCTTCATTCCCCAACACTCACTACCATACAAAACAGTTGGGACAACTTTACTCTCATACCGAACTTTCTTTATCCCAACTCCTAAACTCCTCTCTTGCAAAACACTTTTCATAGCACCATCTGTTGAGAAACCAGCCTTCACTCTACTTTGAACATCCTCACTCACACCTCCATTCTTACATTCTTACATTCTCACACAACCAAGGTATTTAAAGGATTCTACCTCCTCCATCACTTCATTCAGCATAACTTCCATTGCTGCCATTTCATCTCAACTACACAACATAACCTTACTCTTTCCAACATTTACCTTTAATTTATGTCTTTTGCATACTATGCCAAACTCCCTAACAAGTCTCTGTAACTTCTCCTGTGAGTCAGCAACCAATGCAGTATCGTCTGCAAACAACTATTGGTTTACTTCCCACTCCCATCCACCAAGATCTTTCATAGCAAAACCTCTATCCAATAATGAGATTGAAATGCCATGGCGACATCACACAAACCTGTCTCAGACCACTGTCACTTCAAAACTCTCACTCAGCTCCAAACCCACTCTTACACAAGCCTTGCCACCACTATAAAAACTGAATTCCTCTCAGTAAACTTCCACCAACACCATATATTCTTAGTACATTCCACAAAGACTCCCTGTATTCTGTCGTATGCCTTTTCCAAATCCATGAAAGCAAAGAATACCTTCTCACATTTCTTGGTTGCTTTTTCACATTTGTCTCACTGCAAACACCTGATCACTGCACCCTCTTCCTGTTATAAAACTACACTGTTCTCCAATTGACTCATTTGTAAAATTTCTCATACTCTCAATCAAAATCTTTCCATACACCTTACCAACCACTAATACTAATAACAAACTAATCCCCCTATAGGAAGCACAATCGCACATATCACCCTTTCCTTTATACAAAGGCACAACCACTGCACACTTCCAAGCCTCTGGCACACATCCTGCTATAAAACACACAGTCAACAGCCTTACCAACCATTCAGTAATGACTTTTCCACCATACATTAAACATTCGCCCTGTATCTCATCCATACCCGTAGCCTTTTCTGCTTTCAAACTCTTTACCGCATTTTCAACTTCACTAACATTAATGTTTTCATCCATTACATTCACACCACCCATCTGCCTCCCTTCGGCTGCCACAGACATAATCTCAGCACTTGTGTTATCTGTTACATTCAGCAATCATTCAAAATACTCCTTCCATCTTTTCCGTACATCCTCATCTTCAACCAGTACCTCTCCATTTGCATTTTTCACACACGTTTCCATACCTAATTCAGCTCTCCTTACTTTCTTTATTTCCTTCAAGAACATCTTTTTATTTCTTCCAAAACCTCTTGCTAATCTTTCACTCCACCTTTCTTTCGCCATTCGCTTCACTTCTTTCACCACCCTCTTAACCTCCTTTCTTTTCTCCTTGAATACACTATAACTTTCAGCACTTTTATCTTGCAGCAACCTTTCAAATAACAATCGCTTCTCGCATACCACCTTTTTCACCTCTTTATTCCACCATTCACTATTTTTCCTAATACCCTTTCCTTTTACTCTTCTTACCACACACTTCTGTCACACTACCAATCACTATTTCCTTGAGCATCTCCCCCCTCATCTTCCACTCCCTTCCTTTTAGACTCAAGCAAACTCTGATATTCTCTTCTTACTTCCTCATCACCCACCTTTTCAACCATGATTCTTACTCTATCACACTTCCTTCCATTTTTCCTCCAGCCATACCCCATTCTCAATCTTGCTTCCACCAAAAAGTGATCGGACATACCACCAGCTACACCTCTCAACACATTCACATCCAACAGCTTATCAAGTATCCTCTTACTCACCAACACATAATCCATTAATGCTCTCTCCAAACCAAACTCCACTAACCTTTCACCACTTTCATTGTTTCCACTCACTCCATACTTACCAATCACACCTTCTACTGGCACCTCTCCCACTCTAGCATTCAAATCACAACACAACAACATTTTCATTATAATCAAAGCCTTGCACACACTCTCTCAATCCATTCCAAAACCTCTTGCTTTCCTCTTCACTCCTCTCTTTCCCTGGACCATACGCACTAACGAACACCTAGTTCTCAGAACCAATCCTCATTCGTACCTAATTAGTCTTGATGAAACCTCACACTCCTCTCTTACTATCAGTGCCACACCTTTCGCCCTACTACTTTCACTCACTCCAGACTTTCTGCCCTTCCCACTTCCAAATCTAACTTCGCCTACTCCCTTTAGCTTTGTCTCACTCAATGCCAAGACATCGAGAGACCTACTTCTAAATAGATTTCCGATCTCCTCCCTCTTTCCCTCACTTGAACTACAACCACGCACATTCAAGGCCCCAATATTTAAGGTTTGGATAAGCTTTCATCTATCCTCCCCCTTATCACTGTCTGATTCCTTTGTGGGAAAGAAAGATATAAGGGGATGGGGTTCCCAGCCCTCTGCCCTCGGATTTTCTTTCTGGGTTTACTCCCATAGCCTTTGCCTAGATAGGCAGCAGATCTAGCATCCTTTATCCCTACACCAGAGGGAAGATTTGTAATCTGGGTTTACTCCCATAGCTTTTGCCTCAACAGGCACACCCACAAGGCAGCAGGCCCCTATTAGTCGCCTTTTACGACACACAGTGGCTACATTGGTGTAATTCTATTTAGCATCCTAGCCATGGCATCACTATCACTTACTAACTCAATCTGTAGTTTTAAGTGGGTCTATTTTATCTCTTCAAGTCTTATTTCTGTATAATAGAAAGAAACCTTTGGGATCTTCTTTTGCCTTATTTGCAACACTAATTAACTTTTTAACATCCCAAGTTAACTCTATATCTTTGCCTTAAATGATCCTCACCATTTTTTATTTTCCTAGAAATTCCAATATAATGTTTAATTTTAAGGTTGAAATCCTTGGTTTTAATTTTCCTATATAAAATATTAATATTCTGCCCAGAAATTAACTGTGTAATCATTGTTTCATTTCTGAGAAACATTATTCCTCTCTAACTGAGGGTTATTTTCCCTCTCAACTGCTCTCATTGGCATCATTCTTCATGACCAAACCTCACTCATTAGTCCTCAAACAACAATCTCCAGATACCTCCTCAAACCAATTAAGTCTGGGATTTTAACCTTATTTATTCTAATGATAACCCCATTCCATTTTAACTTAAATCTAATTTTGCAATGGTTGCAATTTCCCAAATTAATCCCAATCTCTATATTGCCAATACCCTCTTACCTATTTATTGGAACTAAATCTAATATATTATCATCCCTAGTTGGTTAGTTTATAACCTGTCTTAAGAAAATTATCCTGCACCATACTAAAAAATTCCTCAGCCTCCTGATCACCTACAAGAGTGTCCCAGTCTGTATTTCTTAAATTAAAATCAACCATTATATAAACATGTTTACTTCTACATGCACATTCTATCCCTAGGGGCCTTAGAAGACACAAAGCTTCCTTGATATAAGATTTGGTGGTTGATATAATAATCCTATGGCAAGTTTATCCTTTCCCTCCTTAACATCTAGCCATAATGACCTTGTATTAGGTTCTGTTTTAGTTGTAGGATTTTCACAACATGGGAGATTATCTCTAATATCAAGAATTGCTGCTCCTCCTTTCCTCCTATTCTTATCTGTATGAAACATACAAGGGGCGGTCAATAAGTTTTGCAATTCGGATATAAGGAAACGAGATATGAGGCAAAGTGTTTTATTATTTTTCAATATAGCTACCCTCGACTTCAATGCGCTTGCACCACTTGTCCCTGAGGCTTTGAATTCCTGACAACCAGAGATCTCCCGACTGCTGTTCAATCCACTCCTGGACGACGAGCTGGACATCTTCATCATCCCCAAACCAGCGTCCACGCAGTGCAGCCTTGAGCTGGCAGAATAAAAAGTAGTTGTTAGGGGCCAGATCTGGACTGTAGGGGGGATGGTTGAGCTCCTTGAATCTGACCTCGCGCAGGGCAGCTTGTGCAATTCTGGCCTTGTGGACTTTAACGACGTTGAAGTTGATCATGGGGTATGAGGTTTCTAGGGACCCAACGGGCAGAGACCTTGGTCATGGCCAAATTGTCAGGGATGATGTTGATAACACTTCCATGTGATATTCCAAGTTCTCGCTCGATTTCTTCGACCTTCACCCATCGATTTTCGAGGATCATCCTCTCCACACAGGCCACATTGTCATCGTTGGTCACATCTGACGAGGGTCATCTTCAAGGGACTCACAACCATGGCAGAACTCCCTATTCCAGTGAGCAATGGTTGCATAGGAAGGGGCGGTGTCGGTGTACACTGCAACCATGCGTTCGTGGATCTCTTTTGCATTCTTGCCTTCCTTGGTCAAAAATTTTATCACTGCGCGGTTCTCAACCTTCTCCATTGCTGAAAAATTTATGACTGACAATCTGCGATCAGCTACTGCTTCTTAAATAGACGAGGCGGGAGCGTGCGGCTGCAGGTCCTGACTTGTCATAAGTTGTCTTAATACCCCCACAAACAGCCATCCCACTTCCTCTGTTTTACCCTACCGATTTGCAAAACTTATTGACCGCCCCTCATAATATAACCATCAATCTAAACCTCAGGTCTAAAGTTCTTTCCTAACAAATCAAGCCATGACTGTTATTGCAATAACATCATAATTCTCTACACTCGCTACACTAGCACTCCTCACAAATCCATCTTATTCTTTATGCTCCTACTATTTTTGTAGTTTATGTTCACTGTATCGTTCTTTATGGTCAGCATTTAAATGCAAAGTAATTGTGAAAGTGAATTCCTAGTCCTCTGCTCAGTCCGCCCCTGTTGCTCTCCAAATTAATCTGAATACCATCACCCCTACCTGCTTCATCCTACTCACCCTGACAGCCTATATTTATATTCACATTGAGATATAGTTATTTAAGACTTTCACACCCTTGTGACTCAAGTGAAACCCATCCCATTGCATACAAATCCTCCCTTCCAATAAACCTCCATGTATTCATAAACACTAGGCTCATACTATCACACAATACTTTCACTCTCGCATTTATCCCAACTGTGTGTAACATCCACTTCTTGCTTACTCTAAGTCTAGGTAAAATTCCTGACACTACACACCTACTACTTAGGTTCTTAAAACATTCATAATGAATCCCTATATCAAGACACCTCCTCCTACCTAGTTTTACCTATGTCACTCACTTCCACATGAAAAACTACAAATGCATTCCTTTCAGCTCCATTCACTATCCTTTCAATTCTCTCAATCACATCCGCTACATTTGCACCTCGCAAATAAACACTCATCCTTCTCTTGCACTTCATTCACAAAAAGTCCTGTCTACATACCTAACCTATGAGTCACCCACCATAATCACTTCGCATTTGAATATAGTCCCCCCCCCCCCCTTTCTGCTAGGACACTAAACCTGTTACTACAAGTAATAGGCTGAGACCTATACTCTCTCCCTAGGTCTACTATCCCCACATCCTTAATACTGATGGCCCTACTTCCATCTGGAACAGGAGATGCCTCAGTAGCTAAATCTTTTCTTCCTCCCTTTACCACCCCCCACTCACTAATATCTCAACTTGCCATACTCCTAGCTAATATAAATGGGGTAACCTTAAGACCCCCCCACCCCCACCCCCCAAAAACGCCACTGTGTCTAGTTCTCAGTAACTAACTGCTCCAATATAGCTATCCTTTCTAAATCCTGCACTCTTCCCTCATTTAATTCCACATAATTTTGCAGCCCATAACATAACATAATTCAATAGATGACAAAATCTGCAAGGGCTTTTCATAGGTCATCCAAGTGAACACACACACCTTAAAATGCATCCAAAACACTGTGTAGAAAAAAAGCATCATAATCAGGCTTGTCAAGAGAAAATCATTTAGCTACAATGCACAATATCAATATATTAATAATAATAATAATAATAAAAAGCCCCCATAACACAACTAGTTCCTACTCCCATCAAAATAATTAAAATCTAAAATTTTGCTGAAAAATAATTACCCACCTAACTTTTTTAAGAACTTCTAAAAAATTTACTTACTTGACTGTTTAAAATTAGACATTTTTGTTATTGCAGAGAAATTTAGTAATTAATAAGATTGGTAATGGCCGATATTTTGAATTTCTTGATCCACATACCTTTAAAATTGTAGTGTTTTAGCCAAGTTGGTTGATAATTTTCACTTTCTTAATAAGCTGCACCATCCATCCATGCATCATGGGTGAGATCACCTGACCGAATAATGAAAATGAGTATAAAGATCTGTATGGCAATTCTAGAGACGCCAACCAGCATTCAGTTCTTGTTTGGGTGGGTGGGAGTCTGGTAATATTGTATTTTGGCATCAAGCCGCAATCATAGAATCCTTCTTGGTTCTACATCAGGAGTATTAGTAGTAACTTTATAGGGGTGATTTCATGTCACAGTGTCTAGATAAGACTGCACCATAGTAGTACAGGGCAGGGATGAGAGTAGGTATATTGTGCTATTATGAGAAAATACAGCAGGGTTGTGATTGTGTAAGATGTAATTACCCCATGAGGGGTAAGTACAACTTTTCCACCAATCACTGGAGAGGAGAGGCCTCTATGTGCTTGCGTGTCCACTCTTATTTTGGTTTGAATCTGGTCGTTAGAAAGGCCCCATAAAGGGGTGTAGTACGGAAACCATGCTGCAGCAGTCATAAGGGGATTTCTTGCCCATCCTGCCCCAATACCTATAAGATGATCTGTCACTATATATATCTTCCATATATATATATTTACTTCCTCTATCTTCATCACTTTCTGCTGGAGATATGCTCATTAACTTTTGCTTGAAATTTTGGCAAGGAAAATAACTGGCAAAGGTATTTGTGTAAAGTCCACATGTAAATCTTGGGACAAAGTATCTATATAAAGATAAGGTGGAAGCAATGTTGATATCTGCCATGAGAATATTTCATGATAAATAAGTATTGAAATGGAGAGAATAAATATACAGTCCATGTCAAAATGTATGGAGCGATAGAGTTGTTGCATTAAAAAATTAAGTTCCTCAGACAAGATTCATAATAAACTAAATATAGGTACTTATCCCCTCTCTAGTACTTCATTGGGCACCCTTTTCACTTGATACACCCTCAAAGCCACCTATGGACAAACTCTGCAAGGTTTTGGAGCCACTGAGGGTCAATATTGTTCCAAATATCTTGGATAGCCATCTCAAGCTTGGGGATTGATGATGGGTCACGCTCGGGTAACATTTCATTAGCCCCCACAAGTCCTCAATAGGGTTTAAATCAGGCAAATTTTCAAGCCACTCTTTAATATAATCCACCTGCACAAAATTAAACCATCCCTTAATAAGCTTAGCAGTGTGGCAAGGCACACATACACCATCCCCCATAAACACGCTGGTTTAGCAATGCTCAAAACAATCTTCCAAATGATCACTCAGTAGTTCCAAGTATTGGTCTGTATTCATCAAAACATTCCTCATTAGTATCACCACACCTTGGTAACCAAATTTAACAGTTCATTGGATGAATTTTGTATCAAAAGGATCACTTACCCCTCGGTTCCTAATCAGACTGAATGTAGCCTCATCACTCCACAACACTCATTGCCACTTAGCCTCATCCCACTCCAGATATTTCTCACAAAAAGCAACCCCGTTTCAGTGCCACCCTTAAGAGTGACAATCGGTTTCTTGCGAGTGATGTGGTGGGAGAATTTCAGGTCATTGTGGAGCCAGCACTGTACAGTTCTTACAGACACATCAGCCAGTAACACAAGGTTCTTTTCCTTCAATTCTGTCTCTGTCATACGTGGCTCACTATCCACCTGCCTCCTGAGCACCTTTAGAGTATGTGGGGGGTAGTTTTCCTTTGCCTTCCTCCAACATTTTCAGTAATGGCAGGTCAGTGTCTGTCATGAAATTTTTTAATCCACCACTGGACACTGTATAGTGCCACAGCCGTTGTAGTCGCTATTTCCTTATTAGATTTCCCTGCCTTAAAGACTAATGTAATAGCAGCAATCTGTTCACTTGTCAGCTCTTTAATCTTAGCCATCACTACACTGACCACAAACAGGAACGAAAACAAGGGAAAATCCTGGGACTGGCATGTGGCACGTGCAATACACTTTGGCTCACTGCAACTGCAACTAACTGATTTCTGAGCCATATATTGTGAAGTTGATGAGCTCAGCTAGCAACAGCTCATGCACCAAACAGTATGGCGGATTTGGACTGATACTAGAGGGATATAACCAAAAAATAACAACAATGTTTGGCGCGGTCCCTCTTGCGCCATACATTTTCACCATGACTTTATATATTAATGGTAGTTTTACCACTAATCTGCACTAATTAAGATGCCTTTTATTACTTATTAAGGACTTACTAATTAATGTGGGATCTGAACCACAGTTATCTACAGTGTATGGTAGCCACTGGAAAGTCTACCTGAATCAGGACTACAACCAGTGACTAATCATACCCAGTGTGGCTTAACCTTTGAGCCCATAAAAATATATGCAAATTACATACATTGTTCAGTGGCTAGTTTGGGTGTTTGGAACTGGAGAGGGCGCACACTGTGTGGATCAGATGCAGTTGACCACAGATGTGGGTTCTTTTGTGAGAATATTATTTAAGAAAGAATTGTGTATTGACCTTATTTGAATATCAAACAGAGATGTCATGAGAGAATGAGTTTTAACTTTTAGAACTTTATTAAATGAAAGTAGTACATATACTCTTGCTAGGCAGTTCAAGTTCATAAATCTTTTCATTTTTTATGAATTTAATTCTGGAGTTCAGACAAGGTTTTGTATTATGCTCTTTTGCATTATTAATTTTTTTACCATTCTATTCCTCCACCTTTTCTTTAATTTCTCATTTTTAGGGCCGAATATTCTTTGATTATACCATTTTTTGATGCTAATTGGCTAAATGACTTTGTTGGTTACACAACTTTAATTAGAGGGCAAATTAATCTTCTTGTCTTATTCTTCTCCCCACTGAGTAAATATGTTAAGTAATTATTATACCAGTCTCCATTTCCTTAACCCTTTATGCCCTGATTTTTTTTTTTTAATGAAAAATATATTAATTATATTTATCTTTTCTATTAAATGGTAAATATTTAATGGCAATCGGCGTGCAAATCTGATGCAACCCTTGTTCGAACCTAAACAAACATGTGTCGTAGTCATCACACTCGCTTGCTAGACTCCGCACATATAATTTCTCTAGCCTTAAGCCTTTATTTTCTATGTGATGAATTTGTCACATACAGGCGTAAAGTGTTAATAGTTTTTTTTAAGTAAGTTAAAATGTTCATTGGCAACTTTTGTTTATAATTCAGAGAAACTTTGTATTTGTAAGCTTTTTCTGTAGTTTCATATTACTTGGGGTGGATTCAATTTTATACTCTTCCCTTTTTTTCATTCTTGTTGAGGCAAGCTTACTTATAGTGAATTTGTACCAGTCAATGAGTGTTTGCCAGTAGAGCTATTCTTTCATACCTGTTACATTCCCTTTCAATTTGCCTATTATTATCCTGTTTGGATAACTCCACTTTGCTTCCCTGGGGCTGACCCACAAAGTTTTAGTAATAGGACTAATTGGAACATCCTTAAGGAAGGTGGGGGGGCCACTATGGATGGCTGTCAAGTTGTCATTGAATGATGAGTGTGACAGTATATATTCAAATCTCCTTTACTTTTTTCTTACCACACAGCCTTGTCTTCTTGTTGATAGGTAATAAATAGTTCATCCACTGTCACATTAAAAAAAAATATGTAATTTTTGTTTAAATGTAATCGGCTAAAAGTTTCAGATAACTAAACTCATGTAGATTTTAACATTGGTTTCCATAATCAATTAAATTTTTTGGTTTAATTATTATGGCATTACAATCCACATCATATTTTTTAATACCTAGATTTTTCTAGCAATAAACGTAATAAATTTTTTTTCTTTTTTTTGTTACCTTACAACACAGCTATTCCCCATCTGATGTTCTATAAAAATAATGTGCTTTTTTTTTCTTTTTTTTTAGTAGCTATTTTTCTAGTCTTTAACAGAAAAAAATCGATTATGTAACTAAATATGTTACACAATATTAAAATACTTGATGATGGAAGGCAGTGCATCAAAAGAAGAAACGGCAATAATTAAAGCCAAAGCGGTTTCACTCAGGAAAAGTTTTTCATTCTTTAGGACTTATGCTCGGTTACTGGCAGGTAATCAGTGCTTGGTTATCATTCCCAGTATAAAAAGTGATCTGTAATAACTTGAAGTGATTTTATAAAATATTCAGTATCTTAAATTAATTAAACTCATGTGCATATGTCTATAATGTTGGCTTATAGTTTTGTATGTTATTGTATGGTTAAAAGTTCTCTAAATATTTTCTTGGTTGTACAACCTACCTTCCAATGCCAAAATGGCTTCAGGTTGCTTTCTGTCATCTCTGAATTGGACAAACTCATTGCACGCACCGTCATTTGATGGAGCGCTCGCGTATGCCTTATTGTGATGACTGCGTGGTCCCCAAGACTGTTCAGCACATTCTTGTTGAATGTCCTAGTCTGGGTGATCTTCAAACACATTATCTGTCTTGGTACCGGGATGAGCTGGGTTTCGACTGCTTGTCCCTTGTACTTGGGACTGGTTCATGCACATAGACTTACAGATTAAATGATTTTGGGGAGGAGGTTGGCCTCCACTTTATTTGACTTTTTTTTTGTAGGCCACATGTTCCTGCACCAGAGGGAGGCAGGCTCTTTTTTTAAAATTCTTGGTTGTACACCACTTAAAAGGGATTGTGTTAATTCACTTGCTCTGAAGGTTTTGAACTATAGCCTCTTTAGCCCTAGTTCCTTGGTTGTTATGAATCGCCCTAAATCCTTGTTATTCATTATTTTTTTTCCTCATTTCTTAACAAGCAACTGCTTCCGTATTGGAGCACCAATTGTTTCTTCATGAATCAAGTCTTAAATTTCTGATTCTTCTACAGAGGTATCAGGAGCAACTGCAGTTGATCATGTTCAGCATAATCACACATACCATATGTCCCCTGAAGGCCCATCGGGTCTCACCCGACCCCATGCAAGAGATAAAAAGGGTAAGTATTCCTGTTTCTTTATATGAAAAGGGATTTGGAGTCTTGTGTTAGGGCTCACCCATTAGGCAGAATTTTGTTTGGTTTCTGTAATATAGGCATTCCTCTATTAGTAGTTATAATACAGTCTTTTTAAAAGTTTGGATTGATCATATATATTTTTTATACCATTTCAAATGCCGTCCATTTCCTTGGCAGTCAGCCAAGTGTGAGACATCCCTCAGGCAGATGCAATATGCATACATGCGCTGTAATAACCACCCGAATAATTTCTCCATCTGTGAATTACGGAGCTAGGGTTAGGTTATGGTATGTTATGAAGTTCTCATAAAACCCCACTCCTGTTCTTGAGGAGAAGGACTGAAATCTTGGACCCTCTGTCTGTGACACAGGTCTTTCCTGACTACTTTTTGTACATTATCTAGCTGAGATTTTACTGGGCCACCATTGATTGAAGGCTGCCAACTGAACTTTACCTCAAGATGCAGAGAATCCTTCAATGACAAGTTTACATTGAGTGAGTAGCATTCTGCTCTCTCTTTGTGTGCAGACACCAACCCTGGTCCTGACAATGCCTTGTATGCTATGCTTCGACACCTAGGTGATTGAGGCATCATTTCATTTAGATCTGAATAAAGGGTATCCTCCCAGACTCCTGGTGAATGGCTACTGTTCTCACGTTTACCAAACTTGCAAGAGATCATGCTACCTCAGCCACTCTCCGCCCAATTTCTCTAACCTCTTGGATGTGTAAGTTGATAGAGAAATTTGTAAATGTTATATTAATGTTTTCCTTTACAGTGGAAGCCACCTGTTTTCCAGACAGTGCAGCTTCCGCAACTTCCATCCTATGTCAGATTCTCTGCAAGGCCTTTTTCATACACAGCACTATGCAATTGTATTTGGGGGATTTGGAGCTGGAATTTGATAACTGCATGGCAATAGCGTGTCATGGAGACCCTCACATGATGAGGCATAGAGGACACCTCTCACTTTCTATCTCTGAATTTCTGAGATCATTGACTCCGCATAGAGGTGGGGGTAGCTATCTCTGACCTAACAGCCAGGAAGGGGGCATTCCCAAGCAAGTATCCTCAATCTCACACACTTTTTCTTGAGCAACAGTATGACCTCAGTGCTCCCGGAAGATGTTCTCACTGGTCTACATAGATAACCTATTGACCTTTCTCTTGATGTGGCCCAAATGCCAACTCCTGACTATCAACTCCAATTGCCATTGAACCGCATCTTTTGCTATACCAAAGTGCACAAGTTTGTTTTCTATGCCCAGGGCTTAGGTGGGGCATATTTGCCACCATCCATGGCTCCACCTTAACCTGGACTTGTTTCTAAATTGGGCCCCTCCTGGAAGTGGTGGATTTGCACCATTTATTTGGTCTGGTCTTTGTTTGGTGACTGATGCTTTATATACACTGCATTTTGCACTTGTACCCACAAGCCCAGCACCTCCCTTAGTTGCCAATGGCTCTCACTGCATCCTGCCACTGAGAGACGCTATTCATAAAATAAGCCCTTCTGGTTTAGCCTAGAAAACTGCACTGAGACCTCACTGTAGCTCTCCATTCGGTGGCGCCTCTAATTCTTCCTCTGCACTCTTGACTATTTGTTACCTGGTATCTTCTTGCAAAGCTTCCACATTGGAGTATTGCCTTAGCCTTTTTGGAGCGCACTTCATGTCATACTGGATCTATCTCTGCCAATGTACACGGATGGCTCCAAGTCCCAGGAATCTGTCTTTATGACTGAGCAGGCCACAATACACAGCTATGTATGGGAGATAATGAGTTGGGTCTGGTTCAGAGACTGAATTCTGATCTTTAGCAACTCACATAGCACCTGAGTGCTTTTGGAGCATTGGAATCTCCACACTCCGTGATTCACAGTTTCCATGGGCTGGGTGAATAAATGTCAAGATTATGTTTTGCTGGGTTCTTGAAATTATGGGGAATGAACAACACTGATGAGGGTTGCAAGAGTCCACGAGGACTTGGAAACCAGACCAGCTTTTCACTCTTCCTTACACCAACTACATGGCAGAGTTCAGGGTAGCCGCAATGGCTTGAGGTCATTTTCCATTGTCTTTGAATTGGGCACACTCCAGAGACACAATGTCATCAAGCCTCAAGAGCTTGTTCAAGCTCTCAGCTCATTTGATCATCTTTGAGTATTCACAGTTTCCCTTTTGCTTACCCTATATGAATATGTATGTCATTGTCTACTGTGCTCTTATGCTTGGCAACTTGTTTTCCATATTTGGTCTGTCATCATACATCCACTCCGATAGAGGGACATCTTTTCTGTCCTCAGAATGCAAATCCTTTATGAAAAGGAAATAGCTACAAGTTGCACTACTCCTTGCAACCTAGCTGAAAATGGGCTATGTGAGCATCATTTGGAAGGTAGTGACTCTTTCATTGGACTCTACCAAACTCCCCATTTCAGCCTGGTAGTTGGTGTTACCTAAGCTTTGCACTTCAAGTAATGCCACACCTCAGTGAGACCCTTTCTATGGACAGACAACTCTGTTGGGACATAGTAGGCCTATTTGGGTTTGGTGAAGGAGGTAGAGCTCATCAAGGCTAATACTGGATATACCTACTTCATTTTCCCAACTCTACCGAAGCTACAGTTGCCATGTGTGACCTTCCCTCCCCCCTCCCCCAGGAGATAACACTGAACGAAGGATAAACCCCTCTCTCCATACTGAACAAGCCCACTTCTGAGGTTCCTGACTTCAAAGGCTTTACCAGTCGCTCAGCACATGTTCAAAGACCTATCAAGTGTTTCTTGTCATCTTGATATGGATTCATTACAATGTGATGTATATTTAAGGGGATACCACATTCAATTTTTTAACTTTATACTACATTAAATTATCATATATGAAATTAAAGATCATTCAAAGCCATTTTATTACTGCCAAAATCATAATAACCTACAGCGCCGTTTTTTGAGATACAAGGAGGGGGTTCTTTCAGACCTCCCCCCCTTGAAACCTCATATCATATAAGTAGCTAAAGAATTATTATAAATTAAGCAATTGAACTCAATTCATGACCAAAATATGTATATATGGGTTCCAATAAAATTTAGGTTAATGGTGGACTAAAACATATATTTTTCTAACCAAGGTCAACTATAGGCTTTGTTCTCAGTTGGAGAGGGGGGGGGGGTGAATGGTAGGGGTGTTCTGAATGCCCTAGAATTTAGAATTTAGTTCAATCTATATTCGAATGATGCTAAAAATATAAACCATTTCTTAGGCACCGTTTTTTTTTTTTTAGCAAATATTTAAAATTGCATAGTATAGTTTTACATAACATAACATAATTTCACCAATGACAAAAGCCACAAGGGCCTATCAAAGGTCATCCGCATCCGTCAAAACCCACCCACAAAAAGCACCATAGCTAGGGGAAGACAAAATCAAAGTCCCCCACAATATAATATAACAGATGACAAAAGCCACAAGGGCCCATCATAGGTCATCCAGAGGATTGCATCCAGAAACAAGGGTATCACCAATCGAGGCTTGTCAATAACTAAATCATGCAGCTATAGATATATACAAACAATATTAATATATACAAAACTTAGGAACCATCACAACCTTCCCTCCCCATAAACTCATCCAACCTACTCTTAAATACATTTAAATTTGAACTACCTACTACCCTCGGCGGTAATTTGTTCCAGAAGTCTACCACTCTATTGGTGAAAAAATATTTTCTTAAATCCAACCTACACCCTTGCTTTTTAATTTTCAATTCGTGACCTCTAGTCCGATATCTATCATCTAACTTAAAAAAACTTGCTAACATCCAATTTATCAATCCCAGAAAATTTTTTAAAGAGCTCAATCATATCCCCTCTCACACACCTCCTTTCGAATGAGAACATATTTAATACCCTCAGTCTATCTATATATTCAAGGTGCCTCGGGTAAGGAATAATCTTTGTTGCCCTCCATTGCACTGACTCGAGAAGGTTAACCCCTTAACTGCACAATTTTCACATTCAAAACAGCATCACTGTGCGGAGTTATTTTCTCAAATTTTCCCTTTTTTCATTGTTTTGCTCGCTCAACATCAGACTCTAAACTGGCATTTATTTCCCAATTGGTATCTATTTTAAACAATCAGCGTACTGATGATGTATCTGGGTACAACTTATCAGCCTTTAGAAAGCAAATATGTTCGCTCTGCACAGTGTAACTCAAGAAGAAACAGAGGCACACATATATGTGCATTCTGCAATAGCTAGTAAATTTACGAACACACATATTTGTGCGCTCCGCAGTTAAGGGGGTAATATCGTGTCTAAAATGTGGGGACCATACCTGTATACACTACTCTAGATGTGGCATAACATAAGAGTTAAAGAGTTTAAGAATAACCTCCTTACTTTTGTAACTGACATTTCTCTTAATGAAACCCAGCACTCTATTTGCCCTATTTCTTGCTTCAATACACTGCTTAGAAAACCTTAATGACTTATCTATTACTACTCCTAGATCTTTCTCATCCTCTACTGAGCTCAGCCAATGCCCATCCATTTCATAGTTAAATTCTCTATTATCTTTTCCCATGTTAATAACTTTGCACTTATCAAGGTTGAAAGTCATTTGCCACTTATGTGCCCAGGATAACAATTTATTTAAATCTCCCTGCACTTTAAAATTATCATCAATATCTTTAACTACAGCTGCTAATTTGGTATCATCCGCAAAAATGGACACTTTATTATTAACTGCCTCCCCAAGATCGTTTATATAGATGACAAATAATAATGGACGGAGAAATGATCCCTGAGGAACCCCACTGATAACATCCCTCCACTCTGACTTTATACCATTTAGCACTACCCTTTGCTTCCTGTCTTTCAGCCACTCAGCTATCCAATTTGAAACACCCCCACATATCCCACTCATTTTTAATTTATGAACTAGTCTCCTATGTGGTACCCTATCAAATGCTTTACTAAAATCCAAGTAAATTACATCTACATTCAGACGCCAGTCATACCCTAAGCCCTTTGGGTTTAGGGCCAGGAAACTCCTTCGAGAGGTAGATATAGCTCTCGGGCCGGTGGCGCCCCTGGTTCTGCCCAGGACGCCACCCTGGAGGGTACCACATTTGGCTATTTGTCGCCACGCCTCTGCTCCCAAAGCTTGTACTGCGCCGGGAGTATTGCGTTCGATCTTTTTGGAGCACACATCGTGTCACGCTGGTACCGTGCCAGTGTATACGGATGGCTCCAAGTCCCAAGAGGGGGTCGGCTTCCACGCCGTATCCCCTCTGTTTGAAGTCAGCGGGGCTCTACCAGGCGCTGCGTCTGTCTTCACGGCCGAGCTGGTGGCAATACACCACTCGGTACGGGAGATTACGCGACGTGCCCGGTTCGGAGACCGGATTGTGATTTATAGCGACTCACAAGGCGCCCTGAGTGCTCTCGGGGCATTGGAATCTCCGCATCCCCTGGTTCGCGAAATCCGTGACGCCACGGTTTTGGCGAGCCGGGCAGATGTCGAGATTATCTTCTGCTGGGTTCCTGGACATGTAGGAATTGCGGGGAATGAGCGCGCCGATGAGGGCGCCAAAGAGTCCGCGAGGACTCTGCGACCGGTCCAGCGTTTCGCTCTTCCTCACACCGACTACATGGCAGGAATACGGGCAGCTCTTCGGACTGCTTGGCAAAGAAGATGGGAGACGGTCGAGGGGAACTTAAAGTTGCGTGCCATTGCGCCGCGACTGTTCCCATGGACCTATCCCCCAATGCCGCGGCGGCTTCAGGTTGCTTTCTGTCGTCTTCGAATCGGACACACTCGTGTGACGCATCGTTACTTGGTGGAGCGCTCGCATGTGCCCTATTGCAACGACTGCGTCGTCCCCCAGACTGTTCGGCATATTCTTGTCGAATGTCCCAGTCTGGGTGATCTTCGCGCACGATACCTGTCTCGGTACCGGGATGGGCGGGGTCGCTACCGCCTGTCCCTTGTACTCGGGACGAGTGCGTGCACCATGACTGGTGGACTTATTGACTTTTTGGGGGAGGCCGGCCTTCTCCCCTTTATTTAAGGTTCCTTTTTTTGTTATTGTTTTGTTTTAGATTGCACTCTCCTGCACCGGGGTGAGGGGGACCTCCCCCCGCTGCCGGAGATTGCTTCGATTGTTAAGTTTTTCAAATTTATATTGATTGTTAAGTTTTCATATTTTAACTTTAAAGTAGCCTAATTCTAGGCTGTCGTGTTTTTCGGCGACTTATGCCCAAGTGGGTAGTTGCCAGATGGGCTCTATAAAAAAAAAAAAAAAAATACATCTACATTCTCTTCCTTATCTACTTGATTTGTTACGAACTCCAGAAAGTTTAGTAAATTAGTCAAACATGATCTACCTGATCTAATCCCATGCTGAGCATTGTTGATTAATCCCTCCCTCTCTAGATGTTGGCAAATCCCTTTTTTAACTATTTTCTCAAGAATTTTACAGACTACAGGAGTTAGGCTAACCGGTCTAAAGTTATTTGGATCCTCTTTACTACCGGTTCTTGAAAATGGGGACTACATTCGCTCTCTTCCAATCATCGGGTATTTCTCCATATTCCAGTGACTTAGTATACAACTTCTCCAGAGCTATTGAGATACTTTCTACCCCTTCTTTAAGTATCCTAGAATGAATATTATCAGGGCCGGAGGCCTTGGTAGCATCTAACTCACCTATTCGTCCTTTTATCGTCCTCCAATCCACACTAATGGTAGTAAACGTCTTTCCCTGACCCATGAGTACTATACATAAGACTATTTAGTTTCTCCTCTGTAAATACTGATGCAAAATGACCATTTAGTACCTCAACTATTTCCTCATCAGTTTCTCTCACAACCTCTTCATATTTGATAGGTCCTATTTTAACTCTGCCAGACTTGATATTAATTAAAAATCTATAGACATTTTCCACATATGTATAAAATTTTGCATTATCATAATTTTCACTGTTCTAGTTGTGTTTCGAAAACAAAATATATTCTATAAAAAGTGCATAAATTTGCAATAAAATGATATAAAAATCAATGATGTAGTTTTGTTTGTTTTTTCACAAATGAACTTTAAATATCTAAGAAAAAATTTCCACATTATGGATACAATTTTGCATTATCTTAATTTTCACTATGTTTTAGTCATGTATTAAAAAAAATAATTATACCATAAAAAAGCATAAAATTTGCAATAAAATGATATACAAAACCAAAAAAATGTGAATTTTGAACGAAACAATGTAAGTAACTCATAAGAAATGCATTATCCCCTTCAAGGGTTTATTCTTGCCATAGTTGTCCTTTTTTGAGAGGGGGAGAGAGTTTTGGTTTGTTTCTAATTCTCTGAATTATTTAAGAAATTATATAGACAAAACTTTTAAATGCAACTTTAAGCCACTTATTTTAGTGGTTTAAGGCTTATTTGAGATTTTCATTCAACCCTTTCGTTGGGTAAGGCAACTTTCCCTCATCATGAATAATAACGCCTAAGTTTCCCTACCTCAGTGAAAGGATTAATATAATTTTTGAAATTATAAAGAGAGAGAATTAGTAACAAACTGCTACTTATTATATGAAAATAGTTATGTACAAAACAAACAAGTTCCATTTATGCTTCCATTAACAGACACCAATCGAATAACTGTTTTCAAAATGCTATTTGTTACCAGTTCAAAACAATAGTTAGCAGTTTTACTTTCTTCTCTGTGGCAAACAGATTCAATTAGGTGTGATTTTCATTCTAAATGTATTGTAGTGGCAATAATTGATTCATTGTGAACATTGGACCAGCTATCTTACCTAACAATCCACAATTTGTCTCTTAGAAGCAATTGCATGTCATCACTGGCTCTTGTAAGACTGAGTAGTTGACCAGCTAGTTGTTTTCTGCTTAAAACATTTTTATCCTTTAAACCAGCTTTCTGTTTCTTCTAATGCATCCTTAAAAGTCTCAGCAGCAACTCAGAATGGAATCAGATTCTGAAAATGTTTATTATTAGTTATATGCTCTTTAAAATGGGTAAATATAAATGATATAAATTACCATTATTGTTACATCAAATATAATTAACTCTGAATCTTTGAAATACAGCCTGCAGGTATGATTTCATTTATTATTTCATTATATTGGTAGTAATTAATATATCTAACACTACATATAATCATAAATTTACTTTTATAAAAAAATGAGCTCCGTTTTGCTGGATTGATTTGTTTTTCATTAAAGGTTGTCTGAACAAATTTAGCAATAATAATATCAGTTTTGCTTCTCATTCTTTGTGCTAGCTTCTGATGGGAATTCTATCATCTTAAAGACATCAAGTTCACTTTTTAAATTGGTATTAAACTAAAAATTGTCTGACTGCTAACTTTTGTACCTCTACATGAAGCATCTAATAATATTGATAGCCTCAAGACTGGTTGATCTTGATCTTTCTCAGTACACTCAACATTAACTGATTTAATTTGAGAAATACACTCAGTATAGAACTGCAAATTAGAAGCACATGCCATTTCCAAATTATAACTGGCCTCTGAAGTAGTAATATTGTAGCGGGCCGAAAGCACACTAACCCCGCGCTCCAACCTTATCCTAGAATTTATGAACCTTGAGAACCCCGGGGAAGAATTGATATGATTTGATATACAGTCCTTTACTTTACAAAAAAATACAGTGATAATTACAGTTTATATTTACCAAAAAAATAAACACCGGTGCGCATTCAAAATAAATACTCTATACAAATGACAATTCTCCCAACCAAAAACAAAAATAAAATATGATGGGCGTAGAGAACAAATTTACACAACCCAAACAAGGTCCACACAACAAAATGAAAAGAGGCACAGGACTATCACTTGTGCGCTGGGGGGGTGGTAGTAGTAGTAGGCCAATAAAAAGGGGGACAGGCTCGTCAGCCAATGCAGGTAGCAAGTGAGGCAGTTAACGCCCCTCGTTTCAGGGCTGGGCTGGGTGGAGCACTCGCCTCAAGAATTCCTCTCACAGTCTGCAAAAGCTTCACTCTTAGAAGACACAGGATACAATATTAGAAAGAGCCAGAGAAATTTTGGTATAGCGTTTCCAAAGAAAAATCTGGTGATGAACTTTGCTATTTAATACACGCTAATCAATAAAAAAACAAAACCCATTCCCATTCACACACATTGTTACACAGGGAGGGAGAGGGTAGAGAGAAAAGGGGTGGGAGAATGGCCCCTTATACACACACTCATATTCGCTCCACCACACCCCTCCTTCCTTAAGCCATTCGACCACAGTCACTCACAATACACTCTCAATCCTTACCCACAGTACCTTTTATACTCAATCGCACCCTTCTGCACCCATTCACACTTGTCTACTGGTCCCTGGCTACGCGTAGCAATCGGTCAGGGTTGTTCGTCAGTCGTCTTGTCAGTCTCATCGTCACTATTGATCATCTCATCAACCATACTCTTAGCCCTCATTACCAGTTCTCCCATCTCATGACAGAATTCTTTCATACTCTTCCGTTCAGAACCTTCACTCTTCATACCTCCATTCATCAGCTCCTCACTCACAGCTCTCATCCAACTCAAGTACATTCTTGCGAAACAGACAGGTCACTCACATTCCCTGTATTCTCAACAGGCATACCAGAAACCCTTTCGACTGGTTCCCACCAGAAACCTGAAAAATCAGCCACTTCATCATTCACAAAACCCGAAAAATCAGCCACACTAGGTTCATTCGGCCCAAACACACTATCATTCATACTGTTCCCAAAACCAGAAAAATCAGGCACAGAACAGACAGCTCACTCACTTGTCTACTTATACCAGCCAAATCACTCACCTGTTTATGCAAAAACTCAATCTCCCTTTCAAGATCCCCCATACCAGAAAGACTCTGCTCAGACTTACTTTCATCCGTACTTGCATTCTTCCTTACACTTCTGTGTACGCTTTCTACTCCTCAAGACCAAGACAAGCTCTTTCCCAGACAGATCCATACTATCACATTCAATTTCATCATCATGCACTTTACCTCTCTCTCTACACAGTTCATACACCGGATGGCTCACCAGGTAGTCAGGAGGTTCTCTCCATCTCCTTAACTGACTCTGATGAGCCCGCACTCTCTCAGTCATACCGTCATTCAAACTCTCCAAAACATACGTCACCCCATTTTCCCAAACTCTCACAACTCTTATAAGGTCCATCAAACTTCTCACTCATCTTTGACACATTCAACCTACCCTTCACTCCTTTCACCTTCAATACTTTCGCACCTAATTCAAATGGACGCAACTTTTCATGTCCCTCACGCCATACACTCTGCTCACTTTCACTCGCCTTTCAAAATTCATCACAAACTGACATGGGGACAGTCCAGTTGCACTATGCACAGTCAAATTATACACCCACAACACTCTTCCCAGTCATTCAAAGTCTCACTCATCATTCTCAACCTCTCACATAAGGTTCTTATAGTACGTTCAGCCAATCCATTTGAAGACGGTACATACGGAGTCGTTCTCACATGCTCCACATCATTCTTTCTCAACATTTGTTCAAACAACTCTCCTACAAATTCAGGCCCATTATCACTGACATCTTCTAGGCTTCCATACACACATAGGAAAAAACAACTGCTCAACCACACGCACAATAGTCACACTCCTTTTATCTCTCACAGGCGCTGCATACACAAACTTACTTTTATGATCAACCATCACAACCATACCAACATTCCCAGCAATCGTACGTGGCAAAGACACACAATCAATCACTACCAATTCAAACGGTTCTTTCGCATCAACTTTCAACATCGGTGGTTTCACTTGCACACCTTGCACCTTTCGCTTCTGACACCTTTCACACGTAGTCGCTACATCATTCACAACAGTTCTCAGAAACGGATGGAACACACGCTCCTTCATACACTCCCACAGCTTAAACTTACCCATATGCCCATAATTATCATGCACAACCTTCACCAGACCAATCATACTAACCAAGGACATCACAGGTACATACATATCATCACCACCCTTCACATGCCTCACAAAATATACAACATCCATACAAATAACAAAATCCTTAGCATACCTTTTAAAATCACTTAAACACTCAGGCCATTCATTCAAATCAACACGCGTCATTACACACCTCTTCAATTTACTAACAAAAGGACACATCTCTTGCATCTCTAGAATATCATCATCCATGACCAACTCAATCATACCACAAAATTTGACAACATTCTTTGCACACTCATTCAACCTCATCACCTCACATTCGCCTTTCATAAGACAATCCTTATCAGCATCCAAAGACAAATCATTCAATCTCATAAAGTCTACACCAAGCAAGAAACAACACGGCATTTGCTCATCTTTCAGAATCACAAAGTCATGCTTCACATTCACACCATTACCCAAACTCACTTTCAGACTAACCTGTTCCCATGCCACTATCATGCCATTCCCTAATCCACTTATCCGTAACTCCACAGGTTTATGCTCACAACACTTAAACATCATACTTACTCAGAATCCTCTCATTCACTAAAGACACTTGCGCTCCAGTATCAATCAAACCACAGAAGAACCTTTCACCAACTTTCACTCTCGCTTCTATCATATCAGGTCCACCATGTTCGCAATACACAGCCCCGTAAGGGGCGCGGCGATTTGCCATCCTGGCCGCCGTGCTGACGGGATCCAGCCCTCCGTCCGGCCCCAGCTTAGCCACTCTTCCTTCCTTCAAAACAATTGTTTCCTCTCTTTTCACACAACTTTCTCTGGTCAGCCTCTAATTTCACAGGGTAGATGCTGACCTTCCTTTTAGCCAACCATCCCGCATTGGGGCTGAGGGGGTGGGGGACAATGTTCCCAAACCCCTGAGCTCCAGGCCGGGGGGGCTGGTTTTTAACAACCTGCTTCATCCCCACCCATACCTTCCTCACATCCCTTTTCCTCTCCTCTTCACAATCTATATATTTTACGCCGTGTTCAAGGTGGAGCCGCCATGCTGATGGACTGCCAGGCCACCAGGCGGGAGGGGTGGTCCCAAATGGCGGCGCCTGGCTCTGCCGGGCTTGTAAGCACCTCTCGCAGTGCGGGCTACTGCGAGAGGTGTGCGCTATTGCATCCTGTATTAAAAAAAAAGGGTCACCATGCCCAATAATGAAGACTAAAAAAAAAAACTCAACCCCCAACTTTCCCTGAAACATCAACGGAGCCGCCCTCGGGCAGCTCCAGGAAAAAAATGGAGCCCCCTTCCCTGTGCTTGCACAGGGGACCCTCCATATTTCTCTACCTGGAGAGGAGGCTTACTCCTCTCCGCCTACGGGTGCAGGGGACTCCCCCACACCCCCTTCTCTGGAGGTGCTTTCGGGCACCTCCCTTTTCCCAGCGGCAGTCCCCTCTTTTCTTTCCAAGGGGACTGCCAAGAAAGCCAGCAGGCAACCCTTAGCCAGCCGCTCCCCATCGAAGCAGCTCGGTAGGGCAAACCCCCTTAGGGGGGAGAGGAAAGCCAGGCCCCTTCGGGCACTTCCCTCAAAAGACCTCTGGCAAGAATTTTAAACCTTGCCGGGGTCAAGGCCTGTGCCTCCCCACACAAGACTGGCGACACTGCCAAGGGGACCTGCGATGTCCTGGGAGGGGTTGGCCAACTGGAGGCCCCTCCTGTGATAGACATGGTCCTTGAGGAGACCCAGCCTCAGACGGTAGGGCCTTCCATGGGCGGGAATTCGGGCTCGGCGCCAAGCACCGAACCCGAATCCGCCTCTATGCAAGGTCATCAAATGGCTGAGGGCTCCGAGGCAGTAAAAGGAGGGGAGGGATCTCCTCCGACAGGTGCCGCTACGACAACCACGACCTTCTCCATTTCGGAGAGGGACCTGGCTGAGGCCGGTCCATCTGGCCTGGGGGCTTCTGCCGGCTGAGGTGAGAAGCGGGTTCATTCCCCGCCCTCCTCTCCAAAAAAGAAAAAGACTCGGGGCTCCTCTCCATCCGCGGGGGCTGCGGGGACGGATGGGTCTGCTACCACTTTGGTAGGCGACCAAGCCAAGATCGGCACATCCGGCCCCTCTACCCCCTCGTGTGCGGAGCCCCTGACCAAGACTAACACCAAGAGTGCACAGGGCGGAGCCTCGATGACATCGGGGCCTCTCATTCAGAGGTTACCTGGCGTTTTCGAGCCCGCTGGCTTCAAACGCTTCCTCGTTATTCGCTCCACTGATGGCACCATGTTGTCCAAGGGCAACATGATCCATCAGAGGAGAGGATTAGCTAGTGCAATTGGTAGAGAGCCGAAGGTGACCCGTTTCTCGGACGGCAGCCTTCTGGCGAATCCCGCCGAGGCGGCCAAGATAAGTGCTCTTCGGACACTTGATGGCGCCCCGGTGAGTGTGACGCCGCACTCTACCATGAACTTTGTGAAAGGAGTAGTTTATGCGAGGGAACTCGTTGACTACTCCATTGAGGACATCACCCTAGAGCTGGCCGACCATGGGGCGGTCAAGGTCGAACGTGTGATGAGAAAACAGGGAGGGGCTTTGAGACCCACCCCTACACTCTTCGTCACGTTCGACTGTGACAAGCTCCCTGAGTCGGTGCGTGCCGGTTGGTACCGCTACCGCGTGAAGGCATTCGTGCCACTGCCGCGGCGGTGCTATTACTGTCACCGCTTCGGCCATACGAATCGCTCATGTAGACGTGCAAAGTCGGGGTCACCCGAAGTCTGTGTAAATTGCTCCAAGGTCGCACACGATAAGTCCAAATCGTGTGTTGCCAAGTGTGTCAATTGCGGAGAGCCGCACCCTGCTTCTTCGAAGCAATGTGGTGCATATCTCCTGGAGAAAGAAATCCTGGCCGTTCAGGCCCAGGATAGACTCTCATTCCGCGAGGCTAAGGACTTGGTCCTGGCACGCCTAGCTCTGCCTGGGACGTCATATGCCTCAGTAGTTAGAAAGTCACCCTCTGCTCCTGGCCCATCCAGGCCAACGAGCACGGTTGTTTCCGCGCCCATTCGGAGCCCTTCTGCGGGCTCTACCCAACCCGGGCGCTCCCCTGGTAAAGGCAAAAAGGGTTCATACCCAGCCCCGGCTAAAACCAGGGCTCCCCCCTCTTCCCCCAGCATGACCGTTTCCCGCAAGGCGAAACGGCCACGCCGCGCCTCCACCGAGTCGTTAGACTCACAGGAGGCAACACCCCTGAAGATGGTCACTAGGCCATCTTCGGGGGTTCCTAAAGCTGTCCCCCGAAAGGAGGACAGCAACAAAGGAGCTTCGGCTCCTTCGCCCACGCCCCGAGGTGGAGCGAGTGGCTCGGAGACGGTGGTTCCTCGAAAAGAGGGCCCCCCGCCTCCGAAGCCGCAGCGCCCGCCTAAGGTTTCGAGGCGGAGGGAGGAAAAGACTCGCATGGCGAGCCCAACCTCCCCCAATAAGTCCTCGAAGGCGACAGCGCCTCCAGCGCTTTGTCCGGCTAACAGCGCCCGGGGTTCTGCCCCCGGGAAGCGTACGACCATTCCCGTGAGGGTCTTCAGTTCGAGGAGGGCCCCCGCGTCTCCTCCGAGCTAGGCCTGGAGGGCATATTCCTTCAATGGAATTGCCGTGGACTCCGGGCCAGCTGGGAGGAGATGCGGAGGCTCGTCCCGCTCCCCGTTAGCTATCTTTTTGCAGGAGACTATGCTAGGCGCGTGCCCCCTGCCCGCCCTCCCGGGGTACAAGGGTCTTGCGACCCCACTACCGCGGGATGGCCTAGCTGGGGGATGCGCGTTTTACACCCGGCATGATGTCTCCGTTCTTCCTTTCTCTTTAGATACCTCCTTTCAGGCAGTGGCTGTGCAGCTGCACCTGGATAGGAGGTATACTATCATTTCTGCGTACATTCCACCGTCAGCTGACTTCGACGCGGGGGACTTCCGCCGCGTCGTGGCACGGTTGCCGTGGCCCTATCACTTGCTTGGAGATCTGAACGGCAGGCATCCTCTCTGGGGAGATTACTCCATAAATCCCAGGGGACAAGTCCTTGCCGATCTGATCGATGAGCTTGAGGTGGGTGTCCTAAACGTGGATTAGTTTACGCATCACTGTCCGAGAACCGCTTCATTTTCTTGCCTTGACCTATCTTTGTGTTCTTCGGATGCACAGCCTGATTTTGATTGGGGGGTGGTCGATGACCTCCATGGTAGTGATCACTTTCCCATTCAAATATCATTTTCAGGGCAACTGCCGCCTGAGAGACCACCTCGGTGGTGCTTGGCGCGGGCGCGGTGGCCTGCATTTCAGGAAATGACTGAATTCTCTATTTCAGTCGAGGAGTTTAGGTCGGTAGATGAGGCCGTTGAGTTCTTCTCCGGCAACCTCATCGCCGTGGGCCTGACTACTATTCCTAGGACGTCTGGCCGTTTTGCACACCGACCACTCCCATAGTGGTCGGCCGAGTGTGAGACGGCCCTCAAACAGAAGCGTTATGCCTACATGCGCTATAAGCGCCACCCGAACGAGTTCACTGTCGCTGAATTTCGTCGGGCTAGGGCTAGGTTCCGGTATATTTCGAAGCACGCCCGCCGCTCTTCTTGGCGGGCATACGTGTCTTCACTTAACGGGAAGACCCCTTTAGCTGAGGTGTGGAAGCGAGTCAAAAGGATTCGGGGCAAGTTCTCGCAGGACCCCCCTCCCGTTCTCCAGGAGAATGGGACCGCAATCTCGGACCCCGCGTCCGTGGCGGAATCCTTAGCGACCGCTTTTTTCGCATTCTCTAGCCGTGATGCTGCTCCGCCAGCATTCAATGCACGTCGTGATGTCGCGGAAGGCCGCCGGCTGGACTTTACCTCCAGAGGCGGAGAACCCTTCAACGACAAGTTTACTGTGAGTGAGTTGCGTTCCGCTCTCGCTTCGTGCGCGGACACCGCCCATGGTCCGGCCGATGTCCCGTACGCCATGCTTCGACACCTGGGTGAGCGAGGCATGGCCTTTCTCTTAGATTTGTTCAACAGGATCTGGGTGGAAGGTCTTCTCCCAGGCTCCTGGCGAATCGCTACTGTGCTCGCCTTTCGCAAGCCGGGAAGAGATCACTCTACTCCGACCGGTTTCCGCCCAATCTCTCTAACCTCTTGCGTGTGCAAGTTGATGGAGAAATTGGTAAATGTTAGATTAGCCTATTTCCTGGACAGCGGAGGCCATCTGTCTTCTGCACAGTGCGGCTTCCGTAAGTTCCACTCCACGTTGGATGCTCTGCTCCGACTGGAAAATGCCGTCTGCGAGGCCCTCCTTCGTAGACAGCACTACGCCACGGTGTTTTTTGATCTGGAGAAGGCCTATGATACCGCATGGCGATACGGTATCATGGAGACTCTCGACACGATGGGGGCGAGGGGACGCCTCCCAATGTTTATATCTGAATTTTTGCGAGATCGTCGATTCCGCGTACGGGTGGGGGGAGCCCTCTCCGGCCCAAAGGAGCAGGGAAGTGTCCTCAGTGTCACACTCTTTGCCCTGAGCATCAACGGCATCACCTCGGTGCTGCCGGAAGATGTTCTCGCTACGCTCTACGTGGACGACCTTTCGATCTCTTGAACCGCGTCTCTCGCTATGCCGAAGCGCACAGGTTTCGGTTTTCTTTGGCCAAGACTAAGGTGGTGCACTTCTGCCGCCATCCACGGCTTCACCCCGACCCAGATTTGTTTCTTAATGGGGTGCGCCTGGATGTGGTTGAGTCGCACCGTTTCCTTGGTCTTGTATTCGACCGACGCCTCACCTGGGAGGCTCATATTCGCAGCCTTAGGGTCTCTTGTACCCGCGCCATGGACATTCTCCGTTCCGTGACGTTCAGCGCTTGGGGCGCTGATAGGGCTACTGCCTTACTTTTTTATCGATCCTTTGTTCGCTCGAAGCTCGACTACGGATGCGAGTTTTATGCATCCGCAGCCGAGCGTTTATTGCGGAAGGTGAATTCGATCCACCACACCGGCCTTCGCCTTGCGACCGGTGCCTTCCGCACTTCCCCCATTGAGAGCCTGTTGGTCGATGCTGGGGAGATGCCACTCGCTCTGCGCCGCGTGCAGTGCATCACTCGCCTGTACGCGCGAGCCCGGCGCCTCCCTCAGTCGCCAACAGCTCTCACTGCATCCTCAGCTGATCTCGATGGTGCCTATGCCGCCGAGAGACGCCAGTCATACCCTAATCCCTTTGGGTTTAGGGCCAGGAAACTCCTTCGAGAGGTAGATATAGCTCTCGGGCCGGTGGCGCCCCTGGTTCTGCCCAGGACGCCACCCTGGAGGGTACCACATTTGGCTATTTGTCGCCACGCCTCTGCTCCCAAAGCTTGTACTGCGCTGGGAGTATTGCGTTCGACCTTTTTGGAGCACACATCGTGTCACGCTGGTACCGTGCCAGTGTATACGGATGGCTCCATATTCCAAGAGGGGGTCGGCTTCCACGCCATATCCCCTCTGTTTGAAGTCAGCGGGGCTCTACCAGGCGCTGCGTCTGTCTTCACGGCCGAGCTGGTGGCAATACACCACTCGGTACGGGAGATTACGCGACGTGCCCGGTTCGGAGACCGGATTGTGATCTATAGCGACTCACAAAGCGCCCTGAGTGCTCTCGGGGCATTGGAATCTCCGCATCCCCTGGTTCGCGAAATCCGTGACGCCACGGTTTTGGCGAGCCAGGCAGATGTCGAGATTATCTTCTGCTGGGTTCCTGGACATGTAGGAATTGCGGGGAATGAGGGCGCCAAAGAGTCCGCGAGGACTCTGCGACCGGACCAGCGTTTCGCTCTTCCTCACACTGACTACATGGCAGGAATACGGGCAGCTCTTCGGACTGCTTGGCAAAGAAGATGGGAGACGGTCGAAGGGAACTTAAAGTTGCGTGCCATTGCGCCGCGACTGTTCCCATGGACCTATCCCCCAATGCCGCGGCGGCTTCAGGTTGCTTTCTGTCGTCTCCGAATCGGCCACACTCGTGTGACGCATCGCTATTTGATGGAGCGCTCGCCGGCGCCCTATTGCAACAACTGCGTCGTCCCCCAGACTGTTCTGCACATTCTTGTCGAATGTCCCAGTCTGGGTGATCTTCGCGCACGACACCTGTCCCGGTACCGGGATGGGCGTGGTCGCTACCGCCTATCCCGTGTACTTTGACTGGTGGACTTATTGACTTTTGGGGGGGAGGCCGGCCTTCTTCCTTTCATTTAACCCGGTTTAATTGGTTTTTCTTATTGTTTTTGTTTTTGCTTAGTTATTGTTATTGTTATTTCTTTTTATTGTTTCCTGTTCAATTTTTTAAAGTAGCCTAGAACTAGGCTGTTTGTTTACGGCAACTTATGCCTTAGTCGGCAGTCGCCAGATAGCCCCTTAATTTAAAAAAACGCAATACACAGAAGGAACAAGCACACCAACATCAGCATTGATATCCACACTGCCATCAACTCCCATATCATCACTCACCACACACTCATCTTCATCCAGACAATCATTCTTCTCTCTCATATATGAACACTTTTCAATCACCCAATTGTAGTGCACACCGCTCAAACATTGCAGATGTACCACATTAGGATTCAAACCCTTCATATTCTCATCCTTGTACACAATCGGCCTCTCACCACGAAAGTGCACATAAACAATCACTCCATACAAACGACTCACTACAATCAACACTTCCTGAAATGGCGGGACCCCTTGCATACACATCGCTCTCAATTCTTTCATGAAGTTCCGCACCTTTGCCATACCAATGTTTTCAGGCTTCCTACACACTTCACTCATTACCTCCTTCCTTAAGTCATCCACACTATCGGGCACTCTCACATCTACTCCATCACTCTTCAAATCTTGCAAACCATTCCATACACTCTCAAACAAGGAATCACCACCACCCTTACTCTCCTTTTCATTCATGATTCCTTTCAGCAAATACTCAGGATCACTCACTCCACACACATCTTCATCATTCGTACCAGGATACCTTGACATCAAATCAGCCACTCCATTCCGTTCACCAGGCACATACTCAATCTCATAGTCAAAGTCACTCAAATCTTCCAAAGTCCTTGCAATCCTACTATCAGCCCACTTCATACGCTGCAGATACACAAGAGGTTGATGATCTGTTTTGATCACAAACCTCACACCATACAAAAACAGACGCAACACTTTCTAACCATATCTTATCGCAGCCAACTCTCGTTCCACAGTCGAATACTTTCGCTCTGCCGCATTCATAGCCTTGGATACATACCCAATTATTCGCCTGACATTCTCTCCATTCAAACGCTGCTCTTGCATCAGAAAACCTTCCATACAATACCCACTCGCATCTGTATACAATTCAAGCATTTTAGCATTCACACTATAATCTGGGTAAGCCAATTCAACATCTTCAGCCGCTGCCTCTTTCAGTCTCTCATACGCCTCATTCATCTTATCATTCCACTTGACAACTGTACTACCTTTCTTGCCCATCCACTCAGTCAGAGGCTTATTCACACCAGAACAATCACATATAAACTTTCGCTGGAACTCAATAAAACCCCAAAACGACTTCAGGTGCTTCACAGTCACCGGTTTAGGAAACATTCACACCATCTCAACATACTCTGGCGACTTTCGTAACCCATTCTCACTCACCATATGCCCAAGGAATTCCACTTCTTTCGCAAACCATTCACACTTTGACACTTTCACCTTCACACCAACACTCCAACGTTCTCAACACATCATTCACCAATCTCATATGCTCCTCAAAAGTCTCAGTCATAATCAAAATATCATCTATAAATGCAATCACATTCTTACTCGCAAACTTACTCAACACAACATTCATTGCCCGCTGTAAGGCTCCAGGAGCATTAGCCAACCCAAAGCTGAGGTTCTGGAACTGGTAATGCCTCTTTGTGGAAGAGAAGGCATTTACTGGCCGGCTCTCCTCAGCAATGGGCATCTGGTAATAGCCCCGTACCAGATCCAGCTTCGTAAACCACTCCATCCCATGCATACTATACACACACTCAGATACCACACACACCGGAAACCTTTCTTTCACAGTCCTTTCATTCACCTTTCAATTTTCCACACACAGACGCATTCTTCCATCCGGCTTACGTACAGGCACAATTGGACTATTCCAGGCACTCTCACTCACTTCAATCACCCCTAATTGCTCTAATTCTACACACTGCTCCTCAATCTCATCAGCAACTGCACTTGGGAAATGCCTCGGCCGCTGATAGATTGGAAAGTCCTCCTTCAGGACAATCTTGAATTCCGGAAGTTTTGCAACCCCAAAATCCAGATCACCCTTACTGAGGGCTCCCTTTCATTCAAATATCATTCAATACACATCCTCCCTTTCATACTCAGTCAAACATCCATCCAATTTCACCATGCCCTTCACTTCATTATATGTCCATTCACATGTCTTTTCACCTGCAACATTTACCCTGACATCTGTGCTATCATCCATACCTACCTCATTGACAGTGGAGAGGTGACCTAGTACATCTCTGACTTGGATCCCTCTCTCCTGTCTTTTCACCCTAGGGTCTGCCTGCACACATACAAACGGATCATTCATTCTCATCAAGCCATCAAACACACAAGCAACACGCATCCTTTCCATCCAATATCACAGTGTTCTCACCCATATTCAAATTAACATACTTACTCCAACTCACTCTAACTGACACCCTTTCACCCTTCACAAGCCTTACATTCTCCATAGCAGTCACCTCAATACCAGTAAACACACACTTCAAAACACTACCATCTTTACCTACATACAACTTATACACCCCATTTTTACCAATCTTTCTCTCAATCTGATCACTCCAGGATGCACAACCATACGATTCATTTTCATAAAATCATACCCCAAAATCACACCATACTCACTACTCACCTTATCAATCACAGAGAATTCACATTCATTCATCAACATACCATGCATTCGAACAGTTGACCTTATCATTCCAATCACAGGCACTCTCCTATTACCAATACCTACCAAACTACCCTTGCACTCAGACAGGAGGGCTTTCTCGCTAACCTTGTCATACACATCTTTATACACCAAGCTCACCTTGCATCCAGAATCTATTAAAGCCAAACACTCAATTGCATTCAATTCCACCTTCACACTCAGACACTCATACTTCCTACCACACAGCACTTTCACACTAGACAGACTTACCAACACATTACTGACACTCATGCACCCAGAGGATACTTCAGCAGGTACCCTCTTACAATTCAGTTTCCCGCTTCAGACTTTCCATTCACACCTTGCACTCTCAGTCTAATCCAACACTTTTCACTTGAATGTCCTTCCATTGCACAATAGCTACATACATTCCTCTGGTCACGACACATCCTCACATAATTACCAGCCTTTCCACAATTACCACAAGCATACTTCACACTCCCCCCAGCAGTTGCTCCACCATTCAACCTCGGACAATCCTTCTTCAAATGGCCTATTTCTTTACACTCGAAGCACTCTTTCACACTTTCCTGGCAATCCTTTATCATATGCCCTTTCTTGCCACACCCAAAACATGCACCAGACATCCACCTACATTCTGCCAACATATGACCTTTCCTTCCACACCGACGACATTCCACAATCTTTCTCCCGCCATTCGGTCTCTCGTTTGCTGGGGCATACCTCAGTTTCTCTCTCATATATTCGTTCCCATGCTTGAAATTCATCTGTTCCCTTCCATTCGACCACCCTCCATTTACCCATCCATTCTGCCGGCCCAGGAAGTTCGACATCACTCCAGCTGGTGCAGCCTTCAGGGCATCCCTGTAGCTGACAAACTGCTGGGGTGGATGAAAGTTCCTGTGCTTCTTACCCCCAACATTCACACTGTACCATCCATCCTCTTCTAGATCGCTTTCATCATCAAATCGTCCATCTTTTAACAGTTCCAACACATCCTCCCACATCAACTGTTCATCTGTCAGTCTCATTCTCTCCTTTCTCTTTCCACTCAGCTATTCACTCACCTTTCGCAAGATCGTGTCCCAAAACTTCCTCATCAGTGGTTTACATTCATTTACATCATCATCACCATACCTCGTTCTTGCCATACTCTCAAGCCTATGTGCATACATATTCACCCCTTCATTCTTACCCATACACGCCTTCTCAAATTCATTCACTCTTATATTTCACACTCTTTCATTCGTTTCACCTGTCCAATCATCCGCTTCTTCACTACATCATACTTTGGCTCTCCCACACTCGTTATCACTCGAAAGAACTCCAACACTTTCCCATCCAAACAATCTCCCAAGATTTGCATCTTGGCACAAATGTGTGCCAATCTCAGTCATTCAAATGATTCAGCACAAAAAATGTTAAATATATATTATGCAAGATAGCCTATAAATCTTTTCTGACTGACTGGTTGGTTCTTACTTTGTCACTCATTCCTCACGTTCTCTTCAGTTAAACCTGAGTGCTCAGTAAGGATACCTTGGCATGTGGTCTTTTCCTAAGGGCTCGTAGTCAGGTTTCATGGATAGGAGTTCTGAGATAGTCAACAAGAGGTGGTGGCTAAAATCAGATGGACAGGGTTTTTAAGTTGTGCAATCCAGTCAGTGTGGGGTTTAATATATTTTTATATTAATGTAGGGTTGGGTGGTCTGATCACAGACATGCTGGTGAAACTGGTTTAGTGATCTAGGGTGGATCCGGATTGGTGAATATTTTAAGGGGCAGGGGTTCTTTGGAATAGGGCATTTTGCTTCTAAGTTTTGAAGGGTTATGCAGGTAAATTGATTGTGTACAGTACCATTCAAAATTAGAGGAAAAAGTACTAAAATATACATTTTTTAAAAAATTGCACAGCATATTCTTTGGAAGTTGCCTCTGATAGTGTCCAAGTTTCATTTCATAGAACAATAGATAAAAGGTTATGAGGTAAGTAATGTGTATTAGAAGAAAAAATGAATACAAAACTAAAGAATGATTATAAACAACACAATTATCTCATAGAAAATTGAATAAAATATTAATAATAAGTATACAAGCCATTCTTTTGAATGACTTGAGCACATCTTTGCCAGCAGGACTTCAGCAATTTACTTACTTTTCAGACTTGATTTTATTCTATTCTTCCGATCTTTGCCAGAAATCTAAACATCTGTTTCCGAATTATAACCTTCTCACCAAGTATCTTCCATAGGTTTTCTATCATATATAAACTAGGGATCTTC
Organism: Ceratothoa steindachneri; assembly: GCA_963969495.1. Taxonomy (NCBI): domain Eukaryota; kingdom Metazoa; phylum Arthropoda; class Malacostraca; order Isopoda; family Cymothoidae; genus Ceratothoa; species Ceratothoa steindachneri. The sequence goes on from OZ018324.1 coordinate 27,065,255, forward strand.
CCATACCCCCATGCATTACTTAGATGTTTCCAGCATCCATGTAATTGTATCACTATCTTTGTTGTGTGGCAGCAAGCATTTTCCTGCATGAAAACAGGCTCCCCCCCCTACTGCTGTCACCTCCAAATTCAAATGTCTTCATGTTCATTAGTGAATCCACTTTATTCTTTTTACTTATGAGCAGTCTGGCAAGACTCGTTCAGGTTCTCAGCAACTTAGCATTAAATAGCAACTGCTGTCTCAAATTGTCCCTTCATCCATCTGTTACCTTTGGTCACTCACAGGACCCATTATCATTGTGGAGCTTTATTACTGCATGAAACCGCACCTTTTGACCAATTGCATTGCCATGAAATGTTACTTTCACTGTTCCACTGGACAACTTGCTTTCTGGTTGTTTTGTTGGCCTTTACTCATCTCACCATCCTTGTAAATGAGTAATACCATCAATAATAAGTTTATAATGCATGTGGGACACTTGTCATACATGCATTTTATAAGTGATCATTCTCTTGTTTTGTTCTTGTTTTCAAATAAACATTTACTCGTTTTTTCTATCTGCTGTTATTTTTCAAGAAATTGTAGATTTTTGTATTTTGTTCTCTAGTTTGGGATTGTACTGAATGTGGGAAGGTTAGTTAGTAATTAGGTTTAGTGTGTAGTGGCGGGGGGAGTAAGGTAGGAGTAGAGAGGGCATGTTGGAGATGTCGCAGTTTGCTGAAGAATTGTGTGCCTATCTGAATGGTTGAAACCATTTGCTTTCTCATACAAATTAACTAATAGATATTTTATCCAGTAAATGTTGATCATTGGCATAGCCCTCTCTCCCCCTCATACACAAGTGTATCATCCACATTTATTTCTACAGCTCTGCATATTTCACTCACAGAAACAGCTTTCAGTTGCCCAGCTTCCCAGACCTGCTGCCACTATTTGAGTTTAGTCGCCTTTTATGACATGGTGGAAGATGGTATCAGCATTGTCTCTGCCTAATGCGTGGCTAATTTTCTTACCAATTATTTCAGGAAAGAAAAGTGAAAATGAGAAACATCTGACCCGGGATGAGAAGCGGGCCCGTGACATGACCCTCCCCATTACATGTGAGGACATCATTAACCTTCCAATGGATGAGTTCAATGAGAGGATCTCCAAGTATGACCTAACAGAAGCCCAGCTTTCACTTATTAGGGACATAAGAAGAAGAGGCAAGAATAAGGTGAGTAGGTGAAGGAAATGGTTTTTACTTTTCACTTGCTGTTCTTTCCTCCTCGACAACCTTTTCATTCAAAGCTCCCCCTCACTATCCTAAAGGTGCCCTTTAATGCTATGCATATGATATTACCATACTTCACCAACACTCAGACTACACCCAATCAGCTCTAAATCTATAAGATTAATTTAATAGAATCAAACTTGTATGCAGCATAACCTATGGCCATCTGTGATGTGTTCCACTCTCACGATCTTGCCTACCCCTTGTGATGTGGCTATAACCAACTCTTGTCTATAGAAGAGCTGCACCAAGCCTGACTCCTTTCGCCCTGACGGACCCTATAAGAGGCGCGGCTATGTGTATACCTGGCTGCCATGCTGACAGGACTCAGCGCCCCATCCCGCCCTAGATTATTGTCTTTGCCATCTATTAACACCTACTTTCTCCCTTTCTGTATCACCTCTCATCCTCTCTCTCAAAACATTTGCTTCAACTAGATAGAGCGAGTCCTAGGTTCGGACCCAGGCTCTTAACTAGTGGCAAGGAGGCCTGGTTCCCCCACTCTAATTGCAGTGGAATATTGCCAGCTACCAATGGGTTAACCTCTATACGCAGATGTCCAAGGCCCATCACAGGCGCACTTACGCTGACTGTGTTATTTAGAACCAGCCCATTGTCTGTGGCAATGGGCATCCGCAGGAATTACTGGAAACCAGACTCCAGGTTTCTTTCTCGAGTTTCTGGTTTCTTCAATGAAAATCAGCTAAAGGGAATGTTCATGGATGGAGTCAGCTCTGTTTTTCAATAATGAATACAACAACTACAAGCAGGGGCTCCCCTCCCACCACCTTCTACCGATAATGAAGTTTCATCTCTATTTCTTTTGCAGCTCTGCCTGCTCTAAGGATCCCCCTCCCCCCCTTCTCCGTGCCATGTCAGGGATACCTAAAAATCTGATAGCGGAGAGGGTGTTTCCCCTTCTCCAATAGATACACGTTCAAGGGATTTTCCTTATGCCAGTGAGCAGTTGCCTTTGGGCGACTCTAGTCTAGTGGCTGCTCCCCTCTACTTTATCCAGGGTCCCCAAAAGATTCTTTTTGCAGAGAGGGTGCTTGGCCCAATCATAAGTTTGAGGCATTTCCCCTTGGCCCCTTTCGGAGAGTTGCCTTCAAGCATCTACACTCAGTGAATTCCTCTTTGGTTTTTCAGGGGCCCACCAAGGCAGAGGATGCGCCACCTTGGTTCTGGGGCTCGCCAATGATGGCAGAATAACAACCTAATTAACTATAGAGACAAGAGGCGGGGTCGGCGGCCACTGTACATTTCCAAGACAACTCGTTGATCCGAGGTTTGTCACGTGAACCTTGCAGGGAGGTACCCAATATAACCCATTGCACTTGGTACCTAGAGGTCCTGCATGCCCTCCCAGCATGAGTGGAAATTATAGAAGCAGGGCCAGTGCGATTTGCTTTCCTGGCCGCCGTGCTGACTGGACTCAGCGCCCCAGCTTAGCCTCTTCTCCTTGTTTCTGACGCCCAGTGTTTTTACCCTACTTCCTCACGTCGGCCTCTAATTTCACTGGGTGGACGCCAACCAGCTTCCTCTCAGCCAACTATCCCAGATCGGGGCTGAGGGAGAAGTAAGGGGCGCGGCGATTTGCCTTCCTAGCCGCTGTGCTGACGGGACTCAGCGCCTTGTCCGGCCCCAGCTTAGCCTCTTCTCCTTCTTTCAAACAGCTTGTATTTCTTCCCTACAACCTCTCCCACAACTTTCTCTGGTCGTCCTCTATTTTCTCAGGGTAGATATCGACCTTCTTTTCAGCCAACTATCCCGGATCGGGGCTGAAGAGGGGGGGGGGCAATGATCCCTCACCCCTGAGCTCCGGTTTGGGATGGTGGGTTTTTAAATAACCTCCTTTATCCCCACCCACATCTTCCTCAACTCCTCTTCCTTTCTATTTTCAAGCTATACATTTTACACCATGTCCAAAGTGGAGCCGCCATGCTGAGGGATTGCCAGGCCACCAGGCAGGAAGGGTGGTCTTTAATGGCGACACCTGGTTCTGCCAGCCCCGTATGCACTCCTTGCAGGGCAGGCTACTGCGAGGGGTGATGAGCGATTGCTTCCTGAAAAAAAATAGGGTCACTATGCCCAATGATGATACCAAAAAAAAATCTCACCTCAATTTCCCCTTTTCCATCGTTGGAGCCGCCCTCGGGCAGCTCCACAGAAAAAATGGAGCACATCCCCCCCCCCCTGCACTCTCGCAGGGGACCCTCCAAATCTCTCTGACCGGAGAGCTGGGTTCATTCACCGCCCTCCTCTTCCCCCCCAAAAAAGACTAAAAAGAGTCAGGGCTCCTCTCCATCGGTGGGGGCTACGGAGACGGATGGGTCTGCTGCCACCTCGGTAAGCGACCAAGCCAAAATCGGCGCATCTGGCCCCTCTGCCCCCGTCCCCCGGGTGCGGAGCCCCTGACTAAGACCAAATGTGGAAGTGCGTAAAGCGGAGTCTCGATTATATCTGGGCCCCTCATTCAGAGATTACCCGGCGTTTTCGAGCCCTCTGGCTTCAAACGCTTCCTTGTTATTCGCTCCACTCATGGCACCATGTTGGCTAAGGGCAACATGATCCATCAGAGGAGAGCTTTAGCTAGTGTGATTGGTAGAAAGCCAAAGGTGACCCGTTTCTCGGACGGGAGCCTTTTGGCGAATGCGTCGAATCCCTCCGAGACAGCCATGATTAGTGCCCTTCGTACACTTGATTGTACACCTGTGAGTGTGACGCTGCACTCTACCATGAACTTCTTGAAATGAGTAGTTTATGCGAGGGAACTCGTGGTCTACTCGATAGAGGACATCACCTTAAAGCTGGACGACCATGGGGTGGTCAAGGTCGAACGCATGATGAGAAAACAGGGAGGGGCCTCGAGGCCCACCCCCTACACTTCGGCACGTTCGACTTTGATAAGCTCCCTGAGTTGGTGCGTGCCGGGTGGTATCGCTACTGCGTGAAGGCATTCGTGCCACTGCCGCGGAGGTGCTATTACTGTCACCGCTTCGGCTATACGAATCGCTCATGTAGACGTGCAAAGTCGGGGTCACCCGAAGTCTGTGTAAGTCGCTCGAGGCCGCACACGATAAGTCCAAATCGTGTGTTGCCAAGTGTGTCAATTACAGAGACTTGCACCCGCTTCTTCAAAGCAATGTGCTGCATATCTCCTTGAGAAAGAAATCCTGGCCGTTCAGGCCCAGGATCGTCTCATTCCGTGCGCCCGGTTCTGCCTGCGACGTCTTACGCCTCAATGCTAAGAAAGACACCCTCTGCTCCTGTCCATCCAGGCCAACGAGTACGGTTGTTTCCGCGCCCATTCAGAGCCCTTCTGCGGGTTCTACTTAACCCGGGTGCTTCCCTGGTAAAGCTGGCGGCACAAAGGGTTCACACCCAACCCCGGCTAAAACCAGGGCTCCCCTCCCCTTCCCCCAGCGTCACCGTTTCCCGCAAGGCGAAACGGCCACGTGCCTCCACCGAGTTGTTAGACTCGCAGGAGGCAAACCCGTGAAGTTGGTCGCCAGGCCATCTTCCAGGGTTCCTGAAGCTGCCCCCGAAAGGAGGACAGCAACAAAGGAGCTTCGGCTCCTTCGCCCACGCCTAGTGGATCCTCGTAAAGAGGGGCCCCCGCCTCCGAAGCCGCAACGCCTGCCTAAGGTTTCGATGCGGAGGAGGAAAAGACTCGCATGGCGAGCCCAACCTCCCCCATAAGTCCTCGAAGGCGACAGCGCCTTCAGCGCATTGTCCGGCCAACAGCGCCCGGGGTTCTGCCTCCGGGAAGCGTACGACCATTCCAGTGAGGGTCTTCTGTTCGAAGAGGGCCCCCGCGTCTCCTCCGAGCTAGGCCTGGAGGGCATATTCCTTCAATGGAATTGCCGCGAACTCTGGGCATACTGGGAGGAGCTGCGGAGGCTCGTCCCGTTCCCCGCTAGCTATTTCTCTGCAGGAGACCATACTAGGCGCGTGCCCCCTGCCCACCCTCTCGGGGTATAAGGGTTTTGCGACCCCACACCACGAGATCGGGGCCGGGCTGGGGGATGCGCGTTTTACACCCGGCATGATGTCTCCTTTCTTCTTTTCACTCTAGATACCTCCTTTCAGGCAGTGGCTGTGCAGCTTCACCTGGATAGGAGGTATACTGTTATTTCTGCGTACATTCCACCGTCAGCTGACTTCTTCCGCCGCGTCGTGGCATGGTTGCCGAGAACCTTTCTCTTGCTTGGAGATCCGAAGGCAGACATCCTCTCTGGGGAGAAGTCCTTACCGATCTGATCGAAGAGCTTGAGATAGGTGTCCTAAATGTGGATGAGTTTACGCATCACTGCCCGACAACCGCTTCATTTTCTTGCCTTGATCTATCTTTATGCTCTCCTGATCCACAGCCTGGTTTTGATTGGGGTGGTCGATGACCTCCATGATAGTGATCACTTTCCCAATCAAATATCATTTTCTAGGCGGCTGTCGCCTGAGAGCCCACCTTGGTGCTGCTTGGCGCAGGCGCAGTGGCCTGCATTTCAGGAAATGACTGAATTCTCTATCTCGTGGTGGTCGGCTGAGTGTGAGACGGCTCTCAAACAAAAGCGTTATGCATACATGCGCTATAAGCGCCGCCCGAACGATTTCACTCGGTGAATTATGCCGTGCCTAAAATGGAGCCGCAATGCCGATGGGCTGCCAGGTTACTAGGCGGGAGGTGTGGCCTCAAATGGCGGCAGCTCGTTCTGCCTGCCCTGTACCCCCCCTTCCCCCCCGCAGAATGGGCTACTGCATGAGGTGATGAGCGTTTACATCCTGTGGCACTAATAGGGTCACCATGCCTATGGATGAATTTAATAACGAAAATAATACCCCCATCCTCCCCCTCGATCACCATCGACGGACCCCCCTTCGGGCAGCTCCACCGAAAAAAATGGAGGTTCCCTACCCCCTACCCCCGTGCTTTCGCAGGGGACCCTCCAAAACTCTCTGACTGGCCAGGAGGCTTGCTCCTATCCTAGGCCGTTGGTGTAGGGGACTCCCCCGCACCCCATTCTCTGCAGTTCCTCTTGGGCGACTCCCTCTTTCCAGCGGCAGTCACTACTTTTCTTTCGCAGGGGACTGCCAATAAAGCATGCGGGCCGCCCAAAGTTCACTTCTCCTGGTGGAAGCGGTTCGATAGGGCCAACCCCCTTAAGGGAGCAAGGGATGGCAGGGCTCACCTGCCTATGCTCCCTAATGTTCTGCATGCGTGTGCAACCAGCTTGCAGGGAGTCAGTATACCTGCCCCTTTCCTTCTCTTCCCCGACGGACGCCGACCCTAGAAAAAAAAAAGCGTTCCTTGAATGGGATCCGTGATGTCTGGAGGGGGGGAGGGCGCATGGAGCCTCCCCCACCCCGAGATGGACATGGTCCCTAAGGTGACCCAGCCTCAGACGGTATGATCTTCCATAGGGTTAAACCCGGGCACAAAACCCGTTTCCGCCCCTATGCAAGCTCCTGATAGCCAAGACCTTGTCAATTTCAGAGAAGGATCTTGCTGAGGCCGGCTCTTTCCGCCGGAGGGGAGAAGCGGGTTCATTCCCCGCCCTCCTCTCCTAAAAAGAACAAGAAGAAGACTTGGGGCTCCTCTTTGTCAGTGGGGACGGACGGGGCTGCTGCCCTTTAGGTATGCGACCAAGCCAAGATCAGCTCGTCTGGCTCCGGTGCTCACCCGGGTGAGGAGTCCCAGACAAAGACCAAAAGTGCGCAGAGCGGAGCATCAATTACGTCGGTGCCCCTCTTTCAGAAGTTACTTGGCGTTTTTGATCCCGCTGGTTTCAAACGCTTCCTCGTTTTTCGCTCCACTGATGGTAGCATATTGCCTAAGGGCAACATGATCCATCATAGGAGAGCCCTAGCTAGCGTGATTAGTAGTATAAACCTCTTGAAAGTAGTAGTTTATGCGAGGGAACTCGTGGACTACTCCATAGATAACATCACCTTAGAGCGGTCAAGGTCGAACGTGTGATAAGAAAACATGGAGGGACCTAAGACCTACCCCTACACTCTTCGTCACGTTCGACTGTGACAATATCCTGAGTCAGTACGTGCCGGTTGGTATCGCTACCGCGTGAAGGCATTCATGCCACTGCCGCGGAGGTCATACGAATCGCTCCTGTGGACGCGCAAAGTCAGGGTTACCCGAAGTCTGAAGTTGCTCCAAGTGTGTCAATTGCGGATGGCCGCACACCGCTTCTTAGAGGCAATGTTGTGCGTATCTCCTTGAGAAGGAAATCCTAACCGTTCAGACCCAGGATCGTCAGTCATTTTGAGAGGCTAAGGAGTTGGTCCTGGCGTGCCAGACTCTGCTTGGGACGTCTTATGCCTCAATCTTAAAAAAAAGATACCCTCTGCTCTTGGCCCATCCATGCCTACGAGCATGGTTATTTCCGCGCCCATTTGTAACCATTCTGCGGGTTCTACCCACCCCGGGCGCTTCCCTCATAGAGCTGGCGGCACAAAAGGTTCACACCAAGCCAGTGGTAACCTGGATGGCTCGAAGACGTGGATCTTCCAGGGGGGTGACCCCTGCACCCGAAGCCTGCCTAAGGTTTCTAGTCGGAGGGAGGAAAAGCCTTGGTTGGCGAGCCCAACCTTCCCCGATAAATTCTCGAAGGCGACAGCGACTTCAGCGCATTGTCCGGACAATTGCTTGCCTCCGGGAAGAGTACGGTTTTTCCCGTGAGGGTCTTCTCTTCGAAGTGGGCCCCCGCATCTGCTCCAAGCTAGGCTTAGAGTGCATATTCCTTCAATGGAATTGCCGCGGACTCGAGCCAACTGGGAGGATCTCCTGGGTTTCTTCTCCTCCCGTTTTCGCTTAGTCATCTTTTTGCAGGGACCATGCCGGACGCGTACCTCCTGCCCACCCGAACGGGGTATAAGGGTTTTGCGACCCCACCACCAAGTGGTGGTGGGGTCGCAGGAGAATGCGCCTTTTACACACACACACCATGATGTCTCTGTTCTTCTCTTTGCTTTAGATACTTTTCAGGCAATAGCTGTGCAGCTGCACCTGAATAGGAGGTATGCTGTTATTTCTGCGTACATTCTACCCTCCGCCGCGTCGTGGCACGATTGCAGAGTCCCTTTCTTGATCGATCCCAGGGGTCGTTTCCTTGCGGAACTGATCGAATCTGGAGATAGGTGTCCTAAATGTGGATGAGTTTACGCATCACTGTCCGAGAACAAGCTTCATTTTCCTGTCTCTATCTATCTTTGTGTTCTCCGAATGCACAACCTGATTTGGGGGGTTTTGGGGTAGTCGATGGTCGCCTCCATGTTAGTCATCACTTTCCCATTCAAATATCATTTTCTGGGCCGCTGCCACCTGAGAGCCCGCCCCGGTGGTGCTTTTCGCGGTGATCCTCATTTCAGTAATTGACTGATTTCTCTGTCTCAGTTGAGTTTCACTCGGTAGATGAGGCCCCTGAGTTCTCCGGCAACCTCAACGTTGTGGGCCTAACTACTATTCCTAGAACGTCTGGCCGTTTTGCACGCCGACCACTTCGGGAAGGGAGGCCGGGCAGGAGGATGCGCCATTTACACCCGACATGATATCCCCGTTTTTCTCTGCTTTAGATACCTCCTTTCCCGAACTAGCTGTGCAGCTGCACCTGGATAGGAGGTATGCTGTTATTTCTGCGTACATTCAACCCTCAGCCGCGTCCTTGCTTGGTTGCTGAGGCCTTTTCTCGTGCGCTGGCATTTCAACGGTTGATACCCCCACCCGCTCTGGGGATACTCCTCGATCAATCCCTGTAGTCAGGTCTTTGCAGACCTGATCGACTGGCTGGAGTTAGGTGTTCTAAATGTCGATGTGTTTACGCATTACTCTCCAAGAACCGCTTCATTTTCCTCTCTTGTTCTATCTTTGTACTCTCCAGATATAGAGCTTGATTTGTGGTGGGTATTCGATGACCACACTAGTTATCACTTTTCCATTCAAATATCATTTTCTTCATCCCTTCCCGAGATACTCCTTTCCCCCGCTCGGTGGTGCTTTGCGAGGGCGCTGTGTTCCGGATTTTATGAAATGACTGATTTCTCTGTTCCAGTCCACGAGTTTAGGTCAGTGGACGAGGCCCTAATTTTGTGCACTTCCTCCGTGGCGGAGTTTTTCGCGACCGCTTTCTCCCCATTCTCTATCTGGGATGAGGGTGTCCCGAAGGGAATTTTCATTGTCACACACTGCCCTAAACATTCACGGCATCACCTCGGTGCTGCCTGAAGATGTTCTCGCTACGCTCTACGTGGGCCACCTTTCGATCTCTTTTAGTGAGGACCAGACGCCAACAGACATTGAACTGCGTCTCTCGCTATGCGGAAGCGCACAGATTTTGTTTTTTCTTGGCCAAGACTAAAGCGGTACACCTCTGTTGCCATCCACGGTTCAACCCCGCCCTGGACTTGTTCCTAAACGAGGTTTGCCTGGTAGTGGTGGATTCGCACCCTTCCCTGGTCTTGGTTCGACGCCTCACCTGGGAGGTTGATATTTGCAGCCTTAGGGTCTCTTGTATCCGCGCAGTGGACATCCTTCGTTCTGTGACGTTTAGCACCTGGGTTGCTGATAGAGATACTGCCTTGATTTCGTTCGAAGCTTAACTATGGATGTGAGTTTTATGCATCCGCAGCCGAGAATTTATTGGGCAGTTGGTTGGACTCGATCCGCCACACCGCTCGCCACCTGGCGCCTGGTGCTTTCTGTATGTCCCCCATTCAGAGCCTACTCGTCGATGCTGAGGAGATGCTACTCGCACTGCGTCGTAACAATGAATTATGCGCCCTATGGGCTTAGGGTTTCCACGCCGTGTACCCTCTGTTTGAAGTCACGGAGCTCTGACACGTGCTAATTGCCAAAGAGTCTCAGCGTTTCGCTCTTTCTCACACCGACTACATTGCAAGAATCTGGGCTGCCTGACAAAGAACATTGCGCCGCGACTGTTCTTTTGGACCTACCTTCCAATGCCGCGACTGCTTCAGGTCGCTTTCTGTCATCTTCGAATTGATGACACTCACTGGACGGAGTGCTCCCTTGCATTTTATTGCGACGACTGCGTTCGTTCTCCTCCGGACTGTTCTCCATATTCTTATTGAACGTCCCAGTCTGGGTAACCACGCACGTTACCTGAACCGGTACCCGGACGAGCGTGGTCCCTACCCCTTTTTTTTTCTCTCTTGTACTCGGCACGGTTTCTTAAAGACAGATTTGTGGACTATCTGACTTTGGGGGGGGGGGAGTGGCCTCCTCCATTTTATTTGACACCTTGGGTTTGGTCGCATCTTCCTGCGCCGTGGTGAGGCGGGTGTCATCACTCCCCACACCGAAATGTTCTTGCTTCTGCTTTGTTTCTGGTTCGTCTTTGATTTTGCTTTTCTTTTTGGCGTTTTAAAATTATTTTTTATTTTAATGTAGCCTAGTATTAGGCCTTCGCCAGATGAGTGGTACAAAAAATTTTTGTTTTGTGTATTTTGTTCGTTTTTCTTGTGTGTATTGTATTGTTTTGTTGTGTATTTTTGTTTTTAATGTATCGTAACAATATGCGAAAATGAATTACGATTTTATACCCTTGGTGGCATTCGCTAGATAGGGCTATTAAAAAAAAATCGAAAAAGATTTTAGCTGCAGTGAGAACGCTCACGTGTCCACGTTATGATGGATGTGAGAAGCGATGCCCAACGGATTGCTAGACAGTGCGCCCACAACTATTGGCAGAACCTATGTCAAAGCATCTAGCTATCCGCCGACTGCGGCAATATCGAACCAAGTATCAAGGCGTGAAGAAGGCCTTCGGCTCATGTGCCATTAATATCGCCCCGCTGAAGTCCACCACTGGGGAAATCGTCACGGACCTTGCAAAGCAAATGGAGAGATGGGCAGAGCACTACCAAGAGCTATACTCAAGGGAGACCGTCGTCACAGACACAGCGGTGTAAAATACGAGCCCCCTGCCAGTCATGGAAGAGCTCGACGATCCGCCCACCACTGAGGAGCTCAACGAGGCCACCGGCTAAGCAGGGAACGATGCCATCTCCACGAACTCTTGTTAGTGTGCTGGGAGGAGCGAACTGTACGTCAGGACATGCGAAATGCCAACAACATCTCGCTTTACAATAACAAAGGCGATCGCATCGATTGTAATAACTATCGTGTAATATCTCTCCTGAGCACTGTTGGGAAAACCTTCGCCAGTGTCCCACTGTGAACAGATTGCCGTCGCTCGCAGAGACGCAGTGCTGGTTTAGAGCCGAGAGATCAACAATTGACATGATATTCTCTCTGAGACAGCTGCAGAAGAAGTGCCGCGAGTAGAGACGCCCCTTGTTCATCGCCTTCATAGACCTGACCAAGGCGTTCGACCTGGTCAGCAGGTCAGGCTTGCTCACACTTATGCAGAGAATCGGATGTCCACCCAAGCTCCTAAGGATGATCATTTCCTTTCACGTAGATTTGAAAGTGTCTTCGTGACGGCTCTTCCTCGGATCCCTTTCCCATCAAGAGCAGAGTCAAACAAGGTTGTGTGCTCGCGCCGACACTTTTCAGCATCCTGTTCTCTCTGCTGCTGCGCTAAGCCTTCAGTCAATCTGAATAGGACGTATACGAGGGGTGGTCAATAAGTTTTGCGAATCGATAGGGCAAAACAGAGGAAGGGGGATGGCTGTTTGTGCAGGTGTTAGGACAAGTTATGACAAGTCAGGGCCTGCAGCCGCACGCTCCTGCTTCGTGTATTTAAGAATCAGTAGCTGATCGCAAATCGTTAGTCACAGATTCTTCAACAATGGAGAAGGTTGAGCACCACGCACTGATCAAATTTTTGACCAAGGAAGGTAAGAATGCAAAAGAGATTAATGAACGAATGGTTGCAGTGTACACCGACACCGCCCCTTCGCATGCAACCATTGCTCACTGAATAGGGAGTTCCGCCATGGTCGTGAGTCTCTTGAACATGACGCCCGTCAGACGTGACCAACGAGGAGAGTGTGGCCCGTATGGAGAGGATGATCCTCGAAAATCGACGGGTGAAAGTCGAAGAAATCGAGCGAGAACTTGGAATATCACATGGAAGTGTTATCAACATCATCCACGACAATTTGGCCATGACCAAGGTCTCTGCCCGTTGGGTCTCTAGAAACCTCACGCCCCATGATCGACTTCAACGTCGTCAAAGTCCACAAGGCCAGAGTTGCACAAGCTGCCCTGCGCGAGTGCGGATTCGAGGAGCTCAACCATCCCCCCCCCCCCCAACAGTCCAGATCTGGGCCCTAACGACTACTTTTTATTCTGCCAGCTCAAGGCTGCACTGCGTGGACGCCGGTTTGGGGACGATGAAGATCTCCAGCTCGCTGTCCAGGAGTGGATTGAACAGCAGTCGGGAGATTTCTGGTTGTCGGGAATTCGAAGCCTCGGGGACAAGTGGCGCACGTGCATTGAAGTCGAGGGTAGTTATATTGAAAAATAATAAAACACTTTTCCTTATATCCGAATTGCAAAACTTATTGACCGCCCCTCGTACCTTCATACCTGGAGCGATGGCGTCCTGTTCAACCTCGCACGCCTCCGTGCAAAGACAAAGGTGCGAAAAGTCTTCGTTCGCGAGATGTCGTTTGCTGACGATTCCGCTCTGGCTCACCTCCAGGAGCTCATCAGATGTTTCGCTCTTGCCTGCAAGGACTTTAAGTCTCATGATCATCATAAAAAAAGACCAACATTGTGATTAAGATGTTAGCTCAGCCCCCCGCATTTTCATCGGTGACTGCACCTCGACGTGGTGGAAGATTTCATATACCTTGGCTCCACCATCTCCAGCACTTTCAATCTGGACACCGAGCTGAATTCAAGAATTGGCAAGTGTGGGAAAAAAACTCCATGCTCACCATCAAGATAAAAATACAAGTGTATCAAGCCTACGTGCTGAGTACACTTCTCTACGGAAGCCAGAGCTGGACTCTGTACGCCCGCCAAGAACGCAGGCTCAACACCTTTCACCTGCGCTGCCTCAGAAGCATTCTCGGCATTTTATGGTTGGATCACGTCTCAAACAAGGATTTTCTGGCAAGGGCAGGACCCCTCAGCATGTCTGCCCTGCTTACTAAGAGATGCCTGCGCTGGCTTGGCAATGTTATTCGCATGCAGTATGGCAGACTACCCAAAGGCATTCTGTATGGTGAGCTTGCCACTGGCTCCAGACCCGCAGGAAGGCCCATACTCCGCTACAAAGACGTGTGCAAGCGGGACCTCAAGGCGAGTGGCATTTCCCCGGCAAAATTTTAAGCGGTAGCTGCAGACCGCAGCAGCTGGCAACTTGCCACCAAGTTAGCCATCAAGACAACAGACCAGGGTAGAGGGGAGATGTGGGAAGAAAGAAGAGCGCGCAGACTACGGATAGCAGAGTCAGCGCCCTCGGACGACACCGTCTTCACATGCAGCAACTGCAACACGACCTGCCTTTCTAGGATTGGGTTGTCCAATCACAGATGGTGCTGCAGCTCCACCACAGACTGACTTCCATGGCGCAATCTCCATTGTCTTTCGAGACAGAAGGATGCCAGATATATGTGCTTTACTTATGCATTATATATGAGTCGTTTCTGTCTGGCAATTTTGGTTTTACACCTGTGATACACACTCATTGCATTTTGAACTATGGTGATAATGTGTTCAACGAGGCCGTCTGAAAGTAACCTCTAATCTCCCCAAAATTTTGCAGGTTGCTGCCCAGAATTGCCGAAAGAGGAAGTTAGACCAGATTGTCCATTTGGCTGAGGAGGTCAAAGTGATACAGTATCGGAAGAACGAGCTGCACTCTCAGTTGGATCACCTCAGCTCCGAGAGAGCCCGGATTAAACATAAATTCTCGATGCTTTATAGGCACATATTCCAGGTAAGATTGTGCTGGTTTGAGAAATGAGCCTTTCGGTTCATACTAAGCCATCGTTTGTAATGCTCTAATATTTTTCAGTCCCTAAAGGATCCCGATGGAAACCCCTACTCCCCGCATGAGTACTCCTTGCAGCAGTCTGCGGATGGGAGTATACTCTTAGTCCCTCGGTCCTCACCCCCGCATTCTATGGATCATCCAGCGCACCACCACCACCACCATAACAAGGGCAGACCTAAAGAGGACTCGGGGCATTAGTGTCAGCTCAAGCCTACCACGTCTTCCTCATTTCAAGTATAACTTGTGCCTCATTTGAAGATTTTAGAAAAGTAATTCAAATGTCTGACGCTGTAGAAGACTGCCAACATAAATAAGTCTGACCTGTAAAAAACAAAAACAAAAAAAAACTAAGCTTTTTTTTTTAATGGCTGTGACAAGAAAACCAATGTTTTTCTCCTTTGTGTACAAATTTAACTTATGTGTTGACTTAAGTTAAACCCCCTTAGTAATTCACAGAAGTTCAGAGTAGTTAATAAACTCTCTTGACTGCTAAATAAAAATCTCGGGTACCTAACCGATCCACCGCGCATCCCAGAGAGTGTGCGAACCTTTCTATAACAACCGGTTTTGAATTAAGTGCTGGCTTGGATATACTAAAACCTGTTCACAGACAAGTGGCACTCTTCAGTCGCTTTGACAACCACTATCTAACACTAAAACTTTAATTTTTTAGTGGCTTTTGCTCCCAATGTATGCTTTTTAGGGTCGGGATACTCTAGAAAACTTGAGAGAAAAAAATGTAAAATAAAAAAGATATTTTTGTACATTTGTAAATTTATATTTCTGAATATATTTTGTTCAAATTTAAATTGCCTCCTTTTTTTTAATGATTGAATGGTTTGTGGTAGATATCTTTTATTTTGCCTTATTAGTCTTGAGATTGAAAAATAAACCTTAATGAAAGCAATATCTATATATATATATATATATATATATATATATATATTTATATATATATATATATTTCACTGGGTTGTTTGTGTTTGTTTTTGTTTGTTTTTTTACAAATGAAAGGCAAAAAAACCCAACTTCTTAATTTCGTTCCTTCTTTTTTAATCGTAACTTTGCCCTGAAACATCGATAAAAGGTCTTTAGACTTAGGAATTTATATGGCGAGGTTTAGGGGGGTTTGGATTGGTTAACAATCAATTAACTAATCTACCAGCAGCTCAATGTTGAAATTTTTTTGCCTTAATGCATCGTGATAACTTGCAATTGGTGCAGTGGCCCCATATGGAAAATAATATGCATATTCAAGTAGAATTTAATAACTGAATTATTGTGTCTAGCCAACCGACAAAAATTATGATTAATTTTGAAAGATATTTAGAATAAATTCTGGAATTTAGCTTTAATTGTCTGCTCTCTCAGTTGTGCTCTTGGCTAACTTCTATATGCATGCATAGTATCTATATAATTCTTTCGATAGGCGTATACTACTAAAATGAATTGAGTCGAGACGATACATACATTATGTACTGTTTCGACTCTACACATAGTCCCGAGGCACCACTACTCTATTCACAAGTCACCTCGGTGTGGGTTACTACGGGTCTTAAACTAAAATTTGGTTGAATCAAATTGGAGTTTAAATTTTAAATGAAAATAATAGGTTTCAATGTTCTTCCTTTATTTAGAAGAGGAGGTGCAGCCCGTACGAGGTTGAGAAATGGTCCCCTCTAACTAAGGGGTATCAACGTTTGTCTCTAGGGTGTTACTATTTTTGTAAATAGATGAACTTGTTTGTGTAGTGGATGATTTGCAACTTTAGCAGAACAATATTCACTGGTTCTTGAAAATGGAAACCAAATTTGAACGGTTTTTCTGTATTTTTGTGTAAAATATAATTTTTATTAATTATCCATTTTTATTTATATCGATCACTTGTTTGAATAATAATGAGGGATTTACGAAGACCATTTTTCGCTCCCTCAGTTGAATTTGTTTCCATGGCGAGTTGGGAAAGTCGTCAAAGAAGGCAAGGGGAATCTAAAGTTGTCATAAGAGGTACACAAATAACTTGTTTAAAATGGGTACCAATCATCATAGGGAATCTCTGGTAAAAGATGCACAATTTTTTTGTAAAATGATATTTGCATTTTTGGAGGGGTCCTTTCAGTTGGACTGTTGTACAATTCTCCATCAACTATGGTGGGGGAGGCGCTCAACCCATTCCCATGAAAGTAGGGAGTTTTTTTTTATTTTTAATAGAGGATTATAATGGAAGATTGACGCTAGTTAGTGCGTCCCACTCGGCAAAAAAAGGCCTTGGTCCTAGGACAACTATGAATTTTACAAGATTTAGGAAACAAAAACCATAATAATGCCACCTAATTTTGAGTCTTTTAAAAATATGTGGGAAATAAAATTTTAATAATGGAAAGTAGCATAAAATGATTTCCAAATGGCTGACATTAGAAAATTGGACTAGACAATTTCAAAATTAAATAGAAAAACCGAAATATTCTTGGCTGTTGAGGGACTGCAAATTGAACTTTTCCAATTGGATGTGGTAAAAAATAAGGTAGCAACATTGCCTGAATATGGGCACGATTAATAACCATACCTTTTGCCCTCTGACGTAAAGGATAACTAACCTCGGAGAAGACTAGTCTGGGAAACCCATTGAGGCTTTAGCCTACGAGCGCGATCCTGGTGAGGCTGTTACTGACCCTAACCAGTAAACTGCGTCACTGTGATTCGAAGTGGTGGTAATGGTAATCAATATCTAGAGCAGGTGGAATTGAGGGGTTTTTTGTTCTTTTTAGGAGCCCACTCATCATCACAGCCTACTAGTAAGCTATATTAAAAAACAAATAGCAATATATAAATGACCACTGATAAGCTATAACACCACCATAAAAGAAAAGGTAACAAGGAAGCAGGCTACAGCATCGTGGGTAGGCCCGCCTTACCCCGGCGCAGGAAAATGCGACCTACAACAAACAATCAAATAAAGAGAAGGCCAGCCTCCTGCAAAAGTTCGTATAGTCCGCAAGTCTGTGTTCATGAACCAGTTCCGAGTATAAAGGACAAGCGGTAGCGACCACGTTCCTGGACAAATAACGTACGCGAAAATCACCCAGAATGGGACATTCAACAAGAATGCGCCGAACAGTCTGGGGAACAATGCAGTCTTCGCACTAAGGGGCAGGTGAGCGCTCAATCAAATGGCGGTGCATCCCGCGAGTGTGTAATTCGGAGACTACGGAAAACGACCTGAAACCGTTGCAGCATTGGGCGGTAGGTCCTTGGGAACAATCGCGGTGCGATGGCACCCAACTTTAAGTTTCTAATCTTTTTGCCAATCAGCCCATATACCTACCATGTAATCGGTGAGAGGACGGGCGAAACGCTGGTGTAGTCGCTCAGTCCTTGCAGACTTTGTTGTCCTCATCGGCGCGCTCATTCCCCGCAATTCCTACATGTTTAGGAACCGAGCACAAGATAATCTCGACATCCGCCCTGCTTGGGATTAGGGTGTGACTGGCGTGTCTCGGCGGCATAGGCACTGTCGAGATCAGCTGCAGATGCAGTGAGGGAGACGTCGGGCTCGCGCGTACAAGCGAATATTGCACGGTGCAGAGCGAGTGGTATATCTCCAGCATCGACGATTAGGCTCTGAATGGGGGATGTGCGGAAGGCACCGGTGGGGTGAATCGAGTTCACTTATCGCAATAGATGCTCAGCTGCGGATGCCTAAAACTTACATCCTTAGTCGAGCTTCGAAGGATCAATAAAACGAGGTCTGCTGACCAAACTGTCCCGTGGACTCACTTATTCTAATTTAAGACCTTACGACCTTCAAAACTTCAAATAATTCCCGGAATAACATTGGGAGGACCTTGGCCATTCTATCATTCGAAAGAGAATTTAAAACAAGCTAATGGTTTCAAATCTCGTTAAAATCGGCCGAATAGTTATGATGTTATTGCCAAAACAAAATAATTCCCGGGCTAACCTTGGGAGAACTTTGACAATTATATGATTCGAAAGAGAATGTAAAACAATATGTCGGTTTCAAATTTCGTTAGAATCGGCCGAATAGTTATAATATTATGGCAAAACAAAATAATTCCTGGGCTAACCTTGGGAGCGTCTTAGGAATTAAAATCATTCGAAAGAGACTAAGGCTGTGAATATCAGCCTCTCAGGTGAGGGGTCGGTCAAAACAAGAGTCTACCACTTCCAGGCGAACCCCTTTTAGAAACGTCTGTGTAAGGGTGGAGCCGTGGATGACGGCAGAAGTACACCACCATAGTCTTGGCTAAGGAAAACCGAAGCCTGTGAGCTTCGGCATAGCGAGAGACGCAGTTCAAAGCTTGTTGGATTCGACGCTCTATAGTTACCATTTGGTCCGCGCCAAAAGAGATCGAAAGGTTGTCCGCGTAGAGCGTAGTGAGAACATCTTCCGGCAGCACCGAAGTGATGCCATTGATCCTCAGGGCAAAGAGTGTGACACTGAGGACATTTTCTTACGGGACCCCCTATTGTCGCTCCATTGGGGCAGAGAGGGCAAACCCCCTCCCTCCCCGTACGCAAAATCGACGCTCGCAAAAATTCAAATATAACGATTGGGAGGCGTCCTCTCTCCCCTAGAGTGTGGAGAGTCTCTATGATACCCTATCCTCATACGGTATCGAAAAACACCGTGGCGTAGTGCTCGAAGGCAGGCTTCGGAGAAGGCATTTTAGAGTTGGAGCAGAGCATCCGATGTGGAGTGGAACTTGTGGAACCCGCACTGTTCAAAAGACAAGTGGCCTCCGCTATCCAAAAAAAAAGGCTAATCTGACATTTACCAATTTCTCTTATCAACTTGCACACGCAGGAGTTTAGAGATATTTGGCAGAAACCGCCCGAGGTAGAGTGATCTCTCGCCGGTTTGCGAAAAGCAAGCACAGTAGCGATTCGCCAGGAGTCCTGGAGGATACCCTCTACCCAGATCCTGCTGAACAAATCTAACAGAAAGGCCATGCCTCGCTCACCTAAGTTTCGAAGTATGGTGTACGGGACATTGTCCGTACTAGGGGCTGTGCACGCGGCACGCAAAGAGAACGGAACGCAACTCACTCAAAGTCAACCTGTCGTTGAAGGGTTGTCCGAGTCTGGAGGTAAAGTTCAGTCGGCGGCCTTCGGCGACATCAGAACGCGCATTGAATGCTAGTGGAGCAACATCCCGGCTAGAGAATGCGGAGAAAGTGGTCGCGAAATATTCCACCACCCGAGATTGAGGTCCCATTGTCCTGGAGAACGGGAAGGGGGTCCCGCGAGAACTTTTGACTCGCTTCATAAGTCTGCTACAGGGGTCTTCCCGTTATGTGAAGACACGTATGCCTGCCAAGAAGAGCGGCGGGCGTGCTTCGAGATATACCGGAACCTAGCCCTAGCCCGATGAAATTTACCAAGAGTGAAATCGTTCGGGCGGCGCTTATAGCGCATGTAGGCATAACACTGACTTCTGTTTGAGGGCCTTCTCACACTCGTTTGACCACCACGGAAGCGGTCGGCATGCAAAACGGCTAGACGTTCTAGGAATAATAGTTAGGCCCACGGCGATAAGGTTACTGGAGAAGAACTCAACGACCTCATCTACAGACATAAACTCCTCGACTGAAACAGAAAAATCAATCAATTCCTGAAATGCAACCACCGCGCCCGCGTCAAGCACCACATAGATGGGCTCTCGGGCGGCAGTGGCCCAGAAAATGATATTTGAATGATAAGTACCATAGAAGTCATCGATCACCCGCTACCCTAAATCAGACTGTGCATCCGGAGAGCACAAAGATATATCGAGACTAGAAAATGAAGTGGTTCTCGGGCAGTGATGCGTAAACTCATCTACATTTAAGACACCTATATCCAGCTCGTAGATCAGGTTGGCAAGGATTTGAGCCCTGGGATTATTCGAGTCCTCTCCCCAGAGGGGGTGTCTACCGTTCAGAACTCCAAGCAAGAGAAAGGTATTCGGCAGCCGTGCCACGACGCGGCAGAAGTCCATTGCGTCGAAGTCGGCTGACGGTGGAATGTACGCGGAAATAATAGTATACCCCATAGCCAGGTGCTGCTGCACAGCTACTGCCTGAATTGAGGTATCTAAGGGGAAGAGAAGAACGAAGACATCATGCCGGGTGTAAATTGCGCATCTTCCTGCTCGGCCGCCATCCTGAGGTGGTTGGGTCGAAAAACCCTTATACTGCAGGAGGGGGGGCAGGGGTCACGCGGCCAGCATTGTCTCGTGCAAAAAGATGGCTAACGGGGAGAGGGAGGAGACGAGCCTCCGCAGCTCCGCCCAGTTGGCCCGGAGTCCGCGGCATTTCCATTGAAGGAATGTGCCCTCCAGGCCTAGATCGGAGGAGATGCGGGGGCCCTCTTCTAAGAAAGACCCGTACGCTTCGCGGAGGCAGAACTCCGGGCACCTTCTGCCGGACAATGTGCTGAAGGAGGTGTGCCTTTCGAGGACTTATCGGGGTAGGCTTGGCTCGACATACGAGTCTTTTCCTCCTCCCTCCGCCTCTAAATCCTTAGGTGAGTGGTCAGAGGGAGGGGGCTTTGGAGGATCCACCCTCTCCGTGTGGGTGAAGGAGCCGAAGCTCCTCTAGTGCTGTACTCCTTTCGGGGGACAGCTTTAGCAACACCGGAAGATGGCTTCACGACCAACTTCAGTGGTGTTGCTTCCTGTGAATCTAACGACTCGGTGGAGCCGCGCGGCCCTTTCGCCTTCTGGTAAACGGTCACGCTTGTGGAAGGGAGGAGAGCTCTGGTTTTAGCCGGGGCTGGGTGTGAACCCTTTGTGCCGCTAGCTTTACTAGGGAAGAGCCCAGGGTCGGTAGAACCCGCAGAAAAGTTCCGAATGGGCGCGGAAATGACCGTGCTCGCAGACCTGGAGGGACCAGGAGCAGAGGATATCTTTCTTAGCATTGAGGCATAAGACGTCCCATGCAGAGCCTGGCGCACCAGGAGAAAGTCCTTAGCTTCGCGAATTCAGGAACGACCCTGGGCCTGAACGGCCAGGATTTCCTTCTCAAGGAGATACGCACTACATTGATTCGAAGAAGCGTGGTGCAGCTCTCCGTAATTGACACACATGGCCACACACGATTTGGACTTATTGTGTGCGGCTTGAAGAAACCTACAAAGACTTTGGGTAACCCCGACTTTGCACGTAGATAGGAGTGATTAGTATGGCCGAAGCGGTAACAGTAGTAGCACCTCCGCGGCAGTGGCACGAATGTCTTCATGGGGTTAAGATACCAACCGGCACGCACCGATACATGGAACTTGTCACAGTCATAGGTCACGAAGAGTGTAGGGATGGGTCTCGAGGCACCTTTCTGTTTTCTCATCACAAGCTCAACCTTGACCGCTCCACAGTCGGCCAGCTCTAATGTGATGTCGTCTATGAAGTAGGCCACGAGTACCCTCTCATAAACTACTCCTTTCACAAAGTTCATGTTAGAGTGCAGCGTCACACTTATCGGTGTGCCATCAAGTGTCCGAAGGGCATTAATCATGGCATCCTCCCAGGGATTCGACGCATCCGCCAGAAGGCTCATGTCCGACAAATGGGTCACCTTCCACTCTTTATCAATCACGCTAGCTAAGGCTCTCCTCTGATGGATCATGTTGCCCTTAGCCAACATGGTGCCATTATTGGAGCTAATGTGGAAGCATTTGAAGCTAGCGGGCAATTAATGAGGGGCCCTGACGTAATTGCCGCTCCGTTCTGCGCACTTGCACTATTGGTCTTGGTCAGAGACTCCCCACCCAGGGAAGCACTGGAGCCGATCTTGGCTTGGTTGCATACCGAAACGGCAGTGGTCATGTCCGTCTCCGTGGCTCCTACAGAGGGAGAGGCGCCCCCAGTCTTTTTTGTCTTTTTCCTCTTCTTTTTCTTCTTTTTCTTAGGAGAAGAGGGCGAGGAATGAACTCTTTTCTCTCTCCCGCCGGTAGTAGCTCCTAGGCCATATTTTTCCAGCCTCGGCAAGATCCTTCTCCGAAATGGAGAATGTTATGCTTGTTCCAGGAGCACCAGACGGTGGATGAGATCTCTCGTTTCTGTGTTAGGTCTCGGGGACAAGTGCCGTCTGAGGGGAAGCCTGCATAGTGGCGAATACGTGTTCTGTGCTTGGCACCGAGCCCAGGTTCGACCCCATGGAGGATTCTACCGTCTGGGGCTGGGTCACTTCAGGGACCATGTCTATCTTAGGGGGCGGGGGCCTCCATGTTTCATTCCCCCCAAGATATCACAGGTCCCATTCGAGGTACCATTTGTCATCTTATCTTTCGCCAGCGAACCGTCATCGTTTGAAGAAGAGAGGGGGACACGTACGGTGACCCCCTCTAAGCTCTTTATTGCAGTCCCCTTGGAAAGCAAAGGGGGGACTCACACTGTGAAGAGGAAGTCACCCAAAGGCAACTCCAGAGAAGCGGGTGAGAGGAGTTCCCTGCACCCGTAGGAATAGGAGAGGAGTAAGCCTCCTCTCCTGTAGAAGTATGTTTGGGGGGTCTCCGAAGGCGGTGGCGTGGCTGGTGAAGGGGGAGATTGATTTTTTTTCATTCAGGGGCATGGTGAGCCTGGTCTTTTCGCGTGACGCAAACGCTAATCACCCCTACGCAGTAGCACGCTCTGCGAGGGGCGAGTACGGGACTGGCAAAGCCAGCTGCCACCATTTAAGGCCACTCATCCCGCCTAGTGCCCTGGCAGCCCATCAGCATGGCGGCCCCACCTTGGGCTCGGCGTAAAATCGATAGAGATTGAAATGAGAAAGAAAGGGGATGTGAGGGTGGGGATGAAGCAGGTTGTTAAAAACCAACCACCCCAACCCGGAGCTCAGTGGTGAGGGGACGCTGCCCCTCCCCCCTTAGCCACGATCCGGGATAGTTTGGTGAGAGGAAGCTGGTTGGCATCTATCATGTGAAATTAGAGGCCGACCAGAGAAAGTTGTGGGAGAGGTTGTTAGGGGGAGAGCGAGGAAGTAGGTTAAAAATGCAGGCTGTCAGAAAGAAGAAGAAGAGGCTAAGCTAGGACCGGACCGGGCTCTGAGTCCTGTCAGCAGGGCTGCCAGGAAGGCAAATCGCCGCGCCCCTTACGGGGTAGTTTTGATAAACAAGAGAAAGATGAAGCGAAATGTACAATATGTGCAAAAGTTTTAAAATGTGCCAGCGGTTTCTCGTAATCTCTCGTATATCATTTTAGAACTGTGATAGTGAAATTGTTACCGAGATCAATGAGGAAAACAAGAAAATTATCGAAAGAAGAATCGAAGATGTTGCAAAGTTAGTTAGTCAAGATGGCATTAGCTTTAACACAATTGTAAATAGTGTTTTTATTCAGGAGAGTTTCAAAAACTTTAGATATAGAAAATCTCCTCCTACCGATGCCTCTTGTGTTAGAAATATGGTGCTCAACTATGCTGCTGAAAACAACGTGATTTGCATTCTTATTTCACGAATCAAGTCAAAATAGGAGTGAGATATTCTTTAACTTTAGACGAATATACATCACTTCAAAACAGACGATTTCTTAATATTAATGTTCATGACGAAAGCGAACACTGGTCGCTAGGTCTTGTGAAATTGAATGGATCAATAAAAAGTTCAAAACTTATCAAATTAATTTCTAAAAAAATAGAGAAATTTTGATTCGATTGAACCATCACACAGCTTCTGTAATGATGAAACTTGGATATGAAATTGAACCAATTCCTCAGCAGTGCATTGCTCACACGATTCATTTAGCTGTTGGTGATGTACTTTATTTCAAGAAAAGTAAAATTATGATGTATAAAATGATAGTGACGAAGACCGTGATTTATCTGAAAATATATTAAATTTCCTTAAAAACAATACAAATGATGAATATTCTTGCTTTGTAGAAGTTGATGAAAATTATAGAGATAAAATTGATAAGACGAGAAAGATATGCACACTATTTCGTAAATCACCCTTAAAAATAGAGACTTTGCAAGACTTTGTGAAAGGTGAACATGGAACAGAATTAAAACTTTTATTAGATTGTAAAACACGATGGAAGATTCTTGTTATCATGCTTGAATGCCGTACTCTGCGAAATAATACTGATGCACTCAACCATGTGCAAATAGTTTCGAAGTATCTGTGCTCTGAAAACTCAAATTTGTTTAAAGAAGCAATATAGATAGATTCAGTTTCTATTGTCAAAGCTGGAGAGTATGAAAAATGTTATCGCTACCCATTTACATCAACGCCTTTAGGCAAAATTGCTAGTAGATGTCAAAACGATGCTGTCCTACTTGCACTATTTCTTAATGATCCAGATCTGTTACGTAAGACAAAATTTGTTAAGTTCGCTTTGAAGGCAAACATAAGAACCTTTGTGAACGTCTATACGGGAGATTATACGACGAACCTCAAGAATGGGAATAATTGTTGCACGAATCACAGGAAAGTGGGGATAGAGTTACTAACAATGAAAGGGACAATGTTGTAACCGAATATAATAGCGCTCTATAAATTCTTAACTCAACAAAAGTAGTTAATTCCAGCATAATAAATGAAATTAAATGTTTTGAAGCTAGAGCAACTAGAAGCGACAGCATTAGAAAACTATATAATTCTTTGTTGTCAATTCAAGCAACCAGCGTTCAGGCCGAAAGGGCTGTTTCAACTGCTGGTCAATTTGTTACAAAATTCAGATCTAGTATGTCTGAAGCAACACTAGACTCATTATGTGTTTTGAGAGATTATTTAAAAAATAATTGTTAAAAATAAATAAACTAACGTTTCCTTCATTGCTAATTGTTTTATTAAGTTTGCAAAGGTATAATAAAATACACATAGGAATGATTCATAGTTTTTTTATTATCCTATGACATTTTCAGTTTCAGTACAATAGGTATCCGGTTAATGGGTTAATAACTGGTTAAAGGCAATATTAACCGGTTATCGATTAACCAGGATCCTCCCTTTGGAGGATCCACCATCTTCGAGTCACCCAGCCTACCACTTGTTTGTTGTGGGCGTAGGAGCCGAATCTGCTTTGGTGCTGTTCTCCTTTCGGGAGGCAGCTTTACATAGAAGCTCCTGAAGATGGCCTCACGACCAATTTCATGGATGTTGCATCTTGTGAGTCTAACGACTCGGTGGAGGCACGCGGCCGTTTCGCCTTACGGGAAACGGTCACGCAGAGGAAAGGAGGGGAAGTCCCAGTTTTAGCCAGAGCTGGGTGTTAATCCTTATGCAATCAGCTATACCAGGGGAGCGCCCGGGGTTGGTAGAACATGCAGAAATGTTCCGAATGACCGTGATCGTATCCTGGAGGGGCCAGAAGCAGAGGATATCGTTCTTAACATTGAAGCATATGCCGTACCAGGCGGGGCTGGGCGCGGCAGGATCAAGTCCTTAGCCTAGCAAAATGAGAGACGATCCTGGGCCGGAACAGCCAGGATTTCCTTCTCAAGGAAATATGTACCACATTGCTTCGAAGAAGCGAGGTGCAGCTATCCGCAATTGACACACTTGGCCACACACGATTTAGACTTATCGTGTGCGGCCTTGGGGCGACTTACACAGATTTCGATTAACCCAGACTTTACACGTCGACAGGAGAGATTAGTATGGCCGAAGCGGTGAGAGTAGTAGCACCTCTGCGGCAGTGGCACGAATGCCTTCACGCGGTAGCGATACCAACCGGCACGCACCAACTCAAGAAGCTTGTCATAGTCGAACGTGCCGAAGAGTGCAGGGGTGGGTCTCGAGGCCCCTACCTGTTTTCTCATCACACGTTCGACCTTGACCGCTCCATGGTCGAACAGCTCTAAGGAGATACCATCTATGGACTAGTCCATGTGTTCCCTCGCATTAACCACGCCTTGGACAAAGCTCATGGTACAGTGTGGCGTCACACTCCCCGGTGTGTCATCAAGTGTCTGAAGGGCACTGATTATGGCCACCTCAGGGATTCGACGCATTCACAAGAAGGACCCCGTCAGAGAAACGGGTCACCTTAGGCTCTCTACCAAGCACGCTAGGGCTCTCCTCTGATGGATCATGTTGCTCTTAGCCAACATGGTGCCATCAGTAGAGCGAATAACGAGGAAGCGTTTGAAGCCAGCGAGCTCGAAAAGGCAAGATAGCCTCTAAATGAGAGGTCCCGACGTAATCGAGGCTCCATTCTACGCCCTTTTTGTCTTAGTCTAAGACTCCCCACCCGGGAGAACAACGGGAACAGGCGTGCCGATCTTGGCTTGGTCGATTACCGAAACAGCAGTAGACCTGTGCGTCCCCTTGGCTCCCGCGAAAGGAGAGAATCCCCGAGTCTTCTTTGTCTTTTTCATCTTCTTGTTCCTTTTCATTTTAGGAGAGGAAGGTAGGGATCAACCCGCGTTTCTCCTCCGCCGTTAGGTTCCCTAGGCCAGATGGAGCGGCCTCAGAAAGATTCTTCTCTGAAATGAAGAAGGTCTTGGCTGTCACAGGGGCACCAGGCAAGGTATGAGATCCCTCCTTTCCATGTGGATCCTCAGAGGTCTGAGCCACCTGAGAATCTTGCACGGGGGCTTACTGGGATTCTGACCTTGGCACCGAGCCCGAGTTCGACCCCATGGAAGATTCTATTGTCTGGGACTGGGTCACTTCGGGGACAATTTTCAACTCTTGGGGTGGCCTCCATGTGGCCATTCCCCCTCCCCCAAAGATATCACGGATCACATTCGAGGAACCTTCTCATTGTCCTATGCCGGCGAACCGGTATCCTTCGGGGTAAAGAGGGGGGAAGGGCAGATATACTGACCCCCTATAAGCTGGTTGCACACGCAAGTAGGACATTAGGAGGCACGAGCCGACGGGCCCTGCCATCTCTTGTCACTTAATGTGGTTGACCCTATCCAGCCGAGTCAATTATGGGCCACCTGCTTGCCTCCTTGGCGGTCCGCTTGGAAAGTAAAGGTGGGACTGCCGATGGAGCGAGGGAGTCACTCAAGGGCAACTCCAGATAGGGGGGAGACGTTATCCCCTGCTCCCGAAGGCATAAGAGAGGATTAAGCCTTCTTTCCCCTCAAAAAGTTTTTGGAGGGTCCCCTGTGAAAGCACAGTAGGAGGAAGAACCTCTATTTTTCAGTGGAGCTGCCCGAAGGCGGCTCCGGCGATGGTAAAAAGAGAGTTGATGTTTTTTTATATAACTTCACCATTGAGCATAGTGACTCTATTGTTTCAACGGGATGCAAACGCTATAACCCCACGCAGTAGCCCACCCCTCGAGGGTGAATATGGTTCTGGCAAAACAAGCTGCCGCCATTAGAGGCCACTCCTTGCGCCTAGTAACCTGCCAGCCCATAGGTATGGCGGCTCCACCTTAGGCACGGCGTAAAATTGATTAGCTGTGAAAAACGAGATAAAGGGTATGGAGGAAGGTGAAGGTGGGCATAAAGGAAGTTGTTAACTCCCCTCCCCCTAAATCAGGGCTCAGGGGTGAGGTGAGGTAACGTTGTCCCCTCCCCTCTCAGTCCCTATCTGGGATAGTTGGGTGAAAGAAAGCTGGTCGGCGATTAATAATAACGTGAGAGACCGAAAAAAGAGAGAGAGAGATGATAGATGTGGAAAGAGAGAGAGGGGGGGGGGAGAAAGGATGGGAGAGGCACTAATCCTCAACAGTGCGGCAAGGGCCTGAATATCTATTGTGGCAGACACAGAGACGGGAACAGAGACTTTTAGTTGGCCTAGCTGACACAAATGTACAGCTTTATCCACCCTAGAACGATCACATGGAGGGGGTCATATCATGGAACAGTTACCAGGCAGAATAAAACCATGGTCTATTACAACCTGTGGGTGTCAAAGGGGGTTGTTTATAGAGGTTCTAAAACCTCTATTCTAACACGGCATGAGGTAGATGTTCAGGTCCTTAAGCCAAGAGGGGATATTCGAAGAGATAAAGAAAGGAATGCTGTGAGGAAGCGTGAAGGAAGCGCATCAACAAATTACATAGGGCCCGGGGTTTTTGTGGGGTTTTTTTTATTTTAGGAGCCCATCTGGTGCCTGCCTACTTGGGCATAATTCACCGTATTCACAATAGCCTAGTACTAGGGTACATTAAAATAACGATATGTAAAACAAAACAAAAAAAACAACACAAAAATAACAATTTTAAAAGGAAAAGGGCAACAAGCAGGAAGGACGCTCCGGCCAACCTCTTCAAAAAAGTCTTCAAGTAAGTGTGCACGAATCCGTCCCGACCACGCAAATCCCGATACCGGGACAGGTAGCGTGCTCGAAGATCACGCAGTCTGGGACATTCACAAGAATGTGCCGAACAGTCTGGGGAACAACGCAGTCGTCGCAGTAAGGCACAGGCGAGTGTTCCATCAAATAGCGGTGCGTCCGGCGGAGATGACAGCAAGAAGCCTGAAGCCGTAACGGCATCAGGGAGTAGGTACATGGCAACAATCGCGAAGTAATGGCACGCACCTTAATGTTCTCTTCACCGTCTCCCATCTTCTTTGCTACGCAACACAGAGAGCTGCCCGTATTCCTGCCATGTAATCGGTGTGAGGAGGAGCGAAACGCTGGTCTGGTCGCCCACTTATCGCGGACTATTTAACGCCCTCATCAGCGGGCTTATTCCCCGCAATTCCTACATTCCAGGAATCCAGCAGATAATCTCGACATCTGCCTGGCTCGCCAAAACCGTGGTGGCGTGGATATCGCTAACCAGGGGATTTGAGATTCCAATGCCCCGATAGCACTCAGGGCGCTTTGTGTGTCGGTATGAATCAGAATCCGGTCTCTGAACCGGGCACGTCACGTAATTTCCCGTACCGAGCGCTGTATTGCAACCAGCTTGTCGGTGAAAACAGACACCACGCCTGGCTGAGCCCCGCTGACTTCAAACAGAGGGGATACGGCGTGGAAACAGACCTCCTCTTGCGACTTGCAGCAATCGGTATACACTAGAATGGATCCAGCGTGACACGAAGTGCGTTCCAAAAGGCAGAACGCAATACTCCCGGTGCTGTAGAAGCTTTGGGAGCGGAGGCGTGGCGACAAATGGTCAAATGTGGTACCCCCCATGGTGAGGGAATGGGCAGAACCAAGGGTGCCACCGGCTCGAGGGCTATATCTAGCTGTCGAAGAAGATTCCTGGTCCTAACCCGAAAGGCTTAAGCTAGCACTGGCTTCTCTTCGCGGCATAGGCACCATCGAGATTAGCTGTGGAAACAATCAGAGCTGTTAGCGACTGAGGAAGGGGGCGGGCTCGCGCGTACAGACGAACAATGCACTGTGCACGGCGAAGAGTTAGTGGCATCTCACCAGCATCGCCAAGTAGGCTCTCTATGGGTGACGTTCGGAAGGCACCGGTCGCCAGGCGAGGCCGGTGTGGTGGATCGATTCCACATTCCGCAATACACTCTCGGCTGCGGATGCATAAAACTCGCATCTGTAGTCGAGCGTCGAACGAACAGAGGATTGGTAAAAAGTAAGGCAATAGCACTATCAGCGCCTCAGGTGAAGAACGTCACGGATCGAACATTATCTATGACACAGGTACAAGAGACCCTAAAGCTGCGAATATGAGCCTCCTTAGTGAGGCGTTGGTCATTTTACAAGGCCAAGGATACGGTGTGAGTCCACCACTTCCAGGCAAACCCCATATAGAAACAAGTCCGGGTCAGGGTAGAGCCGTGGTGGTGGCAGAAGTGCACCACCTTATTCTTGACCAAGGAAAACCGAGGCCTTTGCGCTTCGACATAGCGAGAGACGGGGTTCAATGCCTGTTGGAGTCGATGCTCCAGAGTTGGCATCTGGGCCGCCCCAAAAGAGATCTAAAGGTGTCCACGTAGAGCGTAGCTAAAACATCTTCCAGCAGCACCGAGGTGATGATCTTGATGTTCACGGTAAAGAGTGTGACACTGAGGACACTTACCCTGCGGGACACCCTATTGCTCCTCCCTTAGGCCAGATAGGGCTCCCCCAACCCGTACGCGGAATTGACGATCTCGAAAAAATTTAGATATGAGGCTTGGGAGGCGTCCCCTAGCCCCCGTCGTGTAGAGAGTCTCCATGATACCGTATCACCATGCGGTATCATAGGCCTTCTCCAGATCGAAAAAAAACGTGGCGTAGTGTTGTCTACGAAGGAAGGTCGCGCAGACGGCATTTTCCAGTCGGAGCATAGCATCCGACGTGGAGTGAAACTTACGGTAGCCGCAATGTGAAAAAGCTAGATGGCCTCCGCTGACCCCCCCCCCCCCCCGGCTAATCTAACATTTACCAATTTCTCAATCAACTTACACACGCCGGAGGTTAGAGAGATTGGGCGGAAACCGAGCGGGGTATAGTTATTTCTCTCGGGTTTGCGAAGAGCGAGCACAGTAGCGATTCACCAGGAATCTGGGAGGATACCCTCTACCCAGATCCTTTTGAACAAATCTAACACAAAGGCCATGCCTCGCTCACTCAGGTGTCAAAGAATGGCGTACAGGACATTGTCTGGACCAGAGCGGTGTCCGCGCACGTAGCGAGAGCGGAACGCAACTCACTCAGAGTAAACCTGTCGTTGAGGGGCTGTCCGCGTTTGGAGGTAAAGTCCAGTCGGCGGCTTTCTGCAAAATCACGGCGCGCATTGAATATTCGCGGAACAGCATCCCGAAAAGAGAATGCGGAGAAAGCAGTCGCGAAGGATTCCGCCACGGACGCGGGGTCCAAGATTGCGGCCCCACCCTCCCTGAGAACGGGAGAAAGCTCCTGCAAGAACCACCCCTGAACCCTTTTGACTCGCTTGCAAACTCTCCTAGAGGGGTATTCCTGTTAATTGTGGACACGTATGCCAGCCAAGAAGAGCAGCGGGCGTACTTCAATATATACCGGAACCAAGCTCCAGCTCGACGAAATTCACCGACAGTGAAGTATTTTGGGTGGTGCTTATAGCGCATGTAGGCATAACGCTTCAGTTTGAAGGCCATCTCACACTCCGCTGACCAGCAAGAGAGCGGTTGGCGTGCAAAACGACCAGACGTTTTGAGAAGAGTAGTTAGGCCCCACGGCGATGAGATTGTTGGAGAAGAACCAAACGGCCTCATTTATCGACATAAACTCCACGACTGAGGCAGAGAAATCAGTCATTTCCTGAAATGCGGACCACCGCGCACGCGCCAAGCACCACCGGGTCGGGCTCTCGTACGGCAGCGGCCTAGAAATTGATATTTGAATGGGAAAGTGATCACTTCCATGCAGGTCATCGACCGACCCACACCCAAAATCAGGCTGTGCATCCGGAAAGCACAAAGATAGATCGAGACATGAAAATGAAGCGGTTCTCGGGCAGTGATGTGTAAACTCATCCAATTTTAGTACACCTATCTACAGCTCGATAAATTCGACCAGGAATTGACCCGTAGGATTAATCGAGTAGTCTCCCGAGAGGGGGTATCAACCATTCAGATCTCCGAGCAAGAGGAAGGGGCTCGGTAATCGTTCGACGACGGTCGGAAGTCCCCTGCGCCGAAGTCGGCTGACGGTCGAATGTAGGCGTAAATAACAGTATACCTCCTATCCAGGTGCATCTGCACAGTTACTACCTGAAAAGAGGTATCTAGTGGAAAGAGAAGAACGGAGACATCATGCCGGGGGTAAATGGAGCATCCTCCTGACCGGCCGCCATCCCGTGGTGGTGTGGTCGCAAAACCGTTATACCACGGGAGGTTGGGCAGGGGGCACGTGCCCAGCATGGTCTTCTGCAAAAAGATGGCTTACGGGGAACGGCAGGAGATGAGCCACCGCAGCTCCTCCGAGCTGTCCCGGAGTTCGCGGTAATTCTATTGAAGGAATATCCCTCCAGCATATCTCGGAGGAGATGCGGGGGCTCTCGTCAAAGAGAAGACCCTCACGGAAATGGCCGTATGCTTCCCGGAGGCAGAACTCAGGGCGCCGTTGGCCGGACAATGCGCTTTCGCCTTCGTGGACTTATCTGGAAACGGTCACGCTGGAGGAAGAAGGGAGAACACTGTTTTTTACCGGGGCTTGGTACAAGCCCTTTATGGCGCTAGCTCTTACATAGGAGCACCAGGGGTGGGTAAAACCCGCAGAAGGGTTCCGAATAGGCACGGAAATGACTGTGCTCGTAGGCCTGGAGGGGCCAGGAGAAGGGCGTGTCTTTCTTAACATTGAGGCACAAGACGCCCCACGTAAATTACGGGCGCCACAGGACTAAGCCATTAGCCTCGCGAAATGAGAGACAATTCTGAGCCTAAATAGCCATGATTTCCTTCTCAAGAAGATAGGCACCACATTGCTTCGATGGAGCTGGGTGGGGTTGTTCGCAATTGACACACTTGGCCACGCACAATTTGGACTTATCGTGTTCGTTCTTGGAGCAACTTACACAGAATTCGGGTAACCCCGACTTTGTGCGTCTACATGAGCGATTAGTATGGCCGAGGCGGTGACAGTGGTAGCACCTCCGCAGCAGTGTCACGAATGTATTTACGCGGTAGCGATACCAGCCGGCACGCACCGATTCAGGGAGCTTGTCACAGTCGAACCTGACGAAGAGTATAGGGATGGGTCTCGAGGCCCCTCTCTCTTTTCTCACCACACGTTCGACCTTGACCTCTCCATAGTCGGCCAGCTCTAAGGTGATGTTATTTATGGAGTAGTCAATGAGTTACCTCGCCTAAACTTCTCCTTTCACGACCTTCATGGTAGAGTGCGTCCTCACACTCACCGGCGCATTCGCCAGAATGCTACCGCCCAAGAAACGGGTCACCTTCGGCTCTCTACCAATCACATTAGCTAGAGCTCTCTTCTGATGTGTCTATCATGTTGCCCTTAGCCAACATGCTGCCCTCAGTGGAGGGAATAACGAGGAGGTGTTTGAAGCCAGCGGGCTCCAGGTAGCCTCTGAAAAAGGAGCCCCGACGTAATTGAGGCTCCGATCTGCGCACCTTTCGTCTTAGTCTGAGACTCCCCACCCGGGGAAGCTCCGGAGCAGGATGTGCCGATCTTGGCTCCCGCGGAGGGAGAGGAACCCTGAGTCTTTTTCAACTTTTTCTATTTTTTTTTCTTTTTAGGGGAAGAGAGGGAGGGGGATGAACCCGCTTCTCTCCTCCGCCGGCAGGATCCCCTAGACCAAATGAATCGGCCTCACCAAGATCATTCTATGAAATGGAGAATGTCACAGGGGCACCATCCGGGGGAGGAGATCCCTCATCTCCTTGTTAGGTCTCAGGTTCCCGAGGCGTCTAAGAAGGACCTTGCACAGGGGCGGACTCGGGTTCAGTGCTTGGCACCGAGCCCAGGTTCGACCCCATTGAAGATACTACCGTCTGGGGCTGGGTCACATCAGGGACCATGTCCATCTCAGGGGGGCAGGCTCCATGTGGCCATTCCCCGAGAAGACTTCACAGGTCCCCTTCGAGATACATTTTAC
The DNA here is from genome assembly GCA_963969495.1 of Ceratothoa steindachneri. Classification (NCBI taxonomy): domain Eukaryota; kingdom Metazoa; phylum Arthropoda; class Malacostraca; order Isopoda; family Cymothoidae; genus Ceratothoa; species Ceratothoa steindachneri. Next base: position 27,098,874 of record OZ018324.1, read on the forward strand.
TCTGACCTGGCCGGCTAACCGGCATCCGTAAGCCTGATATGCGTGCGTGCAGGACTTCGGATGGCAGGGGCCAACGGGCCCTGTCGTCCCTCGCCCCCATATGGGTTTCCTGCCTGCTTTCTTGGCAGTCCCCTTGGAAAGCAAAGGGGTGGGGGGGCTGCCGCTGGAAAAAGTGAGTCACCCAAGGGCAACTCCAGAGAAGGGGTGAGGGGGAGTTGCCTACACCCGTATGCATAGGAGAGGAGTAAGCCTCCTCTCCACTCTGAGAGGTTTGGAGGGTCCCCTGTGAAAGCACAGGGGACCTCCATTTTTTTCGGTGGAGCTGCTCGAGGGCGGCTCTGGTGTTGGTGTAAGGAAAGGGGAGAGAGGTATATTTCGATTTTCATCGTCCGGCATGGCGACCTTATTAGTGCCATGGGACGCAAACGCTCACTAAACAACGCAGTAGCCCGCTCTGCGGGAAGTGAAGATGGGGCCGGCAAAACCAGCTGCTGCCATTTGAGGCCACTCCTCCTGCCTAGTGACCTGGCAGCCCATCGGCATGGCGGCTCCACCTTAGGCACCAGGAAAGAAATGGGATGTGAGGAAGGTGTGGGTTGGGATGAAGTAGGTTGTTAAAAGAAAACACTCTAGAACGGATATCAGGGGTGAGGGAACGTTGTCTCCTCCCCCATCAGCCCCGATCCAGGATATTTTGGTAAGAGGAATCTGGTCGGCGCTAACCTGTGAAATTAGAGGCCGCCCAGAGAAAGTTGTAGGAGGGGTGGTGGGCAAGGTGAGGAATTAGGGTGAAACACAGGCTGTCAGAAAGAAGAAGAGGCTAAACTTTGGGACGGATGGAGCGCTGAGTCTCGTCAGCACGTGCACGTTGCTTGCGAAATCATACCTCTCGCATAACCGGTATCTCCTATCGTTCATTGACCGGGCTACAAGATGGATCGAGGCATTTTTTATTCCAGACATAAGTGCTGCAACGGTTGCTTTAGCCTTCTTGGACGGCTGGATTTCCAGATTCTGAGTCAGGTTATATGTGGTAACCGACAGAGGGGCCCAATTCGAGTCTCAATTGTTGAAGGAACTATCAGCTCTCATTGGTTTCTATCGTATCCGCACCACGATGTACTGCCCAACTACGAGCGGGATCGTGGAAAGAGCACACATAGCTCTGAAGATCTCCAGTCGATAGGGATAGCTGATGGCCCTACCTAATGACTCACGTTTTTCGCCTTTCACAGCAGTTACATAGACTACATTACTGTGTCCCTGGTTTCATCCTCATCATCAAAAACTCACTCTAAATTCATTAAGGAATTAGCCATAGCTGTGGCACAAGTCGAAATCACACAGGCATCCGAAGAACACCTGCACTCGGTGCCCAAACCTAACGTACCCGAAGCTCTTCGTGATGCGACGCATGTGAGGGTCCGAGTTGATCTAGTTCGCAAGCTAAAAGAAGCGCCATATGCTGGCCCTTTCCCGGTGGTTGAGCGCGACGACAGGATCTAAAAGCTGCAATTTCCTAATGGTAACCAGGATATATTGTCTCTGTGGACAGGTTGAAACCTGAGAAACTCCCACCCTCGTATAATGGTAATGAACTGAACGATCAGCGACACTCAAGGACTCACGCAAGAAATGGGAGAAAGACCTTTGATACTTCACGTCATGGGGAAAAAAATGGAACAAGGAACAGTAAAGTCAAGGATAATCGAGGGAAACCTCTCTAGTCACCGGAAAGAAAGATAAAAATCCGAACGTATATACACGGTCAGAAGGACGGGTTCGTTTGCTAAAGATCCGTCATTCTGTTAATTTTAAGACACCAGATGTATTGTAAAATAGTTTGTCTTCAAATATATTAAATGTACACGTTCATTCCGTTGCCACGTCTTACTATAATAAAAAGTAGTCAAATTATTCTAACGCCTCAAAATATATATATATATATATATATATATATATATATATATATATATATATATATATATATATATATATATATATATATATATATATATATATATTTTTTGTATATATGACTATATGAGATTAATAAACCTTTCCAAATTGTATACCATTTTTTCGAAAAAATTGCTTACTCCCAAAAGGGTGTGTATTAGAGTTAAAGAACACCATCTGTAATCTCCGTAGTCTCGAGGGGGAGTCTTGTGATGGGCAATTACAAGGTGGAGTAAAGCCAACAAGGAACCTCACAAATGAAATCTTGAAATTGGGCACACAAATCGAACATTGAAATAATATGACATCTTGTAACAATTAATTAATGTAAAACAAAGCAAATACTTGTTAATAATGTTAAATCGCAATTTAATAATCTATGTATCTAGGCAAAGCATAATATTTTGTAATAATGCAAGTGAAATCGTTGTGTTCCCACGCGAATATACAAACATGCATCCATTAGGAAACAGTTGCGAGCCGACGTTCTGGCCGCAGAGATAACAAAGACAGTGGAATCAGCTCTGCATACCTGGAACGGAATCAGATTGAGAGGGAGCCCGACCCACCAGCTTGACGTAAGCCAGTGAAAGACGAATTCAATCTTGCTACGGATGTCGGCTTGATAAAGCCCGGTTAGGTTTCCAAATTCAAATACTCCCTTGGTGCACACGTGCCTACCCTGAATATATACACACCCTCTGATCGAATAAGATCCACCCAGCGGTCGGATAGGAGAACACATGCACATACCCTCTGATCAGATAAACTCCGCCCCGCGCTCTGATTGGAAAAGCGGAAACACACCTCTAAATTTGCGTTAGAGTAGATAGGCTTGCAAAACATTAAACGAGAGTCAGTATTATTATTATCATAGTTAAGTCAATCGCCAATAGTCGGACAGAACCTCAACCCACGGTCCGTCCACCCACAGTTCCATAGTCTGACAGAGAAGGAAAGATACAAGTTTATTAAAACTGAGCGGCAGTCGCAAGGACGTGAGCACACAAACGAATCCGAAACTCAGCAATTTCAGTTGCCAGAACTGAAGTGGTTATAGGGACAAAATTAAAACCTACAAAACAGCCATTTTTCTTCCAATTCCCTCCTTCCGCCAAGTAGGCTATCCGGTTACCGTAAACCAGCCGACAAGTGGATAACAAAGCGGACATTTGGAGTCAAATAAAATTCTACAGGACCGCCGCCTTAGCCCCGCTTACCTGGATCACCCCGTTTACCTATAAACAGGCCTCCCTTTACCCCCATAACCAAACCAAATAATCCGAACACATCCCTAATGATCAAATTAGTGATACAACGTCCCCATCCATTTTTACATAGTTGCGTGCGACTCTATATCTCCCCGTGTCGGTCGGTCCCCGGAATGCTTTTTTTTGTAATAACATTGTAACTATTAGGCCGATTCTAACGAAATTTGAAACCCTAATGTTGTTTTACATTCTCTTTCGAATGATATAGCTTCCAAAGTTCTCCTAAGGTTAGTATTTGAATTATTGAAAGTTTTGAAAGTCGTAAGGTCATAAATAAGAATCAGTGAGAGCACGTGACTTTTTGGGCAGCAGACCTTGTTTTATACCAAAACAAACCAAACAACAAAAACAAAACCTAACCTGATCTGACCTAATACCGTTTATAAAAAATGAATAAATTAGTTATTTGAATTTAACTTTTCAAAAAACGAGTATGCACTTACAATTTAGGCCGTGTATCCCGAATTATATAATTTAGCTGCCGCAAAATAAATTTAGTACACAGTCACATTGATAATTAGAATCTTATATTGTATTTTATATCATTTTGAAGAGATTTGTGTCCTAATTAAAATATGATATATACATTTTATATTACTTGATATTAAAGAAAATGTGATCGATTTAAAAACCATTCTGGGACGGGGCTTATATGTCTGAAGTCAAGAAACACGGCATAAAAATAATGAACATTAGAGCGTCTAACGACGTTTGGCAATCGCCTTTGAATTCGAACCGAATGCTAGACTTTCGAATTGTGAATACTAATAGCCGAGTAGAAATAGGGGTGTAGGGGGGTGCAACTAGTTTTCGAAAAGAAAATTTACACCCTTCAATATTTTCTTTAATATTGAGTAATATAAAATGCCCATAGCATACTTTAATTCAGAAACAATTACCTTAAAAATGATATATAATTTAATAAGATATAATACAATACGTTGGCTGTCTATTCCATATTAGCCAACGTTTTGAGCCTTGTTAGGAAAAATAATTCTTGGAAGGAATATATGTAAAGGTTTGAAAAATTTACGAATATAAGGAGAGTTTGGTACCCCAGTAACGAAAGATTATAAAATTTAATTAGCATGCTTGGTTAGCGAATCAAGTGAACGGAGTAGAATACCTAACATATCGTACACTAAACTAAAACTAACTGTTTTAACCTAAACCAACTTAAACTAAACTAGCCTAAGACAAACTAAACTAACCTAGTCTAAGCTAAACAACTAACCTAAACTAATCACAACCAAACCAATAACTAAAGAACATGAAGCTAAATCAATAAAATATTTTTGCAAAATAACCTTTCACCACATACCTAACATATTTTGGAAATTGCACCGATGACGTAGATTGAATAAATTCCGTATCTGGCAAAGCCATTGCCTGGTTCTCCCCATAAATACATAGCGAGCTACCCTTCAAAGTGATTTTTAAACCGGGCAGAAGTCGGGGTGATCTTCTAATCGCCCTGGTGCCAGATGGCTTTCATTACGTTCGTACGTACTCGTACCTCGGTTACTTCTGGTCAAATATTAAAATTTACAATATACGTGACAAATTTAATTCACAATGAATGACGTCAGTGACGTAGGCCAGGTGAAGTTCTGTAAACGATAGAACATCGCTTTTAACGACTTCATTCGAACTTTCGGAGTTCAAGTTTTTGGCTACGTTGTTGCCACTCAATGGAGGAGCTTGTGCTTTGCAGATAGAACTTCGGTCTACGTCCTACGGCTTATCTGGCTCTAGCAATGGAGTTTGGGTCTAAAACAATTTAAAAGGTTTCCATGTTATTTTCTAGGCCTAAAGGCAAGAAAAAACCTTTTAGCGGAATTCTTTGGATATACAGAGAAAAAAAATTCCTCCGAACTTTTTTTTCACATCTAGATTTGCTTTTATATACGGAACAAAACACCCCCATGCTGAAATTTTATTATATTTTCTGAACTTCAAAGTCTGTGTGTGGCCTACGTGCTATCGGGCTCTGGCAATGGGCTATAGTCCAAAAAATATTTTTAACGTTTCCATTACTTCTGCTTGTTCTTCTCGGCTTTTCTCTGTCGCCGTTCTCGACGAGTCGTTTCTCAGTAAATGATTCATCCATTAAGGTTTTAGCAGAGATTTTACTGACGTATGACCTTCCTGATTCCAACCCTCCATATTTATGCGGGCTTAGAACTGGCACTGAGTTGGGCTGGCTTGCCCTTCCTGACTCCAACCCTCCATATTTATGCGGGCTTGGGACTGGCACTGAGTTGGGCTGGCTTGCCCTTCCTGACTCCAACCCTCCATATTTATGCGGGCTTGGGACTGGCACTGAGTTGGGCTGGCTTGCCCTCCCTGACTCCAACCCTCCCTATTTATGCGGGCTTGGGACTGGCACTGAGTTGGGCTGGCTTGCCCTCCCTGACTCCAACCCTTCCTATTTATGCGGGCTTGGGACCGGCACTGAGTTGGGTGGGCTTGACCCCTCAGCGACTAGATAACGAAGCTCGGGTGATGGTCCTACAATTTCATGGTGAGGATCGAGGATCAATTGTTGTCTACGATTGAGCCAAGGAAACTTTTTAAAAATAAATATGATTATCAGATGTTTTGGAATTTTTTTAAAGCAAAAAGAATTAAAAATTGTGAAGTTAAAAAAAATTGAGAAAATATATTAGAAAAAGGTATGGCTTTTTTTCCCCGAATATTCCAAAGGTTTTAGCAAAGTTTTTTTCTAAAATAGATTTTCCATTTTAATCATTAGCCCGAGGAAATATGTACTGCTGGTCCCTAAAACCAAGTAAACCAAAAGTAAATAATTATTAGAGCAAATTTGGATCGGAAAACCAAGCCCTGCAGGAGAGGGGGGAGGGGCGTATTTCAAAATCATTCTGATAAAAGTTTTTCTTGCCTTTAGGCCATGAAAATAAACATGGATCTGAAAAAAAATAGACCAAGAGTAAATTATTAGGGGATATTTACTGGAAACATTAATTTATCATGGGCGAACACGACAACCTCAACGAAGGCGACCTCTCGTCAAGTTGTCCTCGATGCCATCGGGATTCATCTCTCGAAGGAGGACTCCTGCAATTAGCTGTCGTAAGTAAATACTTCAAGGTAAAGGCATTAGGAGGAAATATGCAAATCATTGGAAGCTTACCTAGCCACTTGAAGGAGAAGGGGGGGCAAGCTATCCTAAATCAGTGCCGGTCCCAAGCCCGCATAAATAGGGAGGCTTGGATTCAGGAAGGGCAAGCCCGCCCAACTCAGTGCTGGTCCCAAGCCCGCATAAATAGGGAGGCTTGGAGTCAGGAAGGGCAAGCCAGCCCAACTCAGTGCCGGTCCCAAGCCCGCATAAATAGGGAGGCTTGGATTCAGGAAGGGCAAGCCCGCCCAACTCAGTGCCGGTCACAAGCCCGCATAAATAGGAAGGGTTGGAGTCAGGAAGGGAAAGCCAGCCCAACTCAGTGCCGGTCCCAAGCCCGCATAAATAGGGAGGCTTGGATTCAGGAAGGGCAAGCCCGCCCAACTCAGTGCCGGTCACAAGCCCGCATAAATAGAAGGGTTGGAGTCAGGAAGGGAAAGCCAGCCCAACTCAGTGCCGGTCCCAAGCCCGCATAAATAGGGAGGCTTAGATTCAGGAAGGGCAAGCCCGCCCAACTCAGTGCCGGTCACAAGCCCGCATAAATAGGAAGGGTTAGAGTCAGAAAGGGCATCCGTCCGTAAAGTCCCTGCCAAAACCTTAATGGATGAGTCCTTTGCCGAATTGGAAACGACTCATCAAGAACGGCGACCCCCGGGTAGGGAAAAGCCCAGAAGAACAAGAAGAAGAATCGTAGGTAACGACCCCCCCTAGCCTATGTTAGGGGGTCATTATCTAGGATTGAGCTTTTGGGGGTCTGTATCTAGACATTATCTTTTTGAGTGGGTCATTAATTAGGATTGAATTTTTAAAATAGGTAATAATAATTGATAATAAAATTAAGATAAAAAATATATAGTAAAAATGCTAATTAGGATTGAATTTGGTTCAAATAATATGGTTAATTAGGTTAGGTTCAAATAACCTAACCTAACCTGACCTAACCTATGTGGCAGGATCGATTCGGTGTGAGTGGATTTGAAATTTTTTTCAATCGAATTTCTCTTTTTTACCTCTTAGATTATTATTTTTTTTGTTAGTTTAATTTTTTGCTTAATTTGTTTGAAATTTTTTTTTGTTATGTAATAAAAGTTATTTTACGGATGATTTATTTAATATACCAATAGGTTTTTTGGTGATTATCAATCAACCTTGATTGGTATTTTTTTTAGGGGAAGGGGTCATCTTCTAGGATTAAAATTTCTTAGGGATCATTAATTAGGAATAGTGCTCTCGGGCCACGTTTTCGATGATTTATCGCATTTTCTTAAAAAAATTGAATAATTTAAGTAACAAACATGGTCATTCTCAAACTTTAAATTTTTTTTAGAAATTAGCCCGAAATTTTCCCAAGTTAAAATATAATGTGGAAAAAAAACAATCTAACCTCGGTAAAACGTCAAATACCTCAAAATATTACTGTAGGGAAAACATTGGGAAATAAGGAAAGGTAGAACATTCAACAGACACAATTTAAACTTAGAAACTTGTTGAATCAGGTTGCAAGCTGTGGGGTACTTTTAAGATTATATTAAACGTAATCCAAGAGCAGTTTATCCCAACGAATGTCATTAGGAAGAAATGAAAGAAGCATTTATGGTGTAATTATAAGATAGAAAGCAACATTTCTGACGAGAAAAGGGCATACTAAATTTACAGGGCAAAGATACTACTGAAAATTTGAATCATTATAGGCTAACTAGGAAGGAATTAAATAAGATAAATAATTAAGAAAAGCAAGAGGTCAGCAGATATTAATTTTGCTCAAAATAATAATAAAGATCCAAAATGATTCTTTAGTTATTATGAAACTAGGCAATGACTTCGCCACTCCCCTACGCGAGGGAGCTTGTGCTTCGCTACTAAGATTAAAATTTAAAATCTAAAAAAAAGCAGCCATGGTTATATTTTTTTAAATTTTCTGAACTTCGCCAATTATATTAATTTAAAAAAAAAGAACTCTAAACTAGATTTCCCTCCTTTCAAAATATCACGTTGCTAAAATATAGTTATAGAATAGAAGATATACAAAAATAAATTTTCTGAACTTCACCATTTGTAATTCTTTGGGTTTTAAAAAATTCACAAAATTTCGATACTTATATTTATTTATGAACTTCACCACTTTGTTTTTTGATATTATAAAATAATTATTAGAAATAACTTTGATAAAAAAAACATAAGTCATAACCAAACTAAGATGAAATTATTATCTAAATACTAAAAAAAATCCCCCTCTTAAATTATAGAGTTAGTGATGATGATGATGATTAATAACGGTAATTCGACACATGAACAACTCCAAAGCAATCGAGATGTTTTGTTATATTTATATAATAAAGAAAAGATAAATGATATATAGATTAATCAAGGCGTGGAAATTTCTAATTATGATGCCGTAAAAATTAGATTGGCAGCCATCTTGTCATTAATAGCTTGGTTTGAACCCTTAAAATAATTTGTGGTTTAGTACGTTAGTATTTTTGGTCTAGCTTAATTTTGTTGGTTCGTTTTTTAGTTAGGTTGTGTGTGCTGTTTTTCCCGCCGGTAAGAACCAAACAAAAAAGCCGAGTCTATCGATGTAGTGGCATAACCTTTTTCCACTTTTTGTAATTCCACAGATTAAACCTAAACGTGTTTAAGGAATCTACTTCCCCATAACCTTCTACATCATCGGTGGAAATATGTATTTCTTGAATTGGTGCCGTGGAACTCTTTTCCCCGAGGCTTCGTTGGTTGTCACTCGCGAGCGAGAATGACGCTCTCTAGGTGGTCATCGATCCTGTGGGTCCTCAGGTCGCTGAAGAGGCCCAGTCGCGACCAGCACCCTTTCTCGCCCGTCGCACAGATGGTGTCGGGGGGAAGTTGTTGCCGCAGCGCTGGGTTGGCAGCCTACGCTCTCTTCGCTGCTGTTCGTTGTCACGTCGCCTGGTTTCGAACCTCTTCACTACCCGGTGAGCTGAGCTACACGTCGCCAGCCAGTGCGATCCCGTGCGGAGGTCTCCCATCACGCCATAGCAGCGGCAAATAATAGCTGAAAAATTATCTCTAAAAAAATCTAGCAGAGATAAAATAAGGCCTATTAAATATGAGGGTGTTGTCAAAGAATCTGATGAGAAAATAGTAGATATACTTAATGATCATTTTGCTTCAGTATTTACCAAAATGATCCAAATAGTCTAATATTTAATAGTTCTAGGTCAAAGAAAGAGGTGGTGAATACCATTTTATGTAGATAGGGAAATCATGAAGAGGCTTATAATTGAGTTGCATACTAGTAAGGCATCCTGGCTGGATGACATCCATTCTAGGTGTAGAAAGTATTGCAACAGCTCTTGAGAAAATATATACTAGGACACTGGAGTTTGGAGAAATAACTAATGATTGAAAAATAGCAAGTGTAGTGCCAATTTTAAGAAAGAAAAGTAAAGAGGACCCAAATAACCCATGACAAGTAACCTTAACGTCTATAGGCTGTAAAATTCTTGGAAAGGTAGTTAAAAGGCGTATTTCTGAGCATCTAGAAAATGTTGTTTAATAAATGATGTTATGCATGGATTTATATGGGAGCAAAACAATGAAAATGTGATACGATAGTGTAAGTGGAAACTAAGTTTTCAGATCGATCAATCTCATTGTTTATGATCAACTTTAATGAAGAAAATGCTAATAAAAACGACAATATTTACCAGTTGTACATATATAATTAAATGCAGATTGTAAAGTCTCATAGGAATGTAAAACATAGGTATGTAGAAAATTAATGTAAGTCAAATGTCCAAATTTAATTTTATTTTGAAATTCATGGTTGCCGCAAGGTGTGCGATGCCTGAGTATAAATTGGGAATTAGAGAGCATCTTAGGGCTTGTATCCCTAAATCCGAATATAGGACCGTCCCTACCTACGAGTGGACCGAATATATGAAGGAATTATACCGTGAACTGAAGTTAATGTATAAACTCAACATCGTGAATGCATCAGTTCACTCGATGCAGAAAAGTAAAGAAATCAAAGAAGAATTGAACCAGTTGATCCTCGAACAGTAGAATAGAAGATGGGAGGACGCGATCGATAGCCTCGATCACGAAACGACTCCCAAAGAATTTTGGAGCAAGATCCGAAATCTCAAAGGATCCACTGGGAAGAAGAAGCATAAGATCGAGCTACAGAAAGATGATGGAAACAGAAGAGGAAAAGGTTGAAGAAATATTCCGAAGTTATTGGGAAAAGATCTTCAGTATAACTGAAGAGGAGAACGAAGACTATGACCTAGAATTCGAAAGCAACATCATCGATGAGCTTAACGAACAAATACACAAGACGCACCCTCACCACCAGGTGGATAGACAGCGTGACGGAGACGCCGAGATCACATAAGAAGAACTACTCGGCGCGCTCCGCTCATTCCAACAAAAAGCCCCAGGATAATCGGAGCTTACAAAGTTTAACCTTGAAAAGGCACCAGCCAATGTCATCGAAGGAATGAAAAGAATATATAACGCCTGTCTGAACACGGGATACTTTCCGGATGCTTATAAAGCGGCTAAGATGATCTTCTTGCCTAAGCACGGAAAGAACCCAACGTTGAAGGAGAGCTATCGGCCAATTTCACTTCTGGAATTTGGCGGGAAGCTCTTCAAGAAGATCGCCAAAAAAAGACTGTTGTCTCTCACCTGGAGAAAAACTCACTCTATAACTCATACCAATTCGGGTTTAGGAGGAAGCGAAGTACGGAGATGGCGATTAACTTCATCACGGAAAAGCTAGCCCAAGCAAAACGGGAAAAGAGTTATGTGGACATTGTTTGTCGGGATGTATCAAAGGCGTTTGATCAGATGTGGCAACGGGAATGCAGTACAAGATCTTACGACTGGGCCTAAGTTAAAACTTAGAAAGAACTCTCTGTGACTATATCATGGAGAGAGCGGCGTACATCAATTTAGGGTACACGGATGGACCAAAGTTTCCACTCACTGCGGGCCTCCCGCAGGAAGGGACGGGTGCCTGTCCCCCACTCTCTACTTTATTTACACCGCGGATGTCCCAGCCCCCGTAAGCCCCACTTGCCTCAACATTCAATTCGCCGATGATTTCACCCAGATAATCACATGTCCATGGAGGAATACACCTTGGCAAGCTCGAATGACAGCAGCAGAAATTGAAAATCTTAACACCTACGAGGTCCAGTGGAAAATCTGTACTAACCAAGAAAAGTTCAAAGTAGTTCCCATAGGCAGGAGACTACTTTATGACGTCAGGGTGGGGATAGACGATATCCCTACACCACAGAGTGCACTGTACTCGGAATGAAGATTACCTCATCTGGGTACAAGAGACACGTCCAGGAACGAATCACCAAGGCCACTGCTGCAGTCAGGACTCTATATAGGTTCGGAAATGTCCGCCAAAGCAACAAGAAAAAGATCTACAACGCACTTGTAAGATCGACGTTGCTATACCCCGCTTCCGCCCTCTCGTGTGTCTCAAATACACAGAAGAGGAAACTACAAGTGGTGCAGAATAAATGTGCGTACCTAATTACAGGTACACGCAGAATAGAAAGAAGAAGACAATAAGAGCTGCACCGGGAGGTGTGGTTAATTCCCATTAACATTGACATAGACAAATGGACCAAGAATATGCTGGAAAAGGTCAACCGTGAATTGGACGATGAAATCGTCCAAATGATTGACCAGAATAGAAGAGTAATAAGTCGTGCCAGATTTCCGAGCTCCGTCGGGGTTTTAGCTGACGGAGCAGAAGTGCCGTCTTACGCAAGATGATAGAGACGTTTTTACTCCAAACCAAGATAAAGCTTACCTAACTGTGAAACCTCATCGATTTCGACAAACTCACCGATGAAGACACAAACCTACCGATGAAAACTAAAATCTACCGATGAAGACTGAAACTCACCGAACAAGACATCCACGAAGAAACAAAATAAACAAACTACACACATTACAAAATATACGAAAAAAAAGACACTAAGCAAACATTCAAATTAATTATTAATGCATTATCAACACAACAGCAAATGCGCACATCATAACCATATTATATATGTATATATATATAAACAAACTGTAAGACAACAATGGAACTACAAAACAAAAAAATTTAAAAGCGATAGGCCTGATCACCAGGCTCTGGCATCACTTTGCACCCTTCCACACTTCTTTCTCTTTTCACCACTGGTCTACTTTCCGCTGTCTGTCCACACACCCTTTATCTATCCCCTACCGATATATACTCTTACACCATGTCCCGTAGGGTGGAGAGTGAAACATATGAAGACTTTCCAAGTTCCTGCCGAATAACGAATACTGAATCTACTGCCGAACATTTCTTTTACTCATAAAGAATCCCCGATCATCTGTACCCAGCCTGCACTCAAGAAAGAAGAGAACTCTATCGTCTGTCGTGCCTCATACAAAAGGCACTACCAAAGATGAGAATCGGTAGCCACCAAGACGAACCCTAACTGGCTATCGAGGAGTGTTCCATAACTTGGTACCAAATCACCAATAACAAGCACAACTATAGAGTGTCGGGCTCCATTGAGAGAAATGTAGTTACAAAAATAAGGAGGTTATACTTAAACTATTTAACTCATATGTCAGTCTATATTTAGAATACTGTATGCAATCATGGTCCCCATGCTTTAGATATGATATCAAGTTTCTAAAATCAATACAAAGAAGTGTAACAAAGATCATACCTTCATTGAAGCACCTTGAATATTTTTTTAGGTTGAAGGTGCTAACTAAATATGTTCTCATTTGAAAGAAGGTGTGTGAGAGGCGAGGTGATTGAGCTTTTAAAAAAATGTTCTGAGATGGATAAGTGACTTAGCAAGTATTTTGAGTTGGAAGTTAATAATAGGAATAGGGGCCGCCACTTGAAAATAAAAACAATACAAAACAGATTTAGGTTCGATGTGAGGAAGTATTTTTTTGCACCAACAGAGTGGTAGATTAATGGAATAGTTAAACACGAGACAATAAACAGTCCAAATTTAAATTTATTCAACCGCAGGTTAGATGAGTATATCGGGAGGGTAGGTTATCATGGTTTTTAAGTTGTATTGGTGTAATTTACATATTGTAAAAACGTATTGTTTTGTAAGTAATGTTCTGTAGGTGGAGATTTTGGAGGGAGAAGTGTTTTTTTGTATAAATTGTATATATTACTTTATTGATATTATGTATTTTAGGAACATGATTTAGTTTTTAACAAGCCATAATGGCGATGCCCTTACAAGCCGTGTTTTAAACGCAATCTTGTAGATACAATTGACTCGGAGAACTTTGCGGCTTTTGTCATCCGTTGAATTGTATTATGTTATTGTCTACATCTGGACGAATCACTAACGCATGCAAACACACTCTATACAATTTACAGAAGCGGCAATAAGGATTCGGGCACTTATATTTCCATTACAAAACTTACTGTAGCTTCAAACCAAATAGTGGTAAGTAATCCATGTGTTGTAATTTATTTAGTTATAATTAATTAAGCTCATTACTAACCTGTTTCTTTCTTTAGGTTTGGAAATTAAATAAAATTCAATTAGATATGTAGTGTGCGGTAACGTGCGATGGTGTGCATAATGTTTGGAGAAGAAGACATCGCAGTTCCTCTACTAACTGGACTCCTAGGTTTGTGAAATCAACATTATGCCACTTATATTAATTGTTTCTTTGCGAAATGTACATATGCCTATATTGGTGTGTGCTTATATGAGAGTGTATTCATTACATATATTATTTCCTTCCTATACTTATGTTCTGTAATTGTTTATTTCAGTGAAATAAAGCCAACCTTTGGAACCTTCCTTAATCTTTGGGCTACTTCAATTTATTTCATAAAAAGAATGGAACGTGGTCTTCGTCCCGATCGTTTGGATGTTCTTCCAACTGCACCAGAAGATGCATGAGTATTTGAAAAATTGATGCTTCTCTTCTCGAGCTACAAAACGCCAATTGAAGGTACAAGCGATTCGTATTTAGGCCTCCTAGCCAATTCAGTTTCTCCTGAAAATTTAGAGATAATTTCCGAATTTACTACTTTCGACGACGCTCTTGCTTCTCTTAAAAGCGCCAACTTTCAACCTACAAATGAGGTCGTGGCGTGACACAAGCTCCCGACTCCTAAACAATCAGATGGTGCTACAATTCATGAATATGTACATGCTCTTCAGACACTCAGTTTGGATTGCAATTTCCAGGCCGTAAATGACGAAACGTATAGAAACGAGTATATTCGAGATGCCTTTATTACTGAGCTTTTCTCATAAAAAATCCGAACGAGACTTCTAGAAAATATAACTCTTACATTATCTTCAACTGTTGATCAAACGAGAGCGTTAGAGATTGCCACAGAAGATTCGGGGCCTATGCATCATTCACTTCTGGTCCTGTAGTTTCACGAGAATCGCATGAGCTGGGCGCTGAAGTCAATTGTTCCAATCCTAATCCTGAGGGTTCGAATTGTGCTGCAGCTCCTTTGCTTTGAAAACATAAAATATGTTATTATTGCGGAAATTCCTCGCATCAGAACCGTGCTCGGGTCTGGCAAGTGACGTTACTTGCTTTATATGCAAGAAGAGAGGACATTTTTCGAAGGTATGTAAGTCATCTAAAAGTTAATTCTCAACAGTAACCTCCAATCCCGTTCTCGCTAGTGTGCCATCAATTTTGAAAAGGTCATCTCTAGAAATGGAGGCTGTGTTCTCACTGGTCTTTTAGATACCGGTAGTTCTGAGAACTCCATTTCAAAAGATTTTGCGAACTCCTTTAATTTCCATTTTAAACCTTATGAAGGGACTATATCTATGACCTCTAAAAATTTAACATCTCCTATCAAGGAATGTTGTGAGGTTAGCATAAAAGTCGGAATCTGTGAGTACGTTTGCTTGTTTTATCTGAATGATGCGCAAACATTATTTTAGGAATCTCCTTCCGAAGTAAACATTCCTCCTTGAAGCTAAACTTTGGAGGTCCCTAACTTGACCTCGAAGTATGCTCTCTGGCTTCTATGATTACGGATCCTCCAAGAGTTTTCACCAACTTATCATCTGAGGTCAGACCAGTCATTACAAAGTCACGCAAATTTAAAACGTCTGACTCTGAATTTATCCGTTCTGAAGTAGCACGCATGCTCAAGGAAGACATCATCGAACCAAGCACCTCTCCCTGGAGAGCTCAAGTTCATTTTGTGTCGACTCAATCAAAGAAAAGGTTAGTAATTGACTATTCTCAGATGATTAACAAATTTACTTACTTAGATGCGTATGTATTACCCAATGTTGAAGAATTGGTTAATAAAATATCAACCTATAAGATATTTAGCACCATCGACCAAAGTAGTGCTTATCATTATATTCCCCTTGACCCTGAGGATAAATTTACACACCATTTGAGGTGGATGGGAGGATTTTCCAATTTAAACGATTAAGTTTTGGTCTAACCAACGGTGTTGCTTGCTTCTAGAGAATTATGGACGATTTCATTCCTAGAAATAATCTTGAGAGCACGTATGCGTACCTAGATGATGTTACTATTTGTGGCCGCACGGAAGCGGAACATGATAAAATCTAACTAAGTTTCTTGAAGCTGCTGAGAAACATAAAATGATCTTAAATAAAAACAAATGCATATTTTCACCTGATACTATATGTATTTTAGGTTATCAGGTTCACTAGAATGAACTTTGCCCAGATCCTTCACGTCTTGCAGCTAAGAATCATTATCTCGATTATTCGGCTTGCTTGCATACTACTCGCGGTGTGTTCCAAGATTTTCTCAAGGAATTCGTCCGTAATTAATTGTCAGTTTCCACTTTCTGAAGAAGCTAAAAATGCAATCGAGGAATTAAAATCACCTATTATTAACGCTGTTAGGGCGAAAATAGATGAAAATTTACAGTTTACATCGGAAAATGATGCCTCAAAATTGTTTAGGCGATCAAAAGTTAGCGTCATTTTCTTCTCGGTCGTAATTTTACCTTAATTACAGATCAAAAATATTTATCTTACATGTTTGATTCACATCATAAGAGTAAAATAAAGATCGAAAAGATTTCTAGATGTCTTTAAAATTGATGCTCTTTTGCTAAGAGGTTATACAACGTCCTGGTTCGCTCAACAGAGCTGCTGATGCCCTATCACGCATTTTCAAGCATGACCCACAATAATCTTTTCGAGCTTCATAAAGCTCTCTGTCATCCAGGGATTACACGATTTCACCATTTTGTTCGAGTACCAATCTTGCCTTAATGTGTAGATGACGTTAACCGATATCAAGGTTAGAACGTTGATATCGTCCAGAGAGGCCAGAGCTTATCCGTGCAATGCGCCCACTTGATCGAATTAACCTGGACTTTAAAGGGCCACTACCCTCTTCTTCTTCTGATAAGAATTTAGTAATTATGGTAGACGAATACTTGCGTTTTCCCTTTGTTTTTCCTTGTAAGTATATTTCTTGATCAATTGTTATACAGTGTCTTACTACGTTGTTTTCTCTTTTCGGGTTACCAGAGGACGTGCATTCGAATCGACGTACTTCTTTCATGTCTGCTGAAATAAAATAATTTTCGCACAAGAAAGGGGTTCCAACGAGTCGTCCAACACCTTACCCTCTACTAGGAATGGACAATGCGAGCGCTATATAAGAATTGTAAGGAAAACTGTTACCCTGGCGTTGGAGTCTAGAAACCTGAGCATTTACCATTGGAAACACGTCCTCCCCGATGCTCTTCGTTCCTTCCGTTCATTGTTATGTACTTCAACGAATGCAAATCTTCACGAACGTCTTTTTTTTCATTCTCTCGAAAGACCACGACGGGAGTGAGTATCCCTAGCTGGCTTGCTGCTCCTGGTCAATTACAGTTAAAACGACAAGTACGGAATAAGGATGAGCCCTTAATACGCGAAGTGGAACTAATTGAACCCAATCCGAAATATGCACGCGTCAGATTTCCAGACGGCCCAGAAAATACGGTGGCTATCCATGACTTAGCCCCAGCCGGAGAGAGCCAGTTAAACGAGATCGAAGATATTCCTAACCTAAATTCCAATACAAAATCCCCCATTCCGGTTCTTGATGCTCCTATAAATGTTGAAACGGAACGAGATCCTAAGTCATCATGTCATTATGTTCCTCCTCCAGTTGTTCTCGCTGAAACCTCCCTTGAAAATATCCCTAGTCGATCTATTCGATATATAAAACTTGACTGTTTTATCGAAAACGATACATCTCATGATGCTCCTCCTCTAGCTGCTGCCTTTGACGCCCCCCGTTAAACTATTCTTCGTCGCTCTACTCAACCCAAAAAGCCTGTTGAATGTTACATTGAAAACTGCTAGATCCTCTAAATACTCGCATTAGATGCTTGATCTAGTATTTCATTGTATTTTAGCCTTTTTATTTTTGTAGAGAGGGAGAGTGTTATAATTTATTGTTATAATTAATTAAGTTCATAACTAACCTGTTTCTTCCTTTAAGTTTGACAATTAAATTAAATTAAAACAGATATGTAGTGTGTCGTAACGTGCGATGGTTTGCATAAGGTATGGAGATGAAGATCTTGCATTCCTCTACTGACATTATTCCACTTTGATTAATAGTTTGTTTGTAAAATGTCTATGTGCCTATATTTGTGTGTGAGAGTAGGTTCATTACATGTATTATTTCCTTAGTATACTTATGTTCTGTAATTGTTTATTTCAGTGAAATAAAGCCGAACTTTGGAACCTTCTTTAATCTTTGGGCTCCTTCAGCATGATAAATTCCTAGCCCTTTCAGCCATTATCTTATCAAATTAGAAACAAAAAATAGGCCTAGGAGCCCCTCTACTCCTGCCTATATCCAGGAACTAATTGTTAAGCTTCGTAAAAAGAATATTCTCTCCATCAAAGCCATAGCTAAGAGGGTTAAACGCCCCTAAAGTGTCGTACATAATATTATATCTCCTTACGATACCATAGGTTCATGTATCAGTGTAATTTCTACTAGTAGAACAAGGAAAAGCTCAAAGAGAGATGAGCAAACCATCGTCCGTATCTGAAAAATGACCGATACAAGACAGCAGCCAGGATTTCTCGAGAAGTAAAGGAAACTCTCGGCGTATTGTCTCCAGAAAGACAGTATCACGCCGCCTCAGAAACGATCTTTAAAATCTCGCACACCATCATTCAAGCCATTGACCAGCCCGAAGAAGAAGAAAGCTAGAGTATCCTTTGCCACCAAGCACGTTCTATGGACAGAAGACAATGATCCAAAGTACACCTCTGCGATAAATCAAAGAGCAATTTGTTTGGTTCAGATGACAGGAGGTTCGTCCATCGAAGAGTTGGCCAAAGATTATCTGTGAACTGTGTGAAAAGATGTAACATGTTTGGTGGAGGAAGCGTTATGGTGTGGGCAGAGTGAATGCTCAAGTGCATAAATAACTTCTGAAAGCACATGCTCTGCCCTATATGAGAGCCACTTCTGCCCAACCTGCCATGTTTATGAAAGATACTGCGCCATGCCACACGGCAAAGTTGGTGAAGATTTTCCTGGATAAGGAGGAAGTAAGTATGAGGAAGAGGCTTGCTTAGAGCCAGGACCTCAGTCCGATTGAGAATGTGTGGAAGACGGCAGGAGAAAGAAGTAAGGAGAGAAATTTTGTGCGCTCCGGTAGCTGAAGATGTTGGTAGGTAATTGAGAGTAAAGGTCTACATACAAGTACTAATATATTGTAAGATCCGAAAATTATTTGTTGAATAACTTATACCTTCTCATCTACGTCTGTTGTGTTCTCGATCCTGATCATTTTGAGCATCATATTTTTAGTCGCGTTCAAGCAACTCAATAAGTTACTATGTCGGCGGGTCGGATGGACACAATTTTTTTTCAGTGAGTTTTTGAAAGTTTTGAAGTTTAGATGGTATGTTTGATAATTGATAATAGGTTTGTTAATTATTTTTATTCAAAATTATTGAAATAATTAAGAGCACGTGACGTCTGTTGACCTTGGAATAAAAATGCAGTTTCATCCATCCTAACATGTACAATTTATAGCCATGTTTATTTATATCTGCAATTTATTATCCATTACTTGCCACTATTTGGTTTGAAACTACCCTAAGCCTTGTAATGGAAACCTGCGTCCGAATCATTATGACAGCTACTGTAGATCAGCAATGTCGTGCTTAATAACTTTCTTTTATTAAATTATATTTTTTAATCTCGATTTATATAAATATTCTTAATTTGATTCTTTTTTTTCACTTTTGAGGCACATTTGTAGGAATATACCTAAATTTGGCGCTAGAAAATCCTTAAAATATTCTAATATTTAAAGAAAATTCAGAACAGTCCGATGCTGCACTACAACCTAACCTAACCTAAATCTTCCCCATTTTCACTCTTAAAGCAAAGGTTTCCTCG
This sequence comes from Ceratothoa steindachneri, assembly GCA_963969495.1. Classification (NCBI taxonomy): domain Eukaryota; kingdom Metazoa; phylum Arthropoda; class Malacostraca; order Isopoda; family Cymothoidae; genus Ceratothoa; species Ceratothoa steindachneri. Next base: position 27,118,677 of record OZ018324.1, read on the forward strand.
GGAATTTACCAAAACGCTTAGGAATTTGATTTTCAATCAGCGATAGTAATGATGTTAGTGGCAGTACTTACATTTGATCAAGACTTAACAGAGAAGGGACCCGATGCTAGAGGTACGCACGGCCCTCGAATTTGTTTCTTCCGGTGTTCAGGCGGCCAAAATCTCTACATTTTAATGTCCTAATTTTTAAACCAAAACAGATAAAGGAGTCTAAAGTTCTATTTAGCTATAAAGTAAATTGGTGTCGTTAGGTTGGTCTTATATTTACAAGTGATCTTGGAGCTGCCGAAAGATTTTCGACAACTTAGGTCGAACGAATATAACACCTTTCATTTTTACAGTTTCAAACAAGTTGACAGTAAATCGGGAGACAAATGTGCAAAAGTATATATAAACGTTTTTATGATAGAATAAACAACCTTAAAATTGTGGTCGTTCATTTTATGGTATTTTAAAGTGGCATCCTGCCTTTAAGTTCCTAGGTGGTCTTGTAAAATATATAATCCCCTTGTCTAAATGTGATGTAACGGTTTTATTTAAATAGTTGGGTGAGTGAGTGTTGTTTTGGGATAATTTAGCATATTAGTATTGTTTAATGGCAGCATTTATGTTGATATATTTGAGCCAAATCAATGCAATGAACTACAGAACTAGGATCAGCAAAACCCTAGGGTCCACTGAAGCAATCCGAGAAGTACTCGTAATAAGATTAATGCCATCTTAACCTCGGCAGTATAGTGCATGCATTTAATATATCCATATTTATCCGGTACACACCTATGCACGAGTGTATCTGTATATCATGCAAGTTTCTAACTACGTACACAGTTATCTACGAGTGTACCCATTACCGCACAAGGATAGCTCTTTCTCTACCGCAGCACCGTGTCTGATAGTGCTAAAAATAATAATGATGGAAAACAAAATTGGACTCATGCTCTACAAACAACTATCAGGTGGCATCATTTGGGTGGGGAGGTGGGGCACTTATGTATGTATAATCAATCTTTATCCGCTCTTCTAATAGGTTACATTTATTGTGAATAATTCTCTCCTCGTCTGTTTTTAAACCTATTGAGCGACGTAGTTTCCACTACTCAATCAGCTATGCTGTTCCACGTTTGAGTAATTTTATAGCTAAGAAGGTTTTGTGCTATGCCATTACTGAATCGCTTGTTAATTAATTTGTATCCATTTTGAAGCGTATGCGCTCTATAATCTATCTCAAAGAATAGAATATAATCTATGTTGGAAAACCTTTTAAGATGTTTAAAAGGCTATATCACCTAGCCGCGTAAACTTCTACTCGCAAGGGATAATAGGTTTTGGCAACGAAGTCTTTCTTCATAGGGTTTATTCCTAATTTCGTGGAATCAGTTTGGTCGTCCTGTATTTCACTCTTATTAACATTTCCACATATTTGCTAAGTTAACAAAACAGAATTGCACCGCATACTACAGATGCAATCGAACTAATTATTTATATAGAGGTAACATTATATCAATAGATTTATACGAGAAATTTCGCGTGATGAATGTTTTATAAATTCATTTAAGAATCTAAGAATCCACCCCATACCTATTCCATGCGCTTTGAGCTAAAGTAAGAAATTTTCATACAGTAATGTATCAAATGCTTTTTGAAAGGTGAGTTAAATTATGTTTACCATCCTGTCTCTGATTATCCATTCTGTGACTTTACCAATTACCGATGTTAGGCTAATAGGACTGTGAGGGAATGCCCTCGAACGACCACTGTGAGAGTAAGACCCTCTATTATTTCAAGACGGCGTGAGCCAGCGTGAGAATTTTAAAAAGTCAAGCAAGAATCCGTCACTAGCTTAATCACGCGATCGCTCCCGCCTCCCTGCTGCGATAACGCCGTGCGCGGTCATATTAACCCGAAGCTCACCATTCCTCGAGGAGATTGAAAGCCCGCATTCACTCCATTCACACTACCGTCTGTTTCTCGTGACCCCCATTAACTCATCGTCGTACGTTGTCAAAGATCTCGTCAGCAGATCTACCTTCCTTATTATTTGGCCACTGTTCAGAGGAAATCTATGGAGCCCCCTTCTTCCCGGAGAGCTTTACGGCCCTCTTATCTTCACCACCCCTTCAAGATTCCCGTCTTTCGAGACTGAGACTCCCTGCTGATCAGCAAAATCGTCTCGAGTTGAGATTACGTCTCTCTGGAGCAGATAAATTTTCATTCTTCATCAAGAAGTAATCCAACCCCATCTTCGAGTCCTCCTAGTTAGGACTCCCTGAAGTATCTTCTTGAAGACCTGCGCCATTGTCTTTCACCTGCCCATCTAATTCGCCGGTGCAATCGTGTATGGTCATCCACAGAATACCTCGTTAACCTTCACTTAATTCGTTAACTACCATAAGTAATTTGTTCTTCATTTGTGTATGTATATATATATATATATATATATATATATATATATATATATATATATATATATATATATATATATAAAAAATTTCCCCCTTTTTTCATTTAAAATTATATTTTTAGGTATTGTCTTTATATATCTTTTAAACTGCAACTTGGCAAGTCATTAATCTAAAGCCGGTCAACCGTAATTCGCACTCATTATTAATCGCCTAGACATATCTCCGCGGCCTGTGGTCAGCTGAGAGCCCGTGCTTATTTAAGACTCTGAGCGCCGAGCTAGTCTACACAGGCATACCTCGACAAGGACGAAAGTTGCTGAGATCGGATTTCTCCCACTTTTTAAAGATCGAAGTGATATTAACTATGTAGAACTTTAGTGAGACTATCCCGCCATATATAGTAAGATTAAAGATCATAATTAGAGGTTATAACAGTTTTAGTTAAAATTGTTTAAGGTGCATCGGGTATACAATCAGGCCAGGGTGCTTTCGATTGTTTACTTTTATTTATATAAGCAATAATTTCGCATTTGCTTATTCGCACGTCAGTGAGAATCTTTTTCCGCTTAAAACGATTTCTTCACTTTATGTGGGTAGATGCCGTATGTATTCAACCATAAAACACACGAAATGATAATTTAATATCCAGACATTTCTTCCACGTTAAATTTCCTCAATGGAAACGAGAGAGTCTTGGCAATTCCTTAGTTACCATGATGAGATCTTAAAATCAAACGAAAAATTTTCTCTCTCTTATCAAGACATTTTTGTTAGAAACAGTCATGGTTTGGAATTAATCTCGACTATGTGAGTTAGTTGGAAATTCTGAAATTCTACAGAGGGGCAACTCCAACGATATCGAAGGCGCTTTGTTCTAAATATTTAAATTTTTGGTAACAAATTATTTATCATAATTTACAGGTAAATTTTTACTCGGTCAGTTTATAGTTGTGCTTATTTTTTTCTGGGTTATCTTAGCGAAGTCTTATCTTTACTAAACTAATTGTCACAAGTATAACTATGATTAATATTATACTATCAGGTCATTAAAACACTATCAACCTAGCTCACTTAAACACCAGTAAACACGCCCCATCTTCAAGTTCACCTTGTAAATAATAGCCATATTCTTTTCTTTTTTAAGATAACTTACCTTTGCTCGATCCAAATGAACATTGCATAGGTATAAATTTTCTATGATAGTTACATTGCATTCGCTACTCTTGACAAGCGTAATTTTGGCTTGATCGGGTTATTGCGTGCAATTATCACCTAGTTTTAATTATATCTTGACGATGGAACATTTTGTTAATTTTTCATTTTGTTTTCTTAAACCAAATGAATAAGTGGCTAATATTGAATAAAAGTGAGATGAAGAGTTAAAATAAATCACCCAATCCGCTTCTGCCCAGATAACGTCCCAAGAAAGACAAACGAACGAACCAAGACCAGACGAGTGTGTGTTGCTTGCCATCCACAAAGCCCACCACTTTCCCTTCTCTCCTGCACAACGATGGTTTCCTAGTTATATTATTTTAGGTACATGCCATTCATTTTCCCTTCCTCTAACTTCATTACTTTATGTAGGGATAAGCCAAGTTAAGCACATTGCTCCCAGCCCTTGTACTCGAACTTGTGCACCCTCTGGCCCCAATGCCTGCAGGAGAATCTGCGGCTACATCTATCTTCCACTAGTTTTACTTCGTCTATATTCACTACTTTTTTATCTCTACTATTGTGCTTTAAATTAATTTTATAAAAAGCTTCCGGTCCCTTCACTGTTCGATTTTTTGGACGAGAACTAATCCCACGTAATTGCTAATGTCTCTATAAGCTAATGACCTTTTAAAAGAACAAGATTCAATGGATAGTCTTCACGTTTATCCTTTCCAATCCGAAGCTGAAGACCACCCATTAAAAGAGGCATCTGTTTGCCCGCATCAAAGTTAATAAACTCGTTTATAATTCCTAAATAAGAGACATTCTAGAAGTAAACACTGCAAATCTTGAAGGTTTTTCACATTTCTTAAATATTTTCTACTTAAAGGACCCTCATAAGAAGAAATTAGGTCTTTTACCGCAGATATAACCTGAGATTAAGTAAAATTGTTTTAATTTTGTGTTCAAAACTTTGGTTTGTCATCTTGTAGGGTCGGTGTATTAGAGTATTTAAAAAAAGGGAAAGTCACTTTACTTTTTGTATGTCGTATATATTGTTTAAATTATAACTATACAAATATTGAGCTTAGAAAGTTGACTTCACTTATAATATACAATCCTGGCAACCTTTGATAGATTGTTGTACTCTGTAGTGCTCATCTTTTATGTTGTTTTTATGAGTCTTTATTCTTTTTCCCCTCCCCGTGCGTTGAAGCATCTTGCAATCAATTTTTAGTTTTTTTTCAATATCTTTGTCATATTAACTATTCCGCCTTTTTTCCTCCAAATGAAATACAAAAAGGATTATTAGGAATACCCTATTTGCAGTTTTTTTACTTCCTCTTATGTAATACCTAAGGTAGTCTGTGAGAACAGTGTCCATTGGTCTTTCCTTAAAGAGCTTGAGCGACTGTAAGAGCTGCTAAAGATAAAACAATATAGGATTTATTTTAGTGTCTTGAATTTTATGGTTTGGTTGGAATCCTTATTTGGAATGAAATGAATTCGATGTGGCTTGTTATTTATAAGGGGAGGAAGGAGGGAGGGTGAATAAAAAATATTTATTGAAAACGTCTAACGAATAACAATAGTATATTTCCACATTATAATACAGAGACGAGTATATTTTTAGGGTATATGCAGTAAATTATCACTCGTACAAAACCTTTTATATTGACATTATTTATTTTTGTTTCACATTCTCAGTTCCATTTTGCAATCTGAGAGTGGACTATTATACTCGTAATGGGTATGTATGTTTCACAATAATATCTCCTCGTCACCAAATCCTTGACCATATGGGTCATACAGCCAAGGATAAGTGTGAGGGCACTCTTTGCAAGTGTGAAGGTACATGTTTTCTTCATTCGGGAAAAGTCGAGGGACTCTGCTGGGGCAAGGGCTGGGGAGAGAGCAATATGGTAATCCTTGGACATCGCACTTTAGCTTCCATTCTTCGAAGTTATTGATTCCGGCAAGTTCCGTCGGGTTTATTATCCAGCTAATGGCTTGTTGCATGGTCACGAAGAAGTAGTTTCCATTGCTTGCGGTCTCCCTAACCCAATCTACGAAGGCGTCCAAGAACTCCTGCCTTCCGTCAAAGAAGGCAGCGGTAAAGTGAAGTCCCATAGGAGCTCTGTTCGTCGTGAAATGATGCTGAAGGTTGTTGTCCAAAAATTTGATGAATTGAGTTTTCTCCACGATGTTGGAGCACGCATCGACGTAGTGACAACCAGTCAACTTCTCGTCGAACAGAACGTCATCACGTCTGTCCATTTCGTTCAAGGGGAGTTCCCAAATGGGGAATGATCTTGAGGGGCAGTTCTGGTCAGTACCAATGCACTTGTGTGGCATACGGTAGTGGAGAGTGTAAGGCCAGATGGGAAGACGTCCTCTTGGGGCACCGAGAGATGAGTCATAGAGGAAGCCCCATTCATTCATCATCCTAAACTGTCTGTTTCCTCCAACACGCGCATTGGGCACTCGCATTCCGAGGATGTCCTGAGTAGTGATGTTAGCGAATTCTTCGAGGATGATACGCCCTCCATCAAATTCAGTTTGGTAATTATCTGAGGTCATTTCACTCCAGTAGATCGGGTCCTGGGTATTTGTGATCGAATGTGTAGCAATCTCGTGACCTCTTCGATGAAGTTCCTGGACACTAGAGTAGTTGGTGAAGGCGTGGGAGGCGAAGAAGGTCGCTTTAGCAGTACATTCATTACCTTTGTTTTTAGCCGCACTATTGAAAATGTTCAGGAAGATGTCCATGTTTCTCCCATTCACGGCACCACTGAACGAAACCAAGATCATCTGGGGTGTCTGCTCGGGGTTTAGATCACCTGGGATGCGAGTACCATCGATGGAGCAGAAGCATCCCTCTTCCAGGATGCATGCTTGAGGGTCACAACGGTCGGCTCCGTTCGGGTCCAGCTGTGGGGCTGAAAGAGTAATGAGGAGGTTAATGGTCATGTTCGCTTTTATAGAGGAATTAGGAAGATTCGGGGTCAATTTTACGATTTTCATAGGAAATTGGTCCGACCAAAGGGGCAGAAATTATAAACTTTTGACCGTGACAGGTAAGTTGTAATTAACACGTGTGTGTTCACGTGCTCTTCATAGGAAATTCGTTCCTAGGGACTTCTAACAAACGCATCTCGATCTACTTTTTTTGTAGTCTCTCCTCTATTTCCGACTATTTTCAACTGTGTAAAAAATACCGCTTTGGATTACATAGTTAAATAAAGTACCTACCATCATTTCTTGCGGTTATATCGAGTTTCTAAGGGTTTCTACAATGCCCATACGGTCCTATTGTTTAAGGTTGAATGGGTTGGCTTCGTGAGTGTCATTCTTGAGCCTTTCCTCCACTCCTATTCTTTCATCTCCCGTTTCCCTTCCTTCGTCTCTCTTCCCCCTCCTAGTGACTGATACTGGTCTCGTTCATATCAGTTTTCTCACTTTTCTTAATTAAAAACAATTAAATTCGAGACGATTGACCAAAAATATAATTATTTTCCATCTGACCCAATCGGTGTCAAGAGAGTCGCTCTTTTCAAAACAAACACTTTGATAAAAATCCGCTATTGTTTTCTTAATTTCGCAGGGTGTGATATTTACCCGTTGGGAGATTCCAATTACCTTTGTTAAAAATTAGTCATTGTGAAAACTCATCGTTGAAGTTTAAGCCCATTTTGGACGAACTATTAGAAGTTTCAATTACTCAGAATCGAATGTATCAATTCAAATCAAGTTAAAATTAAAAAAAAAAATCTTATTTGGGACCATTCTGAGAGAGTAGTTGCAAATTTCTTTTTTACGAGGATAAGAAAAAAATGGTCATTTGTATCATAAGAAAAGCACCTCCTGAAAGGAGTTCGACCCAGAAATTCCGGCAGCAGTGTGGTTCGTTCTCTAAGCTTTTGTACTCTAAATTAAAGTGTATTTACCGAATATCGGGGATAATTTTAATTTCTTTTATAAATCTTGACTTTTTATTTACTTACATTTGGTGTAAGAATTCGCATCATTTAACTTAAGCTAAGTTTCGATTTTTTAAAAACATTTTTCACTAGTTTTCTTCAAACCTTTCATTTTTTTTTATTCATATTTAACAATACTCGCGAGTCAGCCATGTTATTTTAAATCAAGAATTATTGGTGATTGGTGAGTTGGAAAAGTAAACTGCCTTAATCTGATGTCATTCTTATTCACAGAAAACAGACCATGAAAACGAGCGAATTCAAACTTGCTTTGTAGAGACTGAAAAGGGAATGAAAGCAACCTTCTAATATTTGCCCTACCACAAACTTGACGCCTTCAAACGTATTTCTAAGAAGGTATGAGGGAGATGCGTTCGTTGGTTTTGGAGATTAATTTCTTAAAACAATAAAAAAATAAACTTACTGCAGATATTTTCATCTGAACCATCAGCGCAGTCGACATTATCATCACAGAAAAGGCTCTTGGGTAAGCATTCTCCACTACCACATTGGATGTCAGACCCGGTGCATCCAGATTCTTCTCCATCAGTGATTGGCCACCTTGGCAGAGGTTTCCTGCTCTCTGAAAACAAGCGCTTCGTGAACACTTTTTAACCAGGGACAACCCATTTGCGGGTAGCTCTTAACTGGAGGTGGCACATTTTTTTGTGACCAAGGTAAGAATACCATCTTAGTGACAATTATGCGTAGTAGAAGACAAAATGTGACCATACCAATGCGTGAAATTGGGATAGACTGAGTTGGAAACGTGTTCGGGTGTATAATAATCCCATGAATGCATTAAATGACGTTGAATCAATTCGAGGGACAGAGTGAGCCCCGGTTAAAGAAGCTTATTATATTTATACTCTTATCCCAATGTTATTCCTTCTATGGCATTGACAGTATACGATGTAACCCTTTATAAATGATAATGACCGTTGTTAAGAATGATAACCATTGTTGAGAGAATAATAATCAAGGAAACTTTCTTACTTTCCCATTTGGCGCAATTGTTAACCTCTCGTCGAATTTGACAGATCTGAGCTTCTACGTCGAAGAACATACCAGATTGACATTGCGCCTTGCTTACAGCCTTCCGAGCGCCGTCAGCGGGGATACACCGATAGAATACGGCACAAGTTGTCTGAGCCTATTATAACATGAATGAATTACAAATTACTATTTTGTACTAACTCATGATAATCAAGCAACTGATACTTTCTCTGTCACGCTTGAACATGGCACCGTAACGTTCGTTCACAAGAGGTCACTTAAAAGACGTCCTTTGTACATTCACTGTGTGTATGAGCCTAAGAAATTTTTAATGCCATATAAGTGTAATTTGCAGACAAAAATTCTATGGTGCAAAGTAAAAAAAAAGAAATACACGAGTGCAGCGAAGGAAGGAATCCTCGACTTAACTTGAGGCAAATTTCAGTCGATCTCAGTCGAAACGAAGCGATGTCCCCTTCATCCCCATTCTTTCTATGGACTTTCACTAAATATTAGGGTTTTGAGCGTTTCTTGTATGCTTACCCTCATCCAAATGGCCCGTTTATATTCGTGGTCAGCAGAGATGGCACAGTTAATCGCTAATTCTTTCAAAGTTTTCTCTTTTTTTTTGCTTTTTATAATTTCGGTAATTTTTATATTTTATAGTTTTTACAGTTTCGAATTGATCTCAGAGGAAATTTTTCTATTGTTTCATAATAAAATAACGTTACTTTACCGTTAACTTTCGTTATATTTTTACCAGATTAAAGATCAACTCTGCCCACCTCTGGTGGTAGGGAGCCTATTTACTGTAAGCAATTTGACTGCGAAGACTTTTATGACCAGATCCCATCCTGATGTCATTCGTGGCAGCAACGGAAACCCCCCTCCTATAAGACTATTGTGACAAGTTGAAGATATAGTTTTAAGTTGGTACAAACAACTCCCTACAATAATGGTACTCGTTTATCATGCCTGATGCAACGGGCTGAAGTGGCAAGTAAAGCGGAGGCCGTTGGATCCCAAATCAGGGACACAAGAAACACTTTGACAACGCGGAACAACGTTTTTAGGTGCATAAGAGGCGATTAAAGATTTGTGATAACTTGGTAATTTCACAACTATCAACATCGATTCCTGTTTGTAACTCACAATTGCTCATGACATTAGTAAAAACAAACAGTAGCTTTTGCACTCTGTGAATTAGTAAGGTTCTTTGTCATCAAAGCATAACAAACGCGTTGGCGCAACGGGGAATAGAGTGGGCATAAAAAGGGACAACAGAATATGATGAATAGCGAAGAATGAATTTAGGGAGGATTGAACTACTAATTACCAATCTAAAATCCCTTTTTAATTAAAATGACATTTTACGGGTCTTCAGAGTAGTGCACTATTTAGGAAGAGAAAAAAACAAACAAAGGAGAACCTACGCCAGAGAGTACTGTATAGAGCTTCGGAAGAAAGTGGTGACATTAGGAGAAGCAAAAAGATAAAGAAGGGACAAAGCAAGCAGCTAAAAAGAGTCTTAAGCAAACCTTGCGTGCCAACTCACATCATCTTCGGTAATTTCAGGTGGCGATTCTCTTCTGAAGAATTCTTCATCACTTCTGTCAACACAGTAGTAATCAGGGTCCATTTCTTCTTTCGTGACCCTCTGTGCAAGGGCGCTGAGCCCAAGACAGACTGAAATGAAAAGGTCGATTATATTTCAACCAAAAGAATGGACCAGGCAGGGGCAACATTTATTATTATCAGCAACAATACCTTTATCTCATAAATAAATTTTAAAGTGAGAAATGTGAAAAAAACAAAAAAATATGTTAAAACAATGGGGATGAGGAATTATTTGGGAGCCAGATGGGCAAAACCTTAGCAAAACTCATTAGTTTAACTGAAGAAGATGGCCAAACTGAGTTCTTTGCCCCTAAAAACAGGCTCTTTCAGATACCAAGCCACTAATAAATACAACCAAAGCCCATTTGCAACACGATTAAGGTACGAGTAATAAACTTCTCTCTTTAACCTTCCAATTAGCTGACGCAGGTTCCATGACGTAAGCTTGCACGTTATTTCTAAACATCGTTTTACAGTTAAAAAAAACAAAAAAATGTTTTATTCTTTTCATGCATAAAACTATGCATCTCATAACTCATTGGAACTTGATGAGACTTAAATGTGGGCATAAACCATAAAAAAAAACTAGTTTACTTCTCAACTTCCTTTTACTTTCCCTCTTCCCCAAGTTTTTTTTTTTAATACCCGATGTCCTTGTGTGGAAAGGATACATAATGTGTGCGAGTACATTTAATTCATTTTTATGAAAGAATGATTGCATGTTTGTATTGTTGATTTTAGCAGGGATAGAATTACTGTATTTATCATTTCCAGGCACATTTTTTAGCATGATATTTTCAGCAATATTCACTCACACCAATGCCCTGTAAACCATTACTTTTCAACACTTCATTCTGATTTTATACTTGCATTGCGAAATATTTGAACTTTTGTGAAGGAGTGTGAACTATTCAGCTGGAAAGTGTGTTGTGAAATAGAAAAAGGAAGATAAATTTTTCTGTGTAGAAAAGCCTCAGTCAGATTTCTATTCACTATTCCACCCACGGAGAAGTTCATTTAGTATCTCCTTGTAAACCCTTTTAGGGGTTGGGGTAACCAAGCGTATTCATTTAGTAGACAAATTCACACCGTCTAATGCCTGAGTCAGTGAAAAGTTCAAAGATTGCAGCTGCCGCTTAGTAGGCATAAATCGGAACTTCCATCCCAGAACCTGATTATAGCAGAGATGGGGTCTTTACTTAAAGGAGGAGGGTGCTGTGTTTTAGTTCTCATACATGAGCTGCTCATAATGTCAATGGAGAGAGAGCGAAGTTGCAAAAGTGAAGGGATTTACTCGTACATAAATCATAACATATTTATAATCTGTAAATCAGAGTAATAGTACATAGTATAATAGTGTCAGTAACAAATAAATACACAATAACAAAAACTGTAATAGAAATTCAGTAAGCCGAAATTATATTGTTTTAAAGAGCTTTTTTGAATTGAGTTAAATTGGTTTGTGATTTGATATTGCTGTCCAAGCCATGCTATATTTTGATAGATTTGTACAAAAAGCTACATTGTGATTTTGATTTTGAATACAAGGGTGAAATAAATTTTGTTGTATTGCGGGTTTGGTGATTATGGGTATTATCAGCTGTTTGTAACATATTAAATATATAGTTATTATAGGAACAATTTATTGTTTTGTAAAGAAATAAGGATGTGTGAAAAACAAAGAGATCATTTAATTTTAGTATTCTGGATTCTTTAAAATATCGATTAGTTTGCTCTTTGTAGTAGAGTTAACGGATGGCTCGAATTGCTTTTTTCTGTAATATGACTAATTTATTGAGATAATTTTGATATTTTCCATACCAACTCTCTATGCCATATGTCAAGTAAGGTTGCACCATTGTCATATATAAAGAGTGGAGAATAGATTTAGGAAGAAACTTATTTAATTTATATAATATTCCAATCAATTTTGATAGTTTTGTTGAGATATGCGTAATATGTTGTTTAAAACTCAGATTTTTGTCAATAAAGATGCCTAAGAATTTGATATGAGTAGTTTCATAAATTATTCCGTCGCCCATTTTAATATGGAGCAATTCAATAGATTTTTTGTAAGAGAAAAGAATACTCGCATATTTGGTTTTATCTACATTTATTGATAGGTTATTAACAGTAAGCCAAAGGAAGACATTTTCGAGTTCTTTACTTATTGTAGATGCAATGTTGCTCGGTTTGTCATATGGCAAGGAAGTTGATAAGGTACTATCATCAGCGAATAATATAAATTTAAACAGAGAAGAGGCTTTAATAATATCATTAATATAGATTAAAAATAACAGTGGCCCTAGCACAGAGCCTTGTGGGACCCCAGTTGTAATATTAAGGTGGGATGAGTCATGACCATTGACGCAGACAAATTGCTTTCTTTCAGTTAAATATGATTTGAACCAATTTTGACAGTTGACTCTAATTCCGTACATAGCTAATTTTGACAGTAGAATATTATGGTTGACACAATCGAAAGCTTTTTTAAAATCGAGAAAAATTGAGAATACAATGTGGCCTTTTTCAATGTTATCATATAAATATTGAAGGTGGTTAATTATCGCGTGAATCATTGATTTCTGACGTCTAAAACTAAATTGGTGTTTATACAACAGTGAATTAGATTCCATAAAATTATGAAGTTTATTGAATGCTATTTTTTCAAATATTTTACTGAACATTGAAAGACATGAAATAGGGCGGTAATTGATGACGTTTGTGGTCTCCGGCCTTTGGTAACGGTGTTACCCGAGCAACTTTTAATACACTTGTGAAGATACCTTGCGTAAATGATTTATTAATTATTGATGCTAAAATTGGAGCAACTATATCAGAGAATAATTTTAAAATTTTAGTGGCGATTGAATTAATACCTGATTTTTTATTTTACTAATGATTTTTCTTTTTATATCGATTACGCTTACAGGAGAAAAGAACAAGGAATTTGGTACATTAAACGCATTAAAATACGAAAGAAAAGATTTATCGACAATTTTGGAGGAGTCTGAGATTTTTTTTACCTACGTTGACAAAAAAATTATCGAATTTATTTGCTTTTTCCTTATTGTCATCAACTGGTTTGCCGTCAACGATAATTTTTTAATTTGGTTTGTTCCTTTAGTATTTTCAGGTTTTATCACAGAATTGATTAATTTCCAAGTTTGTTTTATATTGTTTTTCGTTTGATTAAATCGTTTATGGTAATAATTTTTCTTGGCTATTTTAATTTGGTTAGTAACTTGATTCCGAAAATTTTTATATGTGTGTTCTAGAATTTGACTAAGCTTATAAAGAGAAAAGTATTTTGGGCGTTTTTTGATGTTATTTATAATTGCGTTTGTTATCCAAGGTTTTGTTTTGTGTTTATACGATATGGTTTTAGATTTTAGAGGAAAATTAAGTTTAAAAACATCGTCTAGCCGTGAAATTAACTCTTCAGTAGCAGAATCGATGTGATTTATATAGGAAATTTCATATAGATTCTGATTTAAAACATAGTTATAGAGATTTGTTAAGGTATTTTCGTTAATTATGCGCTAGGTTATTGTACAGTTTTGATGAACATTATTTGAGTTAAAAAGGGACTTTTGGATCATGAATATAGGAAGATGGTCCGATATGTCACAAAGGAGAATACCGGAAGAGTAATTTTTGGGGTGAACTCTGAAAATATTGTCAATTAGTGTTGCTGAGTTTTGGGTTATTCTTGTCTGTTTTGTTAAAATTGGAAGGAATGAGAATAAAAAGTATTGAGGAAGGACTGAGTTAATGCGTGATTTTCAAAGTTTAATAGGTCGAAATTAAAATCTCCTGTAATTATTATGTCGTCATAGTTTGTAACATCGAAGTAATTGATTAATTGAGACATCTTATCTATAAACATCTCAGGGTCACCAGAAGGAGATATATATACAGTTCCAATTATTATTGTTTTACCATTTAATTTTACTTCAATAAATAAAGTTTCAAGAGAGTGAATGAAAGGAGTTATAGTTTGGGAAACTAATAAGGTGCTTATTATTATTTGTTAGCCAGCTCTCGGTAAATGCCAAAACGGTAAATTTATAATTAAGTGTTGACAAAAATATTGAAAATTCTCAATGTTTGCGTGCAATGATCGAATATTAAGATTTAAAATGGACAGGTCTGTTTTTTCAAATGAAAATGTAGTGTTAAATTTATCACAATCATAGTATTGGTTTCTTACGTTATTTTCTTTAAAATTTGGATATAATTTATCGAAATGGTTTATGTCTGGATCGATATTATTGAAGTGATCAAGTTGTTCAAACATAAAGGCAGTTCAATTGGAATTTAAAAATTTAAGGTTATAAATTGCAATTACGTATAAATATATCTATAAACCGTTAAAATTCTATTTTTATGATATCTTTAATAGGAGAAAAGGGAATAAAGTATGTAATATGATTGAAATAAAAGTGAGTGAATACTAAGTCAAAACATGGTTTGTTTGTTTTTTGTTTTTTTCTCATCTAAAGCAGTAATATCGCCGAAGGTATTATTACTGATCGTTCCAGAGATCCTCACCATTAAAGTCTGCAAGCATCGAATTGAGGTGTTCCGACAGAAATTTTTGGAGGGCAGCTCGGGTATTGATGACTACATCCGCACTAAGTTTGCGGATGATATCGCTGCAGTTTTCATTATTGGTGGCTTCAGGTATATTGCCGGAGAATATAATCGTATCTCGTCTTTCATAAGCGTCGGAAGAATCAGCATTTTCTTCCAATTTTTCGATTTTTGATCTCATTTCTTCGTTAGATTTTTCGAGAGAGATGATTTTCTGTTCTTGTTTGGCAAAAGATGATTCGAAAAGCTTAAAAAGAACGTTCAAATGTCTTTGGCATTACTTGATAGCGTAGATGAGTAAATATGGGCCTGCAGTTCATTAAAATGAACTGGTTCGTTTAATTCAGTTTTTCCTTTGGTAATTAGAGTATTTTTTTATTTGTCTTCCTTTCTAAGAGTAGGAGGATCCATTCTTTCTAAGGATGAATGGAGAAATGTGACACCACTGCTTATGTGCTATGGGAATTTGTTTAATTACTGGGAGGAACAGTAATGTTTAATTGTTAAAATATTACTTTGAAGGTTGTTAGGTTTTAATTGATGAGTGATTTTTTTAATTTATTAATTTAAAAAGTAAAGAGATTAGTTAAACAAGATGGATGTGGCAGCGCTGCCCTTCCAATTACTCAGTTGAGTTTAAGCTTAATGGCTTACAAAGCAGACTCAGTGGGAGAACATGGGAATTTTTGACGTATTGCGGTAATATCACTTTATATGTCAAAATAAATTAACTTACATATGTAAATTTATAATTTTTAGTATTCAATGCAGTTAAAATCACTAGTATTCACTTTTATTCATTTAAATAATAAAAAAATTATAGCCCTCAGGATTAAATCAATTATATTGCAAATAGCTTATTTTTGTATTCCTTTGAACGTTTAGAATCCCAAATTCATCTTACTTGGGTGAAATGAACCTAAGATCAGAGGTATACAAAGAAAATCGCATTTCTTAAAGGAAATTCGGTCGAGGCTCAGAAAATCTACTTTTACTCCTATCCCGCCATGGAAACCTTCAGTCTTCACTATCAAACATCACTTTCGCTGAGCCCAGTGAAGGAAGCGATCGAAATATCCCTTTCGTTTCCACATATATCACTACACACAATATATATATATATATATATATATATATATATATATATATATATATATATATATATATATATATATATTCATATAGGAAATGATGGAATATTGAGATTAGGTTGAGAAGATTAATGCGAGATAAGGAAGGTAGGCGCACAAATGGCTTCACAATCTATGAACACAAGTGTGTCCCTTGCTTTCTTACACAAACCATTTGGAAGAAGTCGAAAGAAGAGTGTGTGCGCAAGTGTATTACCCTTGTAATTCTGTACACGCGCGCAATCATGAACGTCCAATCACACGTTTGCACCCTGTAATCATTTTGTGTAAGCAAACTCCCGCTCATGGGGGTTATTTTGACCTTTTTATGCGACTGAAGGGCATCCATTGCCTGGAACGTAGAGCGAACTAACCCTCCCTCCACTCATTCACGCACAAAATGCCCCCACTCACACACAAACGAGTGTACGCGACCCCTGGTATCAGCTGGGACCATATCTACCAATATACATACCTCTCTCTCTCTGTCATAAAGAAAGTAGAAAGAGAGTGGTGACGCCCCCTTGTCGCGGGAAGAGAGCTTGTGAGTACCCTTGACATTTCGAGCTATGTCGGCGGGGGTACCTATCTTCTGGCACCCCTGGCAGGGTTTCCCTTGTCGATTTGGTCAGAAATTAGGTTCCAGACTAAGTGCGTCTTTCTTTGTCTTTCTTTATCCTACTCTATCCTTCCTCTTTTTTTACATTAGTCCTATTTCTTCTACTTATGCAAAAAGAAAAAAGCAACAAAAAAAACAACCCCTATACCTATCATGTTACTCTTACCCTTTTTTCATCTATCTACATATAAGGACCAGGCAACTACCTCACGCGTCAGAAGAGAGGCTTTGGAACCTTTATAAACAATGCCAATCGACGCTCACTGGTTGCGAGAGACTAGGACTTGAGGGGTCTTAGGCGTTAGGGCACGATGAATGGGATGAGGGTAGTTCCCCGTTAACCCCTTTCCTGGCGCATAATTATTGACCATTCCCAGTGACCGTTGACGGGTGCCTCTGGTAGCATTGGTCCGTGGTGACGGCCCTTTGTTCCCATGTTGGTTGCCAGGCGAACATAAAGCCTTGGGTCAAGTTTCTTGGAGTGGCGGGATATCCATTGAACGCTGCTCCGAGATCTTGGCCGTCGCGAAGGGAACTAGTAGGAGTTTAGTACGGGGCGTGCTTCGTTGTTGTTCACCTGTTGACAAATCGATGGCCCCTTTGGGCACCGTCTGTGCTGCTTGGTTGGGAGCCACGGCACGCAAAGGCTTGACGACTCGGTCGGACGAACAGCAGCACATGGAGCATGCCTTCTGAAAGATCCGAATCGTCTCCGATCGATAGGCGGGAGTGACTCACGCGGGGAGAACTCACCAAACCCCTTTTTTTCTATTGATTGGTCGCAAAGTTTTGAAAGAGAGAAAGTGTTCAATATGACAGGGAAAAAAGGTGCAGCTGCACTCAAATATACATGTGCGATATGCCAGAAGGATAAGTGGTGCGTTGACTTCCCGGAAGGGTGTTTTTCGAAATGCCACCCGGAAAGTATATGCACCGACTGCATCCTTAAAGGAGAGGTCGGAGAGGCAGTGACATACTGCAATGAACTCAAGGATCTCTTCACAACCTCTGAAGAAAAATCTAAGGCACTGGAAAGTAGAATACAGACCCCAGAAACGCAGCACGCGCTTCTGTACAACTCCCTCTTTTCTGCCGCACCTGGAGTATGCCGTACAATTTTGGAGTCCTTCGTTTCGAAAGGACATCGCAAGGTTGGAACGCGTACAAGCTAGGGCAACCAGACTGATTCCCTCTATCCGACAGAAAAGTTATGAGGATAGACTAAGGGAATTAGATCTGTTCTCGCTGTAAACCCGTAGACTGCGTGGTCAGCTCATCGAAGTTTTCAAAATACTTCGATAGTTCGACAATGTTGACTACCGGGATATTTTCATACTGAGTGAGAACAGAACGCGCAATCACGGCTTTAAACTTGAACTGAAGCGTTACAACCGCATTCTGTGTGGAAATTTTTTCACCTACAGTATCTGCGGTAAGTTGAACGCACTTCCAGTGGAAGTTGTTAACAGTGAATCTGTTGACCAGTTCAAGTCAAGACTAGACAAAGTCTTGAAAAGCGGCCGTTTAGGGACGCAAAACAATTGAGCAGCCATGTGCCCGCTCGAATGCTAGTCCAAAGGTACCCTCTTTGAATGGACCGTAAGGTCTCCTAGGGTACTCTATTTCCTTGTAACTCCTTGTAATATGAATATGAGATCATCTAGATTCACGAGTTCGGTGATAGAGTTAAAGTTGACTGGGTCGTGCTAACTGCAAATCTAAGTGGTAATAATCCAAGCTCCCCCACCTCGATTACAATTTATTCCAAATGTAAGATGAAGATAACAAAATGCAAACAAACATTTTAAATATTAAAAAAAAACCATCTTCTCTTATTATTACCACGTTAAAGGGTAGCAGAATGGTAATGTAAGAGACAAGAAATTGTTTAATCCAATAAAGTAGTTAAAAGGTAATATAACATTCAAGAATTGTGTAATCCAATGAGGTAGTTGCAACGAAAATAGTAAATAAATTATGTAATAAAATCAAGTAGTTGATTGGTAACGGAATAGTCAAGAAATTGTGTAATCCAGTGTGGTAGTGAGTGGTAAAGTAAATAGTCAAGAAAGTGTGTAATCCAATGAGGTCGTTGTGCACAAATAGTAAATAAATTATGTAATCCAATGATGTAGTTGAGTGGTAACAAGTAAAGAAATTGTGTAATCCAATGAGCTAGTCCACTCGTAATGTAACAGTCGATAAATTGGGTAATCCAATGAGGTGGTGGTGTGGTAACGTAACATCGTCAAAGAATTGCAAAAGGATCAAGGCCGCAATGGACTGTAAACGTTCAATTTCAAGAACGGAAAGGTAGAGGCAAATAATCTTCCTGGAAGGGAATCGAAAAGCAAATTAGAAAATCTGATCCCCCTGCTGGGTGGTAATGTGGTAACCGTTACAATTCGAGGTAACAAAAGTAGAGAAGGGGGCGAGGGGTTAGGAAACGCCGCTCATATCACCTTAGCCAAGTGTCTCTCTACTGAGGTAGCCTGAGGTAGCTTAAGCTACCCTAAGTTGACTTAGGTAATTCGCGGTGATTTAAACATCTGTGAGGTAATTTAAGGTAATCTGAGGGACATAAGATAGTCTGTGGTAAATCGAGTAACACTAGGTAAATTATGATAGCAAGGTAACTTAAGTTAAATTTGGTTATGCTAGAATGAGGTAATTTAGTTTAATCTAAACTAGAATAAAGTAACCTAAGGTAATTAAAGATAACATGAAGTGAAATAAGGTGATTTGGAATAGGTAAAGCTAATATGAGGTAATCTATAAATTAACTTAAAAAAGTTAAAGTGACTTTGCTAATTAGATCTTACCTGAGATAACTTAAGGTAACCTTGTGCGGGTAAGGTAATCTGAGATAACTTAAGAGAATCTGAAGTTAAAAAACTCAGTAACCTTGTAATTTAGTGCAACATGCGTAAATGAAGGTAATATAAGGTAACCTTTGGTAACCTGATTGAACTTACGGTGACAAACCTAAACATAAGGTAACTAGAGGCGACGTCAGATAATTTAACGTAACGTTAGGTATATTAAGGTAACTTGTTAGCGAAAGTAATACTATTTCAAGGTAAACTCACAAAGTATCGCGTGAGTAAGAAATAAATGCAACAAAACCCACAGGGAAAAATAAGATCAGGACCTAAAAACCAAGGTTAATCTCTCGTTAAGATTCCCTTCCTCCTTAATTGCATAAGCGGTATTTTACTCTTCTTGTCAACCTTTAGTCTTTTGAATTTATCTGATTTAATGATCTTATTTTGTATTTATCTTCGCTCCTTCTAAGGTTTCCATTTCATATTAATTCATTTTTTTGATTGGTTTTTTGCTTTTTTTTGTGGGCGTTCCCTCTCCTCTCTATCATTCTTATAAATATTACATAAGAACTCGAAATAAAGTTCGAAAGTGCTTGGATTCATCTTTTCATTTTCCTGTGGGTTAATTTCCATATATATATATATATATATATATATATATATATATATATATATATATATATATATATATATATATATATATATATATTCAGGTGAGTTATTATATATGATTCGAAGTTTGAATAAGAATAAGAGAACGAAGGCAAGATAAAACAGATGCATTCTTCTAATTTATTATTACAACGTTTCGAAGTTCTGATGATGAGGCTGGCCCTGGAAACGTTAGTGTATTAATAAATTATGTAGAAGAATGGCACGTGTTTGTTTTCTCTTTATTAGTCTCCAGTATATATATATATATATATATATATATATATATATATATATATATATATATATATATATATATATATATATATATATATATATATATATATATATATATATATATATATATCCATATAAGTGCAGTAAGGCACAAGTACATATGTGATGGAAAGAAACCACAGTATTTGGACCAATTTATTGCGAAATCAGGTTTCGACGTAGACATACAATGGTCATTTTAATCCTTTGTTAAGCAGAATAATCACTTGGGTAACATCTGATAAAAAATGTCTTCCCGCACCAGCCCCATGATTTAATTCTAAGTTGTAAATTTGTGTTTTTAGGGTTAGCCTGTTCTGTACACATTAGTTTGTAAGCTACTGAAGATGAGAGATGTCTCCGTCGAAACCTGGTTTCGAATAAATTGTTAAAAATACTGTTGTTTCTTTACTGCATATATCTGATAAATGAATATATGAATTTTTACTTTTGCGGATAACAATGATTAAGTTACCCCTGTTTAACTGTTAATTTTCCTAAGCGTATCATAACTGTCCTTAAATTACCCGCTGGCATAATAAAAAGAAAACATTTTGAGTGACTAAAATATTCAAGTCAAGGTAAACAAGTAGACGAGCGGCCCGGCCGGAAAAAAATATTTTGTGTAAATATTATCGTTCACCCGTGTCTGAATATTCATGCGCGTTTGAGTCGTCTGACGTCATACTCCACCTTCAACCCCTATTATAATTCGCAAAACGACTAAAGGCGCTGACATGATGTAGTTAAAGCATTTACCTCTGTAAACGTCAGAACATTATAAAAATTAGGATCATCGTAGTGCGATCCACGCATCGTGTTTATCCCCCCCCCCCACGAGCCGTCCCCTATAAATGTACTCAAAAAACGTGAAACATTTTGGAACACGGACGAAATAGTACATCTTATCGGCCGGGCCGCTCGTCTACATATTTACCCAAGTCAATTTCGAGAACAAGGCTAGGAGATTCTCTAATAGCTCGAAATTTTTAATTCCCTTTTAATCTCAATCATGAATTATTTTTGAAATTAGGAAAGAAACTAATTTCATATGATCCCTTAATGGCTGCAGAATGGTCAAACCAACACCACCAGTAATATTGGCTAAATCGAATTATGGAACCACGTTCATCACATTGTTAAATTCTTACTTTTAAAAGCACTAAAATAGAGTAATTAAAAAAATAACACGACACTCACGGAACAAGATGATATTAGAACACCTTCGCAGCATATCGTATACAAATCCTCCTGGAAAATTCGAGAGCTGCCTCTAGTATTTATATATAGCGACTGCCATCTTGTGCTCTGATTGGTTAATTTCCGCGCATGCGCTGAAAACACTTTCGCAAAGAGAAGTCAAAATTAACGCAAAATATTGTGTGTAAGAAGTTAGCTTTGGTGAGAATATTACAATGATGAAGTTCAATATAAAAGTTAAATAAAAAGAATAACGAGAAGGGATCTAACAGATGGTATTGTGAAGGCGAAATCTTCATTATTGTTGGCATCCAAACTGTCCAGAGAAGACAATCGAATTATTTTGTCTTCCTGACAGAATCTTGCGTCAATTCGACCAAGCTTTTTCAAACCAGATATTAAACAATTCTAATAAAATATTCAAAATTGTGTATAGTTTTCCTCTATTTAATTTATTAAGCAACTTTTCAAATAAAACATTTAAATTGGAAAGTATTGCAACCTAGGTAACTGTTAACTTGAAGATTTTCTACGAAGCGATGTATTTTTTTAACACTTTCACTGCTCCTAACTTACCACATTTACGATATTCTTTCCATAAGTATTTTTGCAAGAAGGAACCGATGGTTTGAGCATTATCAGGGAATAAATAATTAAAAGGGATTGTTGTCAATATGATTCTTATATTCAATACTTTGTTGTTCATTTTTTCTTTTTTCTCTTCACTGACTTTCATTTTTAACTTTTCTTTCCTTTCATTCTGAAATCTTAAATTATATATCCATGGGATATATATTTCCAACTACCTATTTATCTATTAACTCCTCTATTTTCAAGACTATACTTCAGATTATGTATATTTATCAGTTTATCTAT
The DNA here is from genome assembly GCA_963969495.1 of Ceratothoa steindachneri. Lineage (NCBI taxonomy): Eukaryota > Metazoa > Arthropoda > Malacostraca > Isopoda > Cymothoidae > Ceratothoa > Ceratothoa steindachneri. The sequence continues at coordinate 27,141,003 of OZ018324.1, forward strand.
TCATATGTCTATTGATAAGTTTATCTATCTATTTTTCTATCGATAAGTTTATTTATCTATTTATATGACTATCAATATGTTTATGTGTGTCTCAATCAGTTTATCTATCCTTATTCACCATGTTTATCCTTTGATCGATCTATCTAACAGTTTATCCATCTCTTTATGCGTATGAATATATTTATTTTTCTTTCGATTGATCTTTGGTCATTTTACCTCTGTCTATCGAACGCTTGGTAGATGTGCGCGTGTGAACGAATGTGCGCATGTAAGTACCCGCTTCCGAGTGCCATTTGGTGCCAAGCCTGTGGCTATTTGATATTTCAGCTCTGTTCTTGTCGTAGCCAATGGAAGCGGATCTGGTCCGGCTTTGTTCGTTCGTACGAAAACGAGTTTTTGTGGTGGTTGTTTGCCAGAAAACTCAACAGTTCTTTTCCGCAACGCAAAGTCTCAACCTCGAGAGGTGGTGACGGTGCGCAACGAACATTTAAAGGCATTCGGCTCTGGGCGTTGGGGTATGGTGTTTAAGGAAAGGGAACGAGGAATTTTGAGCATTGAAAAATATCGCCAATGACAAGGACCGGTGAAAGGTTCATCCGGAGCTGGAATGGCGTATGAACAAAATGAATCAAACAAGGACAGACAAGGTAAAAGATTGGGTGAACAATGGCTGAAATGTCCTTTAAACTTCATTTAAAGCATTATGAGCGTAATATCCTATCTGTATCTATTTTTTAAGGCAGATTCGATATTTATCATTTGAAGATGATATATCCTACTGTTCCTTTTACTGAATGCCGATTTGACGTATTTAGGTACGTTAAAGCTCAATAACCCATAGGAAATAAGGAAATATGACACACAGGCAATTTGGTCTGTTTATAAGACCAAACAAGGATCATACATAGATAAAAAGGAAGAGAGAGGTAGCAAACTGAATAAATAATATAAACTCGTTTTATCCGTTAAAGAAAGCGAAAAATAGGTGCGATTCGCACCTATGCCATTGAGCGCGCTTCGCACCTATTATTTCAACTTTCTTTAACAGAAAAAAAGTTTATATTATTTTATTCAGTTTACTACCTCTCTCTTCCTTCTTTCTTAATCTATGTATGATCCTTATTTGGTATTGTGTTATTGAGCATCTACGATGTCACGTGTTATTGTGATTTCCCTTTCATTTACGTTAAAATGCGCATTTAGCCACTCGCTAAATGGCTGACTCAGGGGGAGGGATGAAAAACAATACAAAATAAAGGATAAAATAGAAGAGAATAAGGTGAAGAGTAAAGATAGTAGAGCTTTTAGGAATAGAATTCAGGGAAGTACTCAAAGGAGCAACGAGGAACCTTATTTTAGAGGTTTTCAACAACTTCGTATGCTACTTCGATACAGACATCATAGCCCTTAAGTCTACATGCTAGCAAGAACATGTAGCTTTAAGTTGTATTTAAAATACAAAAAATGAGTGCTGATAAAATATGTAGATTGAAAAGGGGAGAAATAGACTAACTTGGGAAATGTTTTACCATCGATCTGAAATCTTGGTTAAGCTTATTTCTGTTTAATGGACCTACTGATTTATGTGGGATACGAACCACGAGTATTTACAGCATGTTGCAGCCACAGGAAAGGCGACACAAATTGGGAATCCTTCAGAACACTCACCCCATCCTATGTGGCTTAACTTCGCAGCAACCGGAAAAGGTGTTTCACTTGGCAAGGCCGTAGGCATTGAGTGAATAGAACAAGAGAGTGATATGAAGAGAGATGATGAATCGATAGTTGTATCGAGATTCTAATAGAGGATCCACCGTCTTAAGCCGCTCAGTCATTGGTGAGTGTTGACTCAAGGGTTACGAACACTAGCAGCTCTTCCTAGAATGGTTCCCCTCACACATTAACTTTAAACTTACTCATCGTAATGTTATTTGAGCGTCTTCCTAATAATCCTTACACCGACTTGTGCCCTTGTAGAAGATCGCCAGATAGGCACTAAAAAAATCCTATCAATCATCTCCAGGCAGACTATTCCATTCGTCACCATTGTCGTCTACTATAATAAAATATGAATATATGAATTTATATAAATATTATATAGACTTTTAGCAATGCATATCATATCTATATTTATTGTGTTTTGTTCTATTGAGACGTGATTTAAAGGAATAGGGATTCCTTTTTCGATTTATCTCGAAACAATTAAGTAATCATATGGTCATATCTTTTCCATTCAACTTTTCCTTTTGACCTTGAAATAAGCCAAGAGAAATGATGATTTCGTTCTGTCAAGGAAGTTATGGATTTATAAGGTTCACCACCACCCTGATTAAAATGTTTATTACACCACAAGTAAACATACAAAAAAAATTTTTATTTTTCAAAATAAATTAGAGATAGCGAAGAATTATTGAGCCAAGTTAAGAGAGGGTATCTTTTTGTTTGCATGAATAGATAGAAGGATAAATAGATATATTTCTAAGCAAGGAAATAGAGAACATATTTTAATCATTATGGACACGTACACTTCGAGACATGTAGCAATCACACAACCTCATGCATATCACAGGTGATGTATATAATATACATTTTCACACATTTATGGGGAGAGGAGGGACATACAGAATGTTAGGATGGGTGTAGACAGGATTGAGTCAGCAGCTTCGAAAAATGATTGAATCACCAGGCTGGAAGCCGAAAAGTATCCTTATACAATTCAATTTACTTTCAAACTACTGAAGACTTCATACAGTTGCTATTATTTATTTAAAACCATATCAAAGGTTTGGAGAGAAAGTGATGACGTTAGGGTGGGTAAAAATGAGCAGGATGCGAGAATTTAGGACGTTGGGCAACAGAAGGGCACGTAAGTCTCCCAATCTTGCTGTGCTGTAGGTCCCTAAGAAAGAGGGTCCTTTAGCGTATTTCATTTATACTCACTGTTTCAAATGTACGAAATCCGTGAGTGTTTAATAAAGGATTGTCGGATATGTGTGGTTTGGGGCAGACCGCATTTCTTAGATTATTATTTGCATCTTTTCAATATACGAAGGAATAAAATTGCAATTGAGACTTGAGGGAAAAATAAGGGTGGAGAAATATCCCTCTTCCCTGTATGTCTATAGAGAATATAAAGTACTGTCTTACACTACAGAACTCTTAATTTACTTGACTATCCTCGTTTAATTCCTACAAAATATTGCACAGAATATTCTTCGAAATTTGTTTTTGATAATGTCCAAGTTTCACTTTATAGAACAAAAGATAGAAAGGTTATGAGGAAAGTAATGGATATTTGGAGAAAGGCGTCTAAAACTAGAGAACGATAACATATCTTTTGGTTTACACGTAAAAACGTATGTACGTATGTATGTCAAAAGTTTACGACGTGTATTGTAGTAGGCCAGTGATGGCATTACTCATTTATCAGGATGGCGATACTTGTTAAGGTCGAAAGATCTTTCATAAAGTAAGTTGTCCAGCTGGAGAGTGAAGGAATGACACGATTTAACATTCTGAGGCATTGTAATCGATCAAAAAGTGTGATTTTATCTCAAATAAAGCTCCATGACGATACCTGAGCCTACGAATTAACGAAGAAAACGGGTTGCCCTCGACGAAACCCTCCTAGAGATGTCGATGAAGAACCGATTTGAGACAGCAGTCGGTATTTCACATCAAGTTGCCGAGAACCTGAAGCTGAATGTGTCTCGCATGACTTTACCACATCGATTGGAAGAGGTGGGACTTAAAGCACCCTTCCCTGGTAAGAAACTACTCATAGGTAAAAAGAATATAGTGGTTAGGTTGGCATTTACTATTGCACCATGCATGGCGTAGTGCATGTGAAAGATTGAATACTACATGTACAAAAAAGACTGTTAAACTTGGAAGTGGCAGCGATATGGTGTGATGCCTGTTTTGAAGCGCTGGAATCTGCCCGCTCGTACAAAGAAAACGCTTCGGTATATACTTGTGATCACTTCTTTCCAAACATGAGGAGTACGTGAACCTGTCTTTATGTAGGGATATGCTTCCTTAACACAGCAAATACGTAGAAGCAGCTCTTGTATTCTGAAAATATCGAAGTGATGAACTTGCCTGAGCTGAGCTTTGATTGAACCAGATAGGAATCCTATGGAAGTTACTCGGTGAGATGGTTATCGCTCAGAAACAGATGAATATTTAATTAAGCTTCTTGGCAAAGATTGGAAAATAGAATGAAATCATGCCCGAATAATTTGACAAATTGGTGAGGTCCTTAGGACGATGATGTGCTCAAGTTCCATTGGCGGCTCGTGTATAGGCGCTGCAGAACTGTAGTACCCCCTATTTCCACTCATTATTATCGATAACATTCAATATGATTAGTCATTTTGTCTTTAATTCTTTCCTTATACTTGTACATTATTTAATCCTTAACTTAATGTCAGTAGCCATCCCCTAGTTTATGAAAAAAATACAAAAATCCTTGTCTAGAACTGTACGCTTGACCTTATCCGTGACGCGGTGTTTGGCTGTTATGCGCATGCTCACACGTCTGAGATACGAAGCTGCATGCTAGAGAGAGAGAGAGCACTGTGGCTCACGCACTACCGTTCTAATGTGCTGGTGGAAGGTAGTGTTATTTTTGACGGCGTGTGTTTTGCTTAAAAAGGTGTTTATATTCTTGAACGTGATAAAGTGTAGAATTTAATTTATATTTTTTCGGCTATTTTATACACTTATTAATTGAGCTGCTCTAATTTATCTCGAAAAATAATCGAGATGATGTTCTTTGTGATAGAACAGTCTGAGGCCGCTTAAATTCAGCCGCTATCACATGGTTAGAAACATTGCTACCCACGTGCATCTGCGAGAGCAGGCAGGGGGCGTTATCGCCACCTAGTCAATATTTAACCAAGGAAGTCACTCCCCCCCCCCAACGTTTTGCCTCCATGCGTCGATCTCGCCAGATTGAGTTAGGCTTATGGGCAGATAAGGTATTTTCCCAGGCGCGACCAGGGCTTCCCCCGAAGTCCCCCACTCAATCATCCCCTACGCCCTGAAGACGGCTCTGGGTACTTATACAATAGCATTTTCCCAATAAGATTAGATCAGATCCAGATTATTTTCGCGAGGCATCACGCCGATCCGGTCTCACCTTGTGCACCTCGAGATCCACCATTATTGTCCAAAAGAGGACAATATTCCTAAAGTGCCAAGGTTCGTGCCTTTGAGACGCCAAGTCAACAAGGCCCCCTTGTTTTTCAGAAAGAGAACAACGTTAGAACAGCCATTGTTCTTTGAGCATGTTGACAAGAGATGGTTCTCACCCTCCCCCCCTGTTGTTCAGAAAGAGAACAACGTTAGAACAGCCACTGTTCATTGAGCCCGTTGACAAGAGACGGTTCTCACCCCCCCCATTGTTGTTCAGAAAGAGAACAACGTTAGAACAGCCATTGTTCTTTTGAGCCCGTTCGTCAACAAACGGTTCTCATTCCCAAGACATCACGTCAGGATAATTTTATTCTCCCTTTCTAACGTTCTTCAAGAGAACGTTTGGTTTCAACGATAACCTCCATTGTTTATCTAGAACATCCCCGATTTGCTGTCACAAAGATCGCTCGTATCTCCGAGTCTGACTTCGCTCTCACTCTTCGAAGGCAGTCCTTCCCCTTCGCTAAGGACAACCCCCGAAGAACCCTTCTGCTGGAACTCGCCAGTGGACCGAAGATTCCTACGCATCATCTTCCTCTGCACAACAACTTTGGTAATTACGTAAGCTGAGCATTACCTTTAATTATCTAACCTTTTGTCAACCCTACCCTGTGCTTTAAATGGTTTAGCGAACCATTCTCCCCCTTTAATTTTTATTTGTTTACCTTTTTAAATCTCTCGAAATCTTAATCCTCGGATTAGTCAGATATTCTCACGACCCTTTCCATTCTCCGTTTATGTAAACATTCTCTTTTTGTGTGTTGTTGATAGTTTATTAATGATAGCCATATTATTATCCTTGAGCTCAGTTCCACTTCTTAAGCATATTGAAGATAAATAACCTCAGTCAATCAGATTACCACGCACTCGAAATATTAGAATAATTCCCTCAACGAATAGTTATATATGGTATATCGTCGAGAGCCTATTCTACGACATTCTTAGTGAAATTAAGAAACTAATAAAAATCCTCTTGCAAATTCCTATGACTACATCACATGCAGAAACGCTGCTTTTCAACAATGGAAAGAATAAAACTTTTCTAAGGAACATTATGAATTCTAAAAGACTAAATACACTTGAAGTGCTTTCAATGGATAAAATATTCCTCAGTAGTCATCCAGAGACCAGGAAAAAAATAATTAATCTTTTCGCGCAAATTAAAACAAGAAGAATGGCTTTGGTTTTTAAATGAAGGGATCAAGGTTGAACTGTAACAATTTAGACAATTAGTAAATATAAAAATGTTTGATTTTGTTATGTTTAGGATTTTATCAAGTTTATCTATATTTTATATATATATGTTTATTTTCTTTAACACAATATTAAAACAATCCTAAAAAATTCTGATTCAGCACCCACACAAATTTTAGCTACGAACCACCACTGGTCATGATTATATTTATGCTCATCATTCTCTAGTTTTGGACGCATACTTTCTTCAAATATAGATTTTTTTTCCTCGACTCTTTTCATTCTTTGTTATATGAAATAACACTTGGAGAGTTTCAGAGGCGGGTCTTTATAGGAACAGGCCCGTCAGCAAATTAGGCGTTCGAGGCTATCGCAAGGTTAAGGTTAGGTTATGACGTTCGAGGCTAGTAGTGTGAGTATAGCCTGTAGGTTAGGTTAGGTTTTGGAGCAAGAAACTGGCGCAAACCTCTCCTACAAAAATTTTCCAATCGGTTATGGCTTATGTTTACATTTAAAGCTCTTTAACATAATAAAAACATTAGTTTTTAACCCTTTGCACCATGCGTGAATGAAAAAACGAGCTTCAAATGATAGATTTGATTCTTCTAAACAAATGTTTTCGCACTCCTACACTGAACTTGCATTCATGTTTATTACAACGCCAACAACAACGCGATGATGGTAATAAAAGTTTCATATGGCAATTTTTTGCAATGTCGCTGCCCTAATCTAACTTAACCAAACCTAACCTCGCCTGAAGCTCGCGATAGTTTCGAACGCTTAATTCGCTGCTGAAAAACGACCTCCAGAGGCAAGTTTCAAAGAAAATTGTATGATTTTCATGAAAATTACAAGAGTATCTTCAGGAAAATGTAGATTGTGTTATTTTGTTCTCTGGTTTTGGACAGCAATGTATTTCGTAATTATACTACATACATCTCTCTTTATAAAGGAATCTTCCTGTGGAACAGGAATGGTTGGAAAGTTGCGAACCCTACAAAGTAACTTCTTTTGTTTATTTGAATAATGTACCTTCCACACAATTTACAAATTATTTTCCAAAACCCTATTGTGTGTTTGCCCTCGTTGGTTTCCCCTCATCTTTATTAAATATTAGTGTTAAATGTCGCTATAGCTTCTTTTAGAACACGTCTTTACTCTGGATTCTCCTTACAGCACAGGTGCTGTACTGGTAGGGGTCAATGTTTCCCAAACGGACACATAATGGCGACATAAGTTCTATGAAGTCAATAAAAGAATCGAATTGGATTGGCATGAAAAAAACAACCAAACATAAAATTCCTCCATCTTTCGAAGTCCTCCTGATAAACTTCTTCAACGTTATGTTGAAAAGTAATTTCTATAATAGCTGGAGTCCACAGGGAAACAATATAAAGGTATTTGGACATTGGCCCCTATTTTTCTCTCGCCTCTCCCATTCTATAAAACGCCTTTAAGTGTACACACACAAATACACATACATCCCCTAACGTATTATACGATGCAGGAGAGATGAGGGAAACTCTCCATATCATCTTCGGGTCCTCTCGGAGGGCCCGAAACCGGATCGTGAAAATGTATTTAATAAAGTTTACGGAACCCTACGCATTGCTTTGGTAAGACGGATAGACTTAAATAATGGTTACTCAGCCATTTGTGCGAAAGAGGCCAACTGTGAAGCCTTGACCTCGGGCAAAGTTGTTGAATGCCTTAAGACGATCAACCTAAAACCGACCACACCGCCACAAATTAGGACCCACCGCAGCTTGATATACAGGCGCCTCGACCCCTTGGTTGGGAGCCACTCGACGGACGAAATCAAGGAGGAAATCGAGAGGAACCACGAATGGGCAAAGGTAGCCGAGGTATTAAAATTCAAGCAATACACGCACGTATTTAAGGTTGTATTTGAAGACACGGCTATGGCTCAAAAGGCTAAAGAAAACGGACTACTGCTCTTTAACGTGAGAGTCTGCCTAGAGCAGATAGAACGTGAGGAGTTTGTCGACTTGCAAATGTGCTTTTGGTGCTACAAGTACGGCAAACATACCACTTCTAACTGCCCTGAGAGTAAAGACCTAAAGCTATGCTCCATCTGTGCCGGTCGCGACCATTTTTGGCGTGATTGCAAGAACACTACCCCGAAATGCTTAAATTGCTAAGGCCCGCACCTGACCATGTCTATGGCATGTCCAGTCAAAAAACAGGAGATAATCAAACAAAGCAAACTCAAACGTGAAACAGAGGAGATGAAAGCTAATTCGACCTACGCCAAAAGCCGCCATCGCCGAGTCAAACAACCAGAAAACTTACCTTCACATAGAAAACGATAATTTCACGAAAATAATGTGTTGCATTTATTATGCACACATTGCAAACATAACACGCCCTGGTACCTTTGCCACAGAAGTCAACCGCATGCTCGTAAAGAACGGGCTGCAGGAGATGCAGTTTCCCCACGACCCTTATTCAGAGCTCCTCAGTGCCAAGACAAGTGCCAAAAAGTGCCAACACCACAGAACACAGCCATCTCACGTGACCCCCGACTGAACAAACCTAAAGAACCACAGACAGAAAAACAGGCGCCTCTCTCACCAAAGAAAGACACCACAGTAAAAACAAACACACACAGAGTGCATCTTAAGGAGACCAGGTCTCTACGGTCGCGAAAAATCTCTAAACCTCGTGGCCCAAGGTCTACCTCCTCATCATGTGGGAGGGAACACCAATTAAAATGCCACGCGAGAGGCTTCAACCTGAAGCTATAAGCCCCCGAATCGGCTTCGTTCCCAACTGAAATTGATTTCCGCGAAGTATCGGATGGTTTTAGGACCGGAAGATACAAATATGAATGCTCATATGAGGTTCCGGAGCGGCAGGTAGAGGAGGCATTCTTACAAAACAAGATCAAACTGACCACAGACTGCTTCCAAACGATCACTGATACGGAATTCAGAAAGAAAAGAAACGGCAGGGAGCGCATTCCACCCAGTACACCCGATGGGGCTAAAGTAGATCGTGAATAAGCTTCTACTTTAATCTCACACACTAAAGAACCAACATTACACAAAATGACCAACAGACTTACGATTATACATATGAATGTCGATGGGTGGGACGGAAAAGGTTCCATCTACGGCAATATTTTGCAAAAAAGTGGCCCTGACATTGTACTTATCTCCGAACATGGACTGACCGCGCAAAAAGAGTTACAAATATTCCAATAAGACGTCATTAGCAAGAATTATAGCCAGGAACGGTATGATGGCTGCGCAATAGCCGTCAAAAACGAACTTAAATACAAGAAACTAGACGACTTAGATGAATCATACCTTGCCATTGAGGTAGGCACTACCCTGGGGGGGATGGTCGTGGCTACGGGGTACCAACCACCAAGACGCTGCTATGTGCCCATGCACAACCTTCTACAGATTTTCAGCCATAAGAAAAATGTAATCTTTGCTGGAGATTTGAATGCAAGGTGTGCAGCAGCGGGGTATACCTCCTACAACAATGCAGGCAGAAACATCGAGGTATTACTTGACAGACAATACGTGACAAGAATCAGACCAGAATTCCCGACATACATTACGGCAAGATCAGCAATGAAACTTGATATTGTCTTATCCAGTATCAGGTTTCCATACAACTACTACATTGAACCGGGCCCCATCATTCCGAGCGACCACCAGGCTATTAAAATTACAGTTGGAGTAAATCCCATTCAAATTGCAATCCCAGAACGCAAAAGCTATAAGCAGGCGAACTGGAAAAGCTACAGAAATTACCTTCTAAAATATATCCCAGACCCTTTATTCGATGCCAATTTAGAAGCGATAGATAAAGAGCTGGATAGAATCACCGACTTCCTAATTAAAGCAGATAAAAATAGTATCCCCTATATCAAATATAAACCCTTCCAACTCCCTATTGGACCCCTCTCATGAAAGTCCTGGCCCAAGAATATAGGGACCTGTCCAATGTGGTAGCGCTTATAGGCTCCAACCACAATGCCAACAGAAGAATAAGAGAGATTAAAGACGAACTCCAGACACTAATTACGGACCAACAAATACTAATATGGGACAGACTGATAGAAGGACTCGAAATAGAAAGAGACTCACGCACATTCTGGCAGACATTTAGACGGTTAAAAGGACAACCTCCACAGAAAAAAAATTACGCTCATACACGATGGTAAAGAAATTGACGAAACTAAAGAGATTGAGGAAATGTTTAGGATTTTCTGGTCTTCAATCTTCAAAATTGCCCCCGAAGAAAATGACAATTATGACATCGATTTCGAAAATGACATAATCCAACAGCTAAACACACAAATACACAGAACCTCCCCTCATCATTGTATGTTGCCGGAAAGAGCGATGGATGGCTATGGGAGTAAAATAACTGCACAAGAGCTTTCCGTTGCTCTAAAATCCTTTCGCCAAAGAGCACCGGGTACTACCGGGCTGACCAGGGAGAATTTCATCAAGGCCCCGCCCAACGTTCTGAGTGGGCTGCTTAACATCATGAATGCCTCTCTGAACACGGGCTACTTTCCCGATCAGTGAAAAGTGGCCAGCCAAGATGATTTCTATTCCCAAATCGGAAAAGTCCCCGGACTGCCCTACCAGCTTTCGGCCGGTATCTCTCTTAGAATTTGCTGGCAAAGTCTTCAAAAAGATTTTGGCAAATAGGGTCAACTCTTTTCTCGACGAAGCCACTTACTTACCACAACCTCTCTCCGAAGGTACGATATACGTTCAGTTCGCTGATGACATATCGCAAATTTGTACCGCCGCTTATGTTCACAGGGAATTTATGGCGAGAAATACGGCTAGGGAGATATCTAACATCAACTCTTTCGAGAGGAAATGGAAGATATCAATCAATCCCCCAAAATTCAAAATAATTCCCATGTTTCGCAAGACCTTCAATGATATACGGATAGAAGGGGAGCGAATCCCTTACTGCCTGGAAGGGACGGTTCTGGGGCTCAAAATCACCACAAGAGTCATATCGAACGAACAGTCGCGAATAGCAAGAGAGATTTGAGGGAGTTTTATAGGTTCCGTGACCTAAATCGCTCAAATAAACTCAATATATTCAATGCGTGCATTCGCTCGAGACTCTTGTACATCCCGGTGCCATTGAACGCGAGCGCCAAGACCCACATTGAGAAACTTCAAGTCATCCAGAACAAAGAGGTGCTACTCATTACAAACACCCGAAGAAAATAACGAAAAAGACAGAGGGAGCTCCACGATTCGGTTAGATTATCTCCGATCAACGTGGCGCTCTACGAGAGAGCTAAGAGAATATGGCAAGCCATTGGCGCCCGCTTGACCCCTTAATTCTCCCTTACACACTTAGTAGTAAACTACAGTCTGGCGGTGACGTGACTCCGAAGTACACGTGACAAAACTGACAAAGCCATAAAACAACCAATGTAATGCGCAAGTTCCTTTAATAAAATAAACCCCAAAGTAAACACAATTTTTGCAAAACTTAAACTAAAATTCAAATTCACAATTTCAATTCAATTTAAATTCATTTATATTAAAATTAAAATAAACTTTTTCAAAAACCCACAGTGGGAATAAAACCCCCGCCTAAAATAAAGGCTTGAAGGCATAAAGATCATTAAGATCAAAAATAATAATCATAATTAAATTAACTATGTTAATTTAATTAAATAAACTATAAATTTATAGTTTATTAAATAAAAAACCGAAAAAACTAACAAAATCCTTTAAAAAAACACAAAATAACAGAGCAAACCTTTCACTAGGGACCTTTTTATTCTGTCTCCCACACATCATCTTTTCTTTAAATTCGCCCTTTAACCACTTTACTATCTTACTATTTTCTCTCTGACTCTACCTAAATTTCACCACCTATTATGTCCAATGTTCAATGTCCAATTCGGAGAGGAAGGTAGAAGAATTCACTTAAAAAACTACGCTAAATCTACATCTCTTACTCGATAAAGGAGGAAAAGGTTTAGGTAGGCAGATTCAAAACGTCAGGATTCACTTCGCCATCCCCACGGGGACTCTCTAAGACTTTTTTAACCAGTTCCTAGGCGACTTAATGTCGACCTAATCCCCCCGTCCCTCCTTGCCGGAGTTGCGAAGCTGAAATGAACTGAATTGCCATTCATCTAGTCTCGCTCCAACTATGTCGGTCCACTTTGATAGACATAATTGGGGACGTAAAGGAAAGCAGGTTTAAGGATTAGCCCACTGTGGAACTTTACGAAAGAGAACGCCCGGTTACGAGGTGATGCTGAAAGATTTGGGGAAGAGTTCGCTCTAATCTCTAAGGATAGCTTCCGGTCAAGACCACAGGGGGACATGCAACAGTCCCTGTGTAAGTTGTAAACAGCATCGATAACCAAACCCCGGATGGGGCGTCACCCCCGGATGGTGGTAGTTGATTCTATCACCACCCATCATTAAGTCCGCCACACTTCACCCATCTGAGGGGCCTCCCCGGGTTCATCTATCATTCATCCCCTCATTTGGTGGTTCACGTTCATTAAAGCTTAGCAACGAAGTAGTGGGAGTCTTCAATAAATAAACAAGGAAACGGCATCATAAGAAGAAAGGGAGCACGAAATTGACTAGAATCAAGTCACCAATAATAAAAGACTTGGGAGGGAAAGTAAGCAAGTGCAGAGGGGCCACTCTCTCGAAGAGATAAACAATGCCATACAACAAGAATACCTCTGCGGATATTCGATAGGAAGCCCAAGCCTAGCAGAGAGCGTATTCGAGGCTGTGTATGGCAAGTTGGGCATTGTCATGGTGAGGCTGCTGGACATAACCTCGAGTTACATCGCAATCTGCGAAAAGGAAAAGGATATAGAAGACATTACCAAGGAGAAGGCAGTTGGGGTCCTTCGGGGCATTGGGCTGCAGCCAGCAGTACCACTACAGATCCTGGCCCACAGGAGCGTGGTATGCCGGCGAATCGATCCGTGGATTGGACAGCACTTCACGGGTGAAATCATGGAGGAAATCTAGCTTCGGCAAACCTGGGCCAAGGTAGCCGAAGTGATAAAATTTAAAAATATAAGGGATGGCAGCGAATATCCCCGTGTCTTTAAGGTGGTCTTTGCAGAAACAACCATGGCCCAAAAGGCAAAAGAAGAAGGCCTACTGATGTTTAACACAAAATTAGCATGGAACAGATTGAGAAGGGAGAATACACTCCAGTCCAATTCTGTTTCAGATGCTATAAAATGGAAACCAACGCCACTAAAGACTGCAAAGAGCCTCAAGAAACGTGCTCTAAATACAGCGAGAAAGGGCATAATTGGAGGTCATGCAATAGTTACATTGAAAAGTGCGTAAACTGCGGTCAGGGACACAGAACAATGGCCATGTCATGTCCCGTTAAAAAAGAAATTATGAAGAACAAACAAGAAGCGAAGAAAAATGAAGAAACGCGTAGAGCGAACACGTCCTACGCCCAAGCGGCAAAGGCGGACCTCTTGGAAGTAGATAATAAGAAAACATATCTTAGACTAAAAAACGAGAATTCGATGAAGATTATGACGTGCATCCTTCATGCGCACGTCATGAATCTCAATCGCCCTGGAACGTTCGCAACTGAGCTAAACCAGATGTTAGCCAAAAACTGGATGGAACAAATGTGGTTCCCAGACAACCACCTCTCCGGGGATGTACTGCAACTGCAGATGGTTCCAAATTAACCAACAAACGTGCAAGACAATACCAATAAAGTTACCAACAAAAAAGAAAAGAAACGAGCAGTCGATGTGAAAACTCCTGCCCCTAAATAGAACCAAGTAACCACAACAGAGAAAGAAAACCCTGACACCAACAGTTCCTCGGAATCCTCAGATTCCTCGGACACCGAAGCACCACAATCCCAGAAAGCAAATGGAAAGAAAAGGAAAAACAAAAGATTGCGGGCGGATAACATCAATCTAAAAATCTACGCCTTTGATCTGTTTCCCTTTCCCGAGGAAATGGAGGCCAGGGATATTTTCCATGGAATAAAAACGAAAATATAGAAATGGGAATACGACTACGAAGTCGACCATAAATCAGTGGAAGAAGCTCAGCTCAACCAAAATGTGACCCTACATCACAGCACCTGCGAGTAGATCTCAAACGCTGAGTTCAAGAAAAGGAGAAGTGGGAAGAAGAAGAACATTACCCCAAAACACTAAAGAAACAACCTGGAGAGAGTAAGCAATAGAATGAATATTCTGACACTCAACGTAATTAAATGGGAGGGGAAAGCTACGGCATATGGAAACATATTCCGAGTGCTTGACCCCGACATCATTTTTATAACAGAGCATGGTATCGACACCACAGCTGGTCAAATTAAAATACCGGGCTACAGAGTAGGCATGAAAAATCATTCTCAGGAAAGGTTCGATGGTGTTGCAATAGCTGTCAAGTGGAACATCTTGTTCAAACAATTACCAGAACTTGATGAATCCTTTGTGGAGATCGAGCTCCACACACTAGTAGGAGACCTCGTGATAGCTGCATCCTATCAGCCCCTTCATCGAGCCTATCTCCCCTTAAATAACTTCTACACACTGTTCGAACACCGCAGAATGGCAATCTTAGGGGAAGACCTCAATGCCAGATGCCGTGCGGCAGGCTATGGTAGTACTAACGAAAGAGGCCGAAACTTGGAACTGATTATGGGAAGAAAAAACATCCAGAGAATAGTGCCGGATTTTCCGACCTTTATCACTTTCAGATCAGCAACCAAACTTGACATAATCTTCACAAGTGAAGGCTTCCCATTCAACTGCCATAGTGAGCTAGACCCAAAAGTCCCAAGTGATCACATAGCGATCCCCACCACAGTATCTCTCGCTCCGATCCAGCTCCCAGTCCCTCTCCAGAAAAAACTACGCCTTGGCCAACTGGGATGGTTACAAGAGACTGACCTAAGCGAGGCATCATTGGAGGAGATAGGCGGAGAACTGGAGAGGATAACAACGTCCATACTAAAAGCGGACCGCGAAAGAATACCCCAAAGCAGGTAGGGTATAAAACACCTCCTCAGCCCAGATGGACCTAGGAGATGAGAGAGATCGCTCGCGTTCACAGGAAAGTGTACGAAGAAATAATACCGGTAGATCCTAACCCGGAAAGAAGCTCGCTCCTTCGACGCCTAAGCACAGAGCTTAGAGAGGCTATCAACCTCCAACAGGAGGAAATTTGGAACAACCTGATAGCCAAACTCAATAGCGAACTCAACCCGTCTAAGTTCTGGCGTCAAGTCAAGAACTTAAAGGGACTAACAGAAAGACCAAAGGCTCGAATAAAAGAGAACAGAGACTATATAGAGGAACCGGCGGTTCTGGAAGACAGGTTGAGAAATTTCGGGAGAAACGTCTTCAGGATCACCCCTGAAGAAAACGACGAGTTCGACCAGGAATTCGAAGGCCAACTGATCGAAGAAATGAATCAGGTTATGTATCGAATGCACCCACAACATCAAGTCAACGAAGGCAGAGAGATGGCGGACCACGGCCGTCCCATAACACCAGAGGAGGTCATGGCCACTGTAAGAGCCTTTCAACAAAAGGTACCAGGCTGGACGGGAATCACCAGAAACAACTTGGTAAATGCCCCACAGCAGATTATTCAGGGAATTGCAAACACTTACAACGCTTCCCTGAATACGGGTTACTTTCCGGAAGGTTTTAAGATTGCTAAAGTAATCTTCATACCCAAGGGAGGTAAACCCCCTGATCAACTAGTAAATTACAGGCCAATCGCCCTAGCTGACAGGCTTCAAGAACAACTAGCCGAGCTAGGAGCTCACAACCGTCAGCAAAACGGGTTCCGCCAGGGAAGAGGGACAGAAACAGCCCTCGCCCTCCTAACGGAAAAACTCACTTGCAGTAAAGCTGAGAGAAGGTACGTAGACGTGGTGCTGCGGGATGTAAAGAAGGCCTTCGATAAGGTATGGCTGAGAGGGCTACAATTTAAGATACTTAACTTCCAGCTTAACCCACTCCTGGAAAGGGTCCTTTGTAACTATGCCACGTATAGGAGAGCCCAAATCGCGATCGAGGGCTGCAAGGGACCCGAATTCGAACTCGAGGCGGGAGTTCCACAAGGGAGCTGTCTCAGTCCTTTGCCGAACCTCGTGTACACAATTGACCTACCTACTCCAGTGAGGTACGATCCGATGTATCTGCAATACGCAGATGACATCACTCAAATCGTGCTGAGTCCATTCAGGAACTCTGGAAGTCAGGCAAGGGCGACAGCTGCCGAGATTGACAACATCAATCGCTATGAAAAAAAGTGGAAGATTGAGACCAACCGCCAGAAATTCACCATATTTCCAATGAACCGCCGGAAAGTTGACGACGTCATCGTCGACAACAAACTCTATTCGTACTCTAACGAGGGAAAAGTCCTGGGCTTACGACTCTACAAATCTGGTTACAAGGCTCACGTAAATACTAGAGTCTCCCTAGCCAAAAGAGAGCTGAAGAAGCTTTACCGTTTCCGAAGCCTCAGCGTACGAAACAAGAAAAAACTGTACATGGCCTCGGTACGCTCAGTCCTTTTGTACCCGGCTGTGATCACGCAGATGGCAAGCTGTACATCTCTCAGAATGATGTAGAGGGTACAGAATAAAGCCACGCTGCTGATAACTGGCACGCAAAGGATCGACCGTATTCGGCAAGCGGTTCTACATCAAAGAATCGGATTACAAGTGATCAATATGGAGATCTAAAGGATAGGGAGAAAGACTTGGGACAAAATCGATCAAGAAATACTCCCGACAATAAACATCGACTTGAACGTACGTGGGAACAGAAGACGCGCAATTGGTAGAACAGCTCTGTTCCCAAGCAGTAGAACCTGCGCGAGAGAAGACGTACTACCAATATATACTTAGTAGTACACAAAAGAAAATGACCTTGACCTTAATGAACTCGATTCATAATAAAACAATAAACAAAAGAGAAAAATTAATCCTAACAAAAAGAGGCGAAATGCCCAAATTAAAAATTAAAAATTAAAATAAAAAGAGGCGAAGTGCCCAAACTATTACTCAAATTGAAAATAATAAATGAAAAGATGAATAAAATTAAAATAGAGATATTTAGCATAACAAAAACTTTGAAAGGCTCGAATGCTACGACGGTGAAATATATATATATATATATATATATATATATATATATATATATATATATATATATATATATATACATATATATATATATATATATATATATATATATATATATATATATATATATATATATATATATATATATACATATATATATATATATATATATATATATATATATATATATATATATATGTCGTAGAATGACTCCCGACGATACTATATATAACACTATTCGTTGAGGGAACTTCCTTAATTATCTCTAGAGTGCGTTTTATTGTCTTGGCGGCCGATATTATGTATCTTCAAAAATGCTTAAGAAGTGGAACTGAGCTCAAGGATAATAATATTGCTATCATTAATAAAATAGAGTTTTATTAATAATAACTATAAACAAAACACAAAAACGGAAAATATTGACAAACAGAATGGAAAGGGTCGTGGAGACTCGGGCTAATCCAAGGATTTAAGGGATCAAAAAAAGGTAAAACAAATATGGAGTTAAAGAGATGGGATGGTTCGATAAACCATTTAAAGCACAGGATAGAATTGACAAATAAGGGATCAATACTCAAAAGGTGACGCTTGGCTTACGTAACTTCATTAGGGTGCAGTGGAAGGTACTTGAAGGAATATTCGGTCCGCTGGCGAGCTCCAGCCGAAGGGGGGGGGGATAAAAGGATCCTGACGAGGCGTCTTGGAAAGGAGAACAGTTACTCGACGAACGGCTCGACGAACAATGGCTGTTCTACTTTGTTCTCTTCTGAACAAAGGGGGGATGAGAACCGTCTCTTGTCTACAGGCTCAAGAACAATGGCTGTTCTAATGTTGTTCTCCTTTGAACAACAGGAGAGGGATGAGAACCGTTTCTTGGCGAAGGGCTCAAAACGAACAATGGCTGTTCTAATGTTGTTCTCCCTTGAACAACAGGGGGGGGGGGAAGAACCGTTTCTTGGCGAAGGGCTCAAAACGAACAATGGCTGTTCTAATGTTGTTCTCCCTTGAACAACAGGGGGGGGGGGATGAGAACCGTTTCTTGGCGAAGGGCTCAAAACGAACAATGGCTGTTCTAATGTTGTTCTCCTTGAACAACAGGGGGGGGATGAGAACCGTTTCTTGGCGAAGGGCTCAAAACGAACAATGGCTGTTCTAATGCTGTTCTCCTTGAACAGCAGGGGGGAATGCCTTGGGGACTTGACGTCACTAAAGGCTCGAACCTTTGGCACTCAAGGAATATTGTCCTCCTGGACAAGTGATGGTGAATCTCGAGGCCGAGGTCCCTTGGCGCACAAAGGGAGAGAGGGTCGTGGTGATGTTTCGCGACGAAAATCTGGATCTCCAATCTGATCTTAGTGGTAAAGTTTCCATATAAATAGCCAGGACATCTCCTTGGCGTGGGGGAAAATGGAGTGAAAGCTTGGAGGGAACGCACAGCTGGGCCGGAGAAAAATGCCTTATCTGTTCATAAGCCTAACTCGATCTGGCGAGGTCGGCGTATGGGGGCGAACGGGGGGACGATAACCTCCTTGTTTAAACATTGACGTCCGGCAGCTGTTGATAAGACTCCAAGCCTCGAATCGAAGATGCACGTGGGCCTCCTCGAGGTTTTAACTAATATGGGATAGGAGTTGAATTTATCACAGATTCAACTCGTTCTATCACACCCCTCCATTCCAGGGGAAGTTGTCACTTCGAAAAAAAAAGAGAGAAGGGACAACGATAGAGCTCCGTTGTAGGGAACTCGTTTTCTTGTACCAACCGTATCTTCCTGCACCTAACTATTATTACCTCAATACATGATTATTTTGATCTTTAGATTACAGGGGAAAATAACCTTTAATACAACTTAATAAAAAAAAAAGGGCATGGAACAATGAAATGTTATAAACTTAGTACATACGGGACAAAATAATTTATACGTAAATTAATAAGAACAAATATATATACATAAAAAAAAAATTAGACATTGAGCGTTACAAAATTCAGACATACATTAAATAGCTATATTACAAAAGAATCTTAAATTAAGTCGTACAAGACGGTATATACCTACATGGAGATACTAATCCTATGAATACAATTGTTCTACACTATTCGGTAACGCATTCCTACTGAGTGCGTCAGCGACCTGGTTATCGGAACCTTTGATATAATTTATTTTAAATCGATATTCTTGCAAGAGTAAACTCCAGCGCATGATGCGGCCGTTTGAGTGTCTCACATTCCTAATATAGGCTAACGGACGGCGGTCGGTTCCTATTTGACATTCTTTACATATCAAGTACAGCTTAAATTTGTCTATGACCCAGATAATTGATAGAGCTATCTTTTCTCTAGTGGCATATCTCTTTCCGCGTGGTAATAATTGACGACTAGCATATGCAACTGGATGACTCGTTCTGTCATCCACGTATTGAAGGAGTACACCTCCAATGCCCTCGTTGATCACGTCGGTCTTAACCCCAACGGATTTTTCCGGGTTGAGCAACTTAAAAATGGGGGCAGAAATGAACTTACTTTTGAGCTGATTACAACGGGAAACAGCGACATCATTCCAACGTAAACGATCGGGGAAATTCTTTTCCTGAAGGGGGCATAGGGGGGCCAAAATTGCAGCGAAATTCGGAACAAATCGCTGATAGGGAGAAGCTGATCCTAGGATCGATCTTAATGGCTTCTTTGTAATCGGGATGGGCATGTGGGCGATTGCCTTAATCTTATTCTCGTGGGGACCTGACTTGCTTTGTCCTATTTTGAAACCCAAATATTTGATGGTTTCGTGAGCAAACTGGCATTTGCTGGGGCCAATGGTGAGGCCATTTTCACGCAGTTGCTCGAAAAGAGCTAATAGGGTGGATAAATGGTGATTCCATTTAATTAGTTCTTGGAGCTGACTCTTCTGACGTGGTGTCAGCTGCGCGTCACTATCCAGGTCAGAGGGTTCCAAAGACTTGCCTGGTAGGGAAGGAGGAGGGTAATCGGCATCAGGTTGGATGCACACTGTCTGGATTACCTTAAGGGACTCCGCGGGGCAATCCTCTTCAAGCGCCGATGCTTCGTCTAGTTCTACGAAGGTATCTCCATGGGCGCGTTGGGGGTTCTTTTTTTCTTGGGGTCCAAGGACAGTCTCCGTGTCCTTGTCTGGGGCCTTATCACCTAAGGGTTTTAGTGAATCACATTCCTCTTTTTCCGTCCTAAAGTCCTGGTTAGGGGTCTCCAAAAAATCGGACGGTATCGGGGTTCTGATGGGGACGGGCTCCTGGGCTTCTTTCTTATCTCGGCCTTGAGGAAGGGCGGCCTGAAACACAGGGTCGAAACTTACTTGGGGGCTCTTTCCTATAAGTACGGAACAGAATTTTATTGGTGCTACAATGACTTCAGCCCAGCCATTATAATATTGACACTGCAGGTAACATCTAGCGACGGGGAATCTGTTCGCCCGCCCAAGGTAGTCACGTACCACCGCAAATTTTTCGTGGTTAGAGGCCACTGGGAGGAGTTCGTCGGACACGATGAAGCACGAACATCCTGTGTCCCTGACGAGAGTCGATACTCGACAGCTGTCCACGCTGCCCTCCTCATATTTCAAAGTTCCCGCTGAACTTTTATTCCCAAAAAAATTTACCTGGTGGCCTGACGGAGGGGGAGAAGTTTCTGCTTGGGTCTGCACCACCGGGGGAGCCGGAGTTGCATTAATCTGGTGAACTTGGTGGGCTGGTCCGCTTTTAAGCCTAGAATTTTGGGGGCAATTCCAGCTCATGTGGTTTTCTACACCACAGGTGAAGCATATGGTTGGTCGCTTCGGGAAGAGAGATGGAGGAGAAGTCTTAACGGGAGGTTTGGAGTCCCGTTGTTGGTTTTGGGGAAAGAAGTTTTGGGGTTTTACGGGGCTCGGAAACTTTGTCAGCTTCCCTGGGAAGGAGCGCGAGTCCGTCCTTCTTTCTTCTCGTTGGATTACTCTTTCCCGTTCCTCTCTTTCTCTTTCTTTTTCTACCTTTTTTCTTTGAACTTCTGCTTTAATCCGAGCTAATTCAACCTGAAGGTCAGCTAGTCTTATCCGTTCCTCTCTATCTCTTTCTTCTCGTTGTATTTCTCTTTCTTCTCGTTGTATTTCTCTTTCTTCCTCTTTTCTTTGCTCCTCTAGAATGTACTCAGTTAGTTCTTTTCCGGAAAGTCCACAGGACTCTCCTTGCGCTTTAAAGATTTCGAACGGAGTCATCTTTGCACTTGGGGCGCACTAGTCAACCAACTAAAATTCCTTGCAACAAGAATTATGCCTCTATAGAATTAGCCTACCTAAATATGGGCACTGACCTATTCGTACTTGGTTTCTCAATCTAAATAACCACTGACTAAAATCACAAAAAAAACAAAACAAATTATTATAACCGTTCCTTGAGCTACTCCAGCTTCTTAAGTTTCAAAAAAAAAAGGGGATAGCAATCGTTAAAACAAAAGGGAACTACTATATTCTATTATTATAACGAATAACACTATGCTTTACTCGACTGGGACCAGTGTTTGCAAAGATATAGCGTTAAACCTTACACACCTGATACCAAATTAAATAGTATATATATATATATATGTCGTAGAATGACTCCCGACGATACTATATATAACACTATTCGTTGAGGGAACTTCCTTAATTATCTCTACATAGAGTGCGTTTTACTGTCTTGGCGGCCGATATTATGTATCTTCAAAAATGCTTAAGAAGTGGAACTGAGCTCAAGGATAATAATATTGCTATCATTAATAAAATAGAGTTTTATTAATAATAACTATAAACAAAACACAAAAACGGAAAATATTGACAAACAGAATGGAAAGGGTCGTGGAGACTCGGGCTAATCCAAGGATTTAAGGGATCAAAAAAAGGTAAAACAAATATGGAGTTAAAGAGATGGGATGGTTCGATAAACCATTTAAAGCACAGGATAGAATTGACAAATAAGGGATCAATACTCAAAAGGTGACGCTTGGCTTACGTAACTTCATTAGGGTGCAGTGGAAGGTACTTGAAGGAATATTCGGTCCGCTGGCGAGCTCCAGCCGAAGGGGGGGGGTAAAAGGATCCTGACGAGGCGTCTTGGAAAGGAGAACAGTTACTCGACGAACGGCTCGACGAACAATGGCTGTTCTACTTTGTTCTCTTCTGAACAAAGGGGGGATGAGAACCGTCTCTTGTCTACAGGCTCAAGAACAATGGCTGTTCTAATGTTGTTCTCCTTTGAACAACAGGGGAGGGATGAGAACCGTTTCTTGGCGAAGGGCTCAAAACGAACAATGGCTGTTCTAATGTTGTTCTCCCTTGAACAACAGGGGGGGGGGAAAGAACCGTTTCTTGGCGAAGGGCTCAAAACGAACAATGGCTGTTCTAATGTTGTTCTCCCTTGAACAACAGGGGGGGGGGGGGATGAGAACCGTTTCTTGGCGAAGGGCTCAAAACGAACAATGGCTGTTCTAATGTTGTTCTCCTTGAACAACAGGGGGGGGATGAGAACCGTTTCTTGGCGAAGGGCTCAAAACGAACAATGGCTGTTCTAATGCTGTTCTCCTTGAACAGCAGGGGGGGAATGCCTTGGGGACTTGACGTCACTAAAGGCTCGAACCTTTGGCACTCAAGGAATATTGTCCTCCTGGACAAGTGATGGTGAATCTCGAGGCCGAGGTCCCTTGGCGCACAAAGGGAGAGAGGGTCGTGGTGATGTTTCGCGACGAAAATCTGGATCTCCAATCTGATCTTAGTGGTAAAGTTTCCATATAAATAGCCAGGACATCTCCTTGGCGTGGGGGAAAATGGAGTGAAAGCTTGGAGGGAACGCACAGCTGGGCCGGAGAAAAATGCCTTATCTGTTCATAAGCCTAACTCGATCTGTCGAGGTCGGCGTATGGGGGCGAACGGGGGGACGATAACCTCCTTGTTTAAACATTGACGTCCGGCAGCTGTTGATAAGACTCCAAGCCTCGAATCGAAGATGCACGTGGGCCTCCTCGAGGTTTTAACTAATATGGGATAGGAGTTGAATTTAACACAGATTCAACTCGTTCTATCACAATATATATATATATATATATATATATATATATATATATATATATATATATATATATATATATATATATATATATATATAACAATGGAGGAAACTGGCTGTCAACGACAGTCAGCACCATTACTGACGGAGGAAGAATACGTTATAAAATAGAAATAGTAAGAAGCATGCTAGTGATGCCCTAACACCAGGGCAATCTAGAAAACATTTTCACACCTTTATAAACCTACCACACAATTCATCACTTTTCTTTAATTAATTAAATTTAGAGAGGGTGTGTATTGGGATAGCTATGATGAGTGGAGTTTTGATCAAGTTTTGTAATTTGTGAAAGCTCTTGATTCATTAACTCTCAAGGGAAGTTGGGAGCAGCCGGAAGGGATATAGGCACTTTTAGTCCCAGAATATAGAAAAAAAAATTATCACTTCCAATTTTTGCGTGAAAAATGTAAAGTATAAGGCCAAAATAATTGCCAAAATTCCAATATCCAATTATGGAGACAAGGTCTTTACTATTCAAGCCAATTTTGTGATCAATATATTCATCATCCAGATATAACCAGATGAGGGCGAGGACTGCAACATCCAGAAATACACCAATGAAGGCAAAATATTGGGCATCCACAGAATAGCTTAATGTGTGAAAGTTTTCATAAGTATCCATACAGACTCTACGCTCAAGGTCAAGGTCTTCACTATTTAATATTATTCTTAGTATCTAGTATCCAGCCAGATCCGGATGATAACAAGGTTTTCCATATCCAGACAAACATCGATGCAATCAAGGTATTTAATACCCAGATATAAGGCAGGGTGGGTATTAAAGATCCTGGTAAACAATTGTGAAGACGGGGTTTTTAATTTATTGACATATTCTGATAAAGGGAAGGTAAAAAAATAAGGATTATTCTGACGTACGTAAGCAAGGACTTAAGTATCGAGGCATAACCTCCAGAGGACCCAGACTTTAGTGTCCAAATAAACTTTACAGGTAAGCTATTCAGTAGATCCAGAAATATCTTATTCAGACATACCATGATTTAGGTAAAATCTCTAACAATCAAGTATTTTTTATAATAATTTGAGGGGACAAACTTTTGACTACCCGGGCATTTCCAGACATATCTACATTGAAGCCCTAAAGGAAAGGTTTTGGTATCCAGGAATACCCTAATTCTGGCAAGGTATTCATAAACTTTAGTTGAAAGTTTACTGAAAGGTTGCATCTTAAAACTTCTGTCAGGAGAGCTTGTACCATTTATTGTCTTTGAGATTCCTGTTTTGAAATGCTTTGGTTGATGTGAAGTGTTTGGTTGAAAAATTAACTTTTGATTGAGAATCATGAGTGTTGTGTTTCAGTTGTCTTTTGTTTCATTTATTCGCTCTGAAGTAGCACGCATGCTCAAGGAAGACATCATCGAACCGAGCACCTCTTCCTGGAGAGCTCAAGTTCATGTTGTGTCGACTCTATCAAAGAAAAGGTTAGTAATTGACTATTCTCAGATGATTAACAAATTTACTTACTTAGATGCGTATGTATTACCCAATGTTGAAGAATTGGTTAATAAAATATCAACCTATAAGATATTTAGCTCCATCGACCAAAGTAGTGCTTATCATTATGTTCCCCTTGACCCTGAGGATAAATTTACACTGTTTTTGAGGTGGATGGGAAAATTTTGTAAGTTGAATGATTAAGCTTTAGTCTAACCAACGGTGTTGCTTGCTTCCAGAGAATTATGGACGATTTCATTCATAGAAATAATCTTGAGGGCACGTATGCTTACCTAGATGATGTTACTATTTGCGGCCGCATGGAAGCGGAACATGATAAAATCTAACTAAGTTTCTTGAGGTTGTTGAGAAATATAAAATAAACTTAAATAAAAACAAATGCATATTTTTAACTGATGCTATATGTAATCTAGGTTATCAGGTTCACTAGAATGAACTTCGCCCAGATTCTTCACGCCTTGCTACTCTCAATGATATGCCCATACCAACCAGCTCAGAATCATTATCTCGATTATTCGGATTGCTTGCATACTACTCGCGGTGTGTTCCAAGATTTTCTCAACGAATTCGTCCGTAATTAATTGTCAGTTTCCACTTTCTGAAGAAGCTACAAATTCAATCGAGGAATTAAAATCATCTATTATTAACGCTGTTAGGGCGAAAATAGATGAAAATTTACGGTTTACATCGGAAAATGATGCCTCAAAATTGTTTAGGCGATCAAAAGTTAGCGTCATTTTCTTCTCGGTCGTAATTTTACCTTAATTACAGATCAAAAATATTTATCTTACATGTTTGATTCACATCATAAGAGTAAAATAAAGATCGAAAAGATTGCTAGATGTCTTTTAGAATTGATGCCCTTTTGCTACGAGGTTATACATCGTCCTGGTTCGCTCAACAGAGCTGCTGATGCCCTATCACGCATTTTCAAGCATGACCCACAATAATCTTGTCGAGCTTCATAAAGCTCTCTGTCATCCAGGGATTACACGATTTCACCATTTTGTTCGAGTACCAATCTTGCCTTAATGTGTAGATGACGTTAACCGATATCAAGGTTAGAACGTTGATATCGTCCAGAGAGGCCAGAGCTTATCCGTGCAATGCGCCCACTTGATCGAATTAACCTGGACTTTAAAGGGCCACTAACCTCTTCTTCTTCTGATAAGAATTTAGTAATTATGGTAGACGAATACTCGCGTTTTTCCTTTGCTTTTCCTTGTAAGGATATTTCTTCATCAATTGATATACAGTGTCTTACTACGTTGTTTTCTCTTTTCTGGTTACCAGGGTACGTGCATTCGAATCGACGTACTTCTTCCATGTCTGCTGAAATAAAATAATTTTCTCACAAGATAGGGGTTCCAACGAGTCGTCCCACACCTTACCATCTACCGAGAATGGACAATGCGAGCGCTATGTAAGAATTGCAAGGAAAACTGTTACCTTGGCGTTGGAGTCTAGAAACCTGAGCATTAACCATTGGAAACACGTCCTCCCCGATGCTCTTCGTTCCTTCCGTTCATTGTTATGTACTTCAACGAATGCAAATCTTCACGAACGTTTTTTTTCATTCTATCGAAAGACCACGACGGGAGTGAGTATCCCTAGCTGGCTTGCTGCTCCTGGTCAATTACAGTTAAAACGACAAGTACGGAATAAGGATGAGCCCTTAATACGCGAAGTGGAACTAATTGAACTCAATCTTAAATATGCTCCGCGTCAGATTTCCAGACGGCCCAGAAAATACGGTGGCTATCCATGACTTAGCCCCAGCCGGAGAGAGCCAGTTAAACAAGATCGAAGATATTCCTAACCTTAATTCCGATACAAATCCCCCATTCCGTTTCTTGATGCTCCTATAAATGTTGAAACGGAACGAGATCCTAAGTCATCATGTCATGGTGTTCCTCCTCCAGTTGTTCTCGCTGAAACCTCCCTTGAAAATATCCCTAGTCGATCTATTCGATATATAAAGCTTGACTGTTTTATCGAAAACGATACATCTCATGATGCTCCTCCTCTAGCTGCTGCCTTTGACGCCCCCCGTTAAACTATTCTTCGTCGCTCTACTCAACCCAAAAAGCCTGTTGAATGTTACATTGAAAACTGCTAGATCCTCTAAATATTCACATTAGATGCTTGATCTAGTATTTAATTGTATTTTAACCTTTTTATTTTTGTAGAGAGGGAGAGTGTTATAATTTATTGTTATAATTAATTAAGTTCATAACTAACCTGTTTCTTTCTTTAAGTTCGACAATTAAATAAAATTAAAACAGATATGTAGTGTGTCGTAACGTGCGATCGTTTGCATAAGGTATGGCGATGAAGATCTTGCAGTTCCTCTACTAACATTATTCCACTTTGATTAATAGTTTGTTTGTGAAATGTCTATGTGCCTATATTTGTGTGTGAGAGTAGGTTCATTACATGTATTATTTCCTTCCTATACTTATGTTCTGTAATTGTTTATTTCAGTGAAATAAAGCCGAACTTTGGAACCTTCCTTAATCTTTGGGCTCCTTCAGCATGATAAATTACATTTATAAAATAAGCATGGCAATAAATTGTACATGTTAAGATGGATGAAACTGCAAGTTACTTGTATAAGAGCATTTTTATTCCAAACATATGGTGTTCCACATGATTCGACAGCATAATTCTATTACTTCTATCTTTGAGACAACCGACTAATTTAGGGTAGTAACTCCCGTGAATTCCTAGCCCTTTCAGCCATTATCTTATCAAAATAGAAACAAAAAATAGGCCTAGGGGGCCCACTACTCCTACCTATATCCATGAGCTAATTGTTAAGCTTCGGAAAAAGGATATTCTCTCCATTAAAGCCATAGCTAAGAGGGTTAAACGCCCCTAAAGTGTCGTACATAATATTATATCTCCTTAGGATACCATAGGTTCATGTATCAGTGTAATTTCTACTAGTAGAACAAGGAAAAGCTCAAAGAGAGATGACCAAACCATCGTCCGTATCTGAAAAATGACCGATACAAGACAGCAGCCAGGATTTCTCGAGAAGTAAAGGAAACTCTCGGCGTATTGTCTCCAGAAAGACAGTATCACGCCGCCTCAGAAACGATCTTTAAAATCTCGCACACCATCATTCAAGCCATTGACCAGCCCGAAGAAGAAGAAAGCTAGAGTATCCTTTGCCACCAAGCACGTTCTATAGACAGAAGACCGATGGTCCAAAGTACACTTCTGCGATAAATCAAAGAGCAATTTGTTTGGTTCAGATGACAGGAGGTTCGTCCATCGAAGAGTTGGCCAAAGATTATCTGTGAACTGCGTGAAAAGCTGTAACAAGTTTGGTGGAGGAAGCGTTATGGTGTGGACAGAGTGAATGCTCAAGTGCATAAATAATTTCTGAAAGCACATGCTGTGCCCTATATGAGAGCCACTTCTGCCCAACCTGCCATGTTTATGAAAGATACTGCGCCATGCCACACGGCAAAGTTGGTGAAGATTTTCCTGGATAAGGAGGAAGTAAGTATGAGGGAGAGGTCTGCTCAGAGCCAGGACCTCAGTCCGATTGAGAATGTGTGGAAGACGGCAGGAGAAAGAAGTAAGGAGAGAAATTTTGTGCGCTCGGGTAGCTGAAGATGTTAGTGCGTAATTAATAGTAAAGGTCTACATACAAGTACTAATATATTGTAAGATCCAAAAATTATTTGTTGAATAACTTATGCCTTCTCATCTATGTCTGTTGTGTTCTCGATCCAGATCATTTTGAGCATCATATTTTTAGTCGCGTTCAAGCGACTCAATAAGTTACTATGTCGGCGGGTCGGATGGACACAATTTTTTTTCAGTGAGTTTTTGAAAGTTTTGAAGTTTAGATGGTATGTTTGATAATTGATAATAGGTTTGTTAATTATTTTTGTTCAAAATTATTGAAATAATTAAGAGCACGTGACGTCTGTTGACCTTGGAATAAAAATGCAGTTTCATCCATCCTAACATGTACAATTTATAGCCATGTTTATTTATATCTGCAATTTATTATCCATTACTTGCCACTATTTGGTTTGAAGCTACTCTAAGCTTTGTAATGGAAACCTGCGTCCGAATCATTGTGACAGCTACTGTAGATCAGCAATGTCGTGCTTAATAACATTCTTTTATTAAATTATATTTTTTAATCTCGATTTATATTAATATTCTTAATTTGATTCTTTTTTTTCACTTTTGAGGCACATTTGTAGGAATATACCTAAATTTGGCGCTAGAAAATCCTTAAAATATTCTAATATTTAAAGAAAATTCAGAACAGTCCGATGCTGCACTACAACCTAACCTAACCTAAATCTTCCCCATTTTCACTCTTAAAGCAAAGGTTTCCTCGGGAATTTACCAAAACGCTTAGGAATTTGTTTTTCGATCCGCAATAGTAATGATGTTAGTGGCAGTACTTACATTTGATCAAGACTTAACAGAGAAGGGACCCGATGCTAGAGGTACGCACGGCCCTCGAATTTGTTTCTTCCGGTGTTCAGGCGGCCAAAATCTCTACATTTTAATGTCCTAATTTTTAAACCAAAACAGATAAAGGAGTCTAAAGTTCTATTTAGCTATAAAGTAAATTGGTGTCGTTAGGTTGGTCTTTATATTTACAAGTGATCTTGGAGCTGCCGAAAGATTTTCGACAACTTAGGTCGAACGAATATAACACCTTTCATTTTTACAGTTTCAAACAAGTTGACAGTAAATTGGGAGACAAATGTGCAAAAGTATATATAAACGTTTTTATGATAGAATAAACAACCTTAAAATTGTGGTCGTTCATTTTATGGTATTTTAAAGTGGCATCCTGCCTTTAAGTTCCTAGGTGGTCTTGTAAAATATATAATCCCCTTGTCTAAATGTGATGTAACGGTTTTATTTAAATAGTTGGGTGAGTGAGTGTTGTTTTGGGATAATTTAGAATATTAGTATTGTTTAATGGCAGCATTTATGTTGATATATTTGAGCCAAATCAATGCAATGAACTACAGAACTAGGACCAGCAAAACCCTAGGGTCCACTGAAGCAATCCGAGAAGTACTCGTAATAAGATTAATGCCATCTTAACCTCGGCAGTATAGTGCATGCATTTAATATATCCATATTTATCCGGTACACACCTATGCACGAGTGTACCTGTATATCATGCAAGTTTCTAACTACGTACACAGTTATCTACGAGTGTACCCATTACCGCACAAGGATAGCTCTTTCTCTACCGCAGCACCGTGTCTGATAGTGCTAAAAATAATAATGATGGAAAACAAAATTGGACTCATGCTCTACAAACAACTATCAGGTGGCATCATTTGGGTGGGAAGGTGGGGCACTTATGTATGTATAATCAATCTTTATCCGCTCTTCTAATAGGTTACATTTATTGTGAATAATTCTCTCCTCGTCTGTTTTTAAACCTATTGAGCGACGTAGTTTCCACTACTCAATCAGCTATGCTGTTCCACGTTTGAGTAATTTTATAGCTAAGAAGGTTTTGTGCTATGCCATTACTGAATCGCTTGTTAATTAATTTGTATCCATTTTGAAGCGTATGCGCTCTATAATCTATCTCAAAGAATAGAATATAATAAATGTTGGAAAACCTTTTAAGATGTTTAAAAGGCTATATCACCTAGCCGCGTAAACTTCTACTCGCAAGGGATAATAGGTTTTGGCAACGAAGTCTTTCTTCATAGGGTTTATTTCTACTTTCGGGGAATCAGTTTAGTCGTCCTGCATTTCACTCTTTTTTAACATTTCCACATATTTACTAAGGTTAAAAAAAACAGAATTGCACCGCGTACTACAGATGCAATCGAACTAATTATTTATATAGAGGTAACATTATATCAATAGATTTATACGAGAAATTTCGCGTGATGAATGTTTTATAAATTCATTTAAGAATCTAAGAATCCACCCCATACCTATTCCATGCGCTTTGAGTGTAAGTAAGAAATTTTCTTACAGTAATGTATCAAATGCTTTTTGAAAGGTGAATTACATTATATCTATTAATCTATTATTGTCGTAGATGGAAATCATTTCGCGAAATAATTCCAAGAGAATAGTTAGATAGAAGCGTCCGGTTCTAAAACCGTACTGATTTTGTAAAATTAAGTCTTAAACCTCAGGTGAGCTACCAGCCTGTCTCTGATTATCCATTCTAAGACTTTACCAATTACTGATGTTAGGCTAATTAGGACTGAGGGAATGCCCTCGAATTACCAGTGTGAGAGGAAGACCCTCTATTCATTTAAGACGACGTGAGCCAGCGAGAGAATTTTAAAAAGTCAAGGAAGAATCCGTCACTAGCTTAATCACGCGATCGCTCCCGCCTCCCTGCTGCGATAACGCCGTGCGCGGTCATATTAACCCGAAGCTCACCATCTCTCGAGGAAATTGAAAGCCCACCATTCACTCTTTCCACACTGCCGTCTACTTCCCATGACCCCCGTAACTTGTCGTCGTAAGTTGTCGAAGATCTCGTCAGCAGATCTACCTTCCTTAATCTTTGGCCCCTGTTCAGAGGAAATCTATGGAGCCCCCTTCTTCCCGGAGAGCTGTGCGGCCCTCTTATCTTTACCACTTCAAGATTCCCTTCTTTCGAGACTGAAACACCCTACCGATCTGCAAAATTATCTCGTTGGAGCAGATAAATTTTTATTCTTTATCGAGAGGTAATCCAACCCCATCTTCGACTCCTCCTAGTTATGACTCCCCGAAGTATCTTCTTGAAGACCTGCGCCGTTGTCTTCCACCCCCATCTAATTCGCCCGCACTTGAAGGTAAAGCAATCGTGTATGGTCATCCCCAGAATACCTCGTTAATCCTTACTTAATTCATTTAACTACCATAAGTAATTTGTTCCCTATTTGTATATATATATAAATATATATATATATATATATATATATATATATATATATATATATATATATATATATATATATATATATATATATATATATATATATTTATATATATTCATATATATATATATATATATATATATATATATATATTTATATATATTCATATATATATATATATATATATATATATATATATATATATTCCCCCCTTTTTTAATATATATTAAGATTATATTTTTAGGTATTGTCTTTATATATCCTTTGAACTGCAACTTGGCAAGCCATTAATCTAAACCCGGTAAATCGTAATTCGCACTCATTATTAATCACCAAACATATTTCCAGCGGCCTGTGGTCAGCTGTCTGCCCGTGCTTGTGTAAGACTCTGAGCGCCGAGCTAGTCTACACAGGTATACGTCGACAAGGACGAAAGTTGCTGAGATCGGATTTCTCCCACTTTTTAAAGATCGAAGTGATATTAGATCTCTAGAACTTTATTGAGACTATCCCGCCACATATAGTACGTTAAAGATCATATTTAGAGGTTATAACAGTTCTAGTTTTAATTGTTTAAGGTGCATCGGGTATACAATCAGGCCAGGGTGCCTTCCATTGTTTAATTTTATTTATATAAGCAATAATTTCGCATTTGCTTATTCGCACGTCAGTGAAAATCTTTTTCCGCTTAAAACGATTTCTTCACTTTATGTGAGTATATGCCGTATGTATTCAACCATAAAACACACGAAATGATAATTTAATATCCAGACATTTCTTCCACGTTAAATTTCCTCAAGGAGACGAGAGAGGCTTGGCAATTCCTTAGTTACCATAACGAGATCTTAAAATCAAACTAAAAATTGTCTCTCTCTTATCAAGACATTTTTGTTAGAAACAGTCATGGTTTTGAATCAATCTCGCCTATGTGAGTTAGTCTGAAATTCTGAAATTCTACAGAGGTGAATCTCCAACGATATTGAAGGCGCTTTGTTCTAAATATTTAAATTTTTGGTAAACAAATTATTTTTCATAATTTACACGTAAATTTTACTCGGTCAGTTTATAGTTGTGCCTATTTTTTCCTGGGTTATCTTAGCTAAGTCTTATCCTTACTAAACTAATTGTCACAAGTTTAACTATGAGTAATATTATACTATCAGGTCATTAAAACACTATCAACCTAGCACACTTAAACATTTTGTTGATTTTTAGTTTTGTTTTTTTAAACCAAATGAATAAGTGGCTAATATTAAATAAAAGTGAGATGAGTTAAAATAAATCACTCAATCCGCTTCTGCCCAGATAACGTCCCAAGAAAGACAAACGAACCAACCAAGATCAGACGAGTGTGTGTTGCTTGCCATCCGCAAAGCCCACCACTTCCCCTTCTCTCCTGCACTACGATGGTTTACTAGTTATGTTACTTTAGGTACATGCCATTTATTTTGATTTCCTCTAACTTCATTACTTTATGTAGGGATAAGCCAAGTTAAGCTCATTGCTCCCAGCCCTTGTACTCGAACTTGTGCACCCTCTGGCCCCAATGCCTGCAGGAGAATCTGCGGCTACATCTATCTTCCACTAGTTTTACTTCGTCTATATTCACTACTTTTTTATCTCTACTATTGTGCTTTAAATTAGATTTATAAAAAGCTTCCAGGCCCTTCACTGTTCGATTTTCTGGACGGGAACTAATCCCACGTAATTGCTAATGTCTCGATAAGCTAATGACCTTTTAAAAGAACAAGATTCAATGGATAGTCTTCACGTTTATCCTTTCCGATCCGAAGCCAAGACCACCCATTTAAAGCATTAGAAAAGAGTAATCTGTTTGCCCTCATCAAAGTTAATATACTCGTTTATAATTCCTAAATAAGAGACTTTCTAGAAGTAAACACTGCAAATCTTGAAGGTTTTTCACATTTCTTAAATATGTTCTACTTAAATGACCCTCATAAGAAGAAATTAGGAGTTTTCCTGCAGATATAACCTGAGATTAAGTAAAATTGTTTTAATTTTGTGTTCAAAACTTTGGTTTGTCATCTTGTAGGGTCGGTGTATTAGAGTATTTAAAAAAAGGCAAAGTCATTTTACTTTTTGTATGTCGTATATATTGTTTAAATTATAACTATACAAGTATTAAGCTTAGAAAGTTGACTTCACTTATAATATAATTTCCTTTCAATCTTTGATAGATTGTTGTACTCTGTAGTGCTCATCTTTTATGTTGTTTTTATGAGTCTTTATTCTTTTTCCCCTCCCCGTGCGTTGAGGCATCTTGCAATCAATTTTTAGTTTTTTTTAATACCTTTGTCATATTAACTATTCCGCATTTTTTCCTCCAAATGAAATACAAAAAGGATTATTAGGAATACCCTATTTGCAGTTTTTTTACTTCCTCTTATGTAATACCTAAGGTAGTCTGTGAGAACAGTGTCCATTGGTCTTTCCTTAAAGAGCTTGAGCGACTGTAAGAGCTGCTAAAGATAAAACAATATAAGATTTATCTTAGTGTCTTGAATTTTATGGTTTGGTTGGAATCCTTATTTGGAATGGAATGAATTCGATGTGGCTTGTTATTTATAAGGTAAGGAAGGAGGGAGGGTAAATAAAAAAGATTTATTGAAAACGCCTAACGAATAACAATAGTATATTTTCACATTATAATACAGAGACGAGTATATTTTGAGGGTAGATGCAGTAAATTATCACTCGTACAAAACCTTTTATATTGACATTATTTATTTTTGTTTCACATTCTTAGTTCCATTTTACAATTTGAGAGTGGACTATTATACTCGTAATGGGTATGTATGTTTCACAATAATAATTCTTCGTCACCAAATCCTTGACCATATGGGTCATACAGCCAAGGATAAGTGTGAGGGCACTCTTTGCAAGTGTGAAGGTACATGTTTTCTTCATTCGGGAAAAGTCGAGGGACTCTGCTGGGGCAAGGGCTGGGGAGAGAGCAATATGGTAATCCTTGGACATCGCACTTTAGCTTCCATTCTTCGAAGTTATTGATTCCGGCAAGTTCCGTCGGGTTTATTATCCAGCTAATGGCTTGTTGCATGGTCACGAAGAAGTAGTTTCCATTGCTTGCGGTCTCCCTAACCCAATCTACGAAGGCGTCCAAGAACTCCTGCCTTCCGTCAAAGAAGGCAGCGGTAAAGTGAAGTCCCATAGGAGCTCTGTTCGTCGTGAAATGATGCTGAAGGTTGTTGTCCAAAAATTTGATGAATTGAGTTTTCTCCACGATGTTGGAGCACGCGTCGACGTAGTGACAACCAGTCAACTTCTCGTCGAACAGAACGTCATCACGTCTGTCCATTTCGTTCAAGGGGAGTTCCCAAATGGGAAATGGTCTTGAGGGGCAGCTCTGGTCAGTACCAATGCACTTATGTGGCATACGGTAGTGGAGAGTGTAAGGCCAGATGGGAAGACGTCCTCTTGGGGCACCGAGAGATGAGTCATAGAGGAAGCCCCATTCATTCATCATCCTAAACTGTCTGTTTCCTCCAACACGTGCATTCGGCACTCGCATTCCGAGGATGTCCTGAGTAGTGATGTTAGCGAATTCTTCGAGGATGATACGCCCTCCATCAAATTCAGTTTGGTAATTATCTGAGGTCATTTCACTCCAGTATATCGGGTCCTGGGTATTCGTGATTGAATGTGTGGCAATCTCGTGACCTCTTCGATGAAGTTCCTGGACACTAGAGTAGTTGGTGAAGGCGTGGGAGGCGAAGAAGGTCGCTTTAGCAGTACATTCATTACCTTTGTTTTTAGCCGCACTATTGAAAATGTTCAGGAAGATGTCCATGTTTCTCCCATTCACGGCACCACTGAACGAAACCAAGATCATCTGGGGTGTCTGCTCGGGGTTTAGATCACCTGGGATGCGAGTACCATCGATGGAGCAGAAGCATCCCTCTTCCAGGATGCATGCTTGAGGGTCACAACGGACGGCTCCGTTCGGGTCCAGCTGTGGGGCTGAAAGAGTAATGAGGAGGTTAATAGTCATGTTCACTTCTATAGATGATTTAGTGATATTTTCTTAGGAAGATTCGGGGTCAATTTTACGATTTTCATAGAAAATTGGTCCAACCAAAGGGGTAGAAATTATAAACCTTTGACCCTGATAGTAAGTTGTAATTAACACGTTTACGTTCACGTACTCTTCATAGTGAATTCGTTCTTTGGGACTTCTAACAAACGCATCTCGGTCTACTTTTTTTGTATTCTCACTTCTGTTTCCCACTATTTTCAACTTTTAAGAGCTCATCTGGCGCCTGCGTACTTGGGCATTAGTCGCCGTATTAAAAACTGCCTAGTGCTAGGCCTACATTAAAATCGAATGCAATAACACACAAAAAAAAACAACAAAAAACAACCCAAAC
Organism: Ceratothoa steindachneri; assembly: GCA_963969495.1. Classification (NCBI taxonomy): domain Eukaryota; kingdom Metazoa; phylum Arthropoda; class Malacostraca; order Isopoda; family Cymothoidae; genus Ceratothoa; species Ceratothoa steindachneri. Next base: position 27,177,432 of record OZ018324.1, read on the forward strand.
AACACCAAAAATTTAAAAAAGCGACAAGAAAAATAGTTTTAAGGAAGCTCCTACGTCGGGGGAGGTCTTCACGGTGGAAGAGCGTGCGACCTATGAGGGAAAAAAAACAAAAATTAAATAAAAAAACCCTGCTTAAATAATAGGGAGAAGGCCGGCCTCCCCCTAAAAGTCAACAAGTCCACCAGTCAATTTGCACGCACTCCTTCCGAGTACAAGGGACAGGCGGTAGCGGCCCCGCCCATTCCGGTACCGGGACAGGTAACGTGCGCGAAGATTACCCAGACTGGGACATTCGACAAGAATGTGCCGAACAGTCTGTGAGACGAGGCAGTCGTCACAATAGGGCACAGGCGATTGCTCCATCAAATAGCGATGCGTCACATGAGTGTGTCCGATTCGGAGACGACAGAAAGTGACCTGGAGCCATCGCGGCATTGGGGGATAGATCCATTGGAACAGTCACGGCGCAATGGCACGCAACCTTAAGTTCCCTTCAACCGTCTCCTATCTTCTTTGCCAAGCAGTCCGAATAGATGCCCATATTCCTGCCATGTAGTCAGTGTGAGGAAGAGCGAAACGCTGGTCCGGTCGCAGAGTCCTCGCGGCCTCTCTGGCACCCTCATCGGCGCACTCATTCCCCTCAATTCCTACATGTCCAGGAACCCAGTAGAAGATAAACTAACTCGACATTCACCCGGCTCGCCGCAAAACCGTATCGTCACGGATATCGCGAACCTGGAAATGCGGAGTTTCCAATGCGCTGAGAGTACTCAGGGCACTCTGTGAGTTGCTATAGGTCACAATCCGGTCTCCGAACCGAGCACGTCGCGTAATCTCCCGTACCGAGAGGTGTATTGCCACCAGCTCGGCCGTAAAGACAGACGCAGCGCCTGGCAGAGCCCCGTTGACTTCGCACAGAGGGAATACGGTGTGGAAGCCGCCCCATTCTTTGGACTTGGAGCCATCCGTATACACTGTTACGGTTCCAGCATGACACGAGGTGTGGTCCAAAAAGGTCGAACGCAATACTCCCGGCGCCGTACAAGCTTTGGGAGCAAAGGCGTGGCGAGAAATAGCCAAATGTGGTACCCTCCAGGGTGGCGTCCTGGGCAGAACCAGGGGCGTTACCGGCCCGAGAGCTATATCTAGCTCTCGAAGGAGTTTCCCGGCCCTAAACCCAAAGGCTACGACTGGCGTCTCTCGGCGGCATAGGCACCGTCAAGATCAGCTGTGGATGCAGTGAGAGCTGTTGGCGACAGAAAGAGGCACCGGGCTCGCGCATACAGGCCAGTGATGCACTACACGCAACGTAGAGCGAGTGGCATCTTCCCAGCATCGACCAACAGGCTCTGAATGGGGAAAGTGCGGAAGGCACCGGTCGCAAGCGAAGGCCGGTGTGGTGGATTAAGTCCACCTTTCGCAATAAACGCTCGGCTGCCGATGCATAAAACTGGCATCCGTAGTCGAGCTTCGAACGAACAAAAGATCGATTAAAAAATAAGGCAGTAGCCCTATCAGCACCCTAAGCGCTGAACGTCACGGAACGAAGAATGTCCATGGCGCGGGTACAAGAGACCTTAGGGCTTCGAATATGAGCCTACCAGGTGAGGCGTCGGTCAAATACAAGACCACGGAAACGGTGCAACTCAACCACTTCCAGGCGCACCCCATTAAGAAACAAATGTGGGTCATGGTGAAGACGTGGATGGCGCCAGAAGTGTGCCACCTTAGTCTTGGCCAAAGAAAACCGAAACCTGCGCGCTTCGGCATAGCGAGAGACGCGGTTCAATGAATGTTGGATTTGACGTTCTAGAGTTGGCATCTTAACCTCGCCAAAAGAGATCGAAATGTCGTCCACGTAGAGCGTAGCGAAAACATCTTATGACAGCACCGAGCTGATGTGGTTGATGCTCAGGGCAAAGAATGTGACACTGAGGACACTTCCTTGCAGGATACCTTCTTCCTGCTCTTTTGGGCCGGATAGGGCTCCCTCCACACTTATGTCGAATCTACGATCTCGAAAAAATTCAGATATACACATTGGGTGGCGTCCTCTTGCCCCCATCGTGGGGAGAGTCTCCATGATACCGTATCGCCCTGCGGTATTATAGGCCTTCTCCAGATCAAAAAACACCGTGGCGTAGTGCTGTCTACGAAGGAAGGCCTCGCAGACGGCATTTTCCAGTTGGAGCGGAGCATCCAACGTGGAGTAGAACTTTCCGAAGCCACACTGTGCAGAAGACAGATGGCCTTCGCTGTCCAGGAAAAAGGATAATCTAACATTTACCAATTTCTTCATCAACTTGCAAACGCAAGAGGTCAGAGAGATTGGGCGGAAACCGGCCTGAGTAGAGCGATCTCTGCTTGGTTTGCGAAAGGCGAGCACAGTAGCGATTCGCCATGAATCTGGGAGGAGACCCTCCACCCAGATCCTGTTGAGCAAATCTAAGAGAAAGGCCATGCCTCGCTCACCTAGGTGTTGAAGCATGGCGTACGGGACATCGTCCGGACCATGGGCGGTGTCCACGCACAAAGCAAGAGCGGAGCGCAACTCACTCACAGTAAACCTGTCGTTGAAGGGTTCTCCGCCTCTGGAGGTAAAGTCCAGCCGGCGGCCTCCCGTGACATCAGGACGTGCATTGAATGCTGGCGGAGCAGCATCACGGCTAGAGAATGCGGAAAAAGCGGTCGCGAAGGATTTCGCCATGGACGCGGGGTCCGTGATTGCGGTCCCATTCTCCTGGAGAACGGGAGGGGGGTCCTGCGAGAACTTGACCCGAATCCATTTTGACTCGCTTCCACACCTCTGCCAGAGAGTTCTTCCTGTTAAGTGTAGACACGTATGCTCGCCAAGAAGAGCGGCGGGCGTGCTTCGAAATATACCGGAACCTAGCTCTAGCCCGACGAAATTCAGCGACAGTGAAATCGTCCGGGCGGCGCTTATAGCGCATGTAGGCATAACGCTTTTGTTTGAGGGCCGTCTCACACTTGGCCGACCACCGTTGCGGGAGAAGAACTCAACGGCCTCATTTACCGACCTAAACTCCTCGACTGAGATAAATAATTCAGTCATTTCCTGAAATGCAGGCTACCACGCACGCGCCAATCACCACCAAGGTAGGCTCTCAGGCGGCAATTGCCCTAAAAATGATATTTCAATGGGAAAGTGATCACTACCATAGACGTCATCGACCATCCCCCAATCAAAATCAGGCTGTGCATCCGAAGACCACAAAGATAGACCAAGTCAAGAAAATGAAGCGGTTCTCAGGCAGTGATGCGTAAACTCATTCATATTTATGACACCTATCTCAAGCTCTTCGATCAGATTGGCAAGGACTTGTCTTCTGGGATTTATTGAGTAGTCTCCCCAGAGAGGATGTCTGCCGTTCAGATCTACAAGAAGAGAGAGGGCCTTGGCAACCGTGCCACGACGCGGTGGAAGTCCCCCGCGTCGAAGTCAGCTGACGCTGGAATGTACGCAGAAATGATAGTATACCTCCAATCCAGGTGAAGCTGCACAGCCACTGCCTGAAAGGAGGTATCTAAAGTGAAAGGAAGAACGGAAACATCATGCCGGGTGTAAACCGCGCATCCCCCAGCCCGGCCCCCATATCGTGGTGGTGGGGTCGCTAGACCCTTATACCCCGGGAGGGCGGGCAGGGGGCACGCGCCTAGCATGGTCTCTGGCAGAAAAATAGCTAACGGGGAACGGGACGAGACAAGCTTATGAAGCTCCTCCCAGCTGGCCCGTAGTCCACGACAATTCCATTGAATGAATATGCCCTCCAGCCCTAGCTCGGTGAAGACGCAGGGGCCCTCTTCGAACAAAAGATCCTCAGGGGAATGGCCGTACGCTTCCCGGAGGCAGAACCACGGGCGCTGTTGGCGAGAGAAAAGCGCTGGAGGCGCTGTCGCCTTCGAGGACTTATTGGGGGAGGTTGGGCTCGCCATGCGAGTCTTTTTCTTCCTCCGCCTCGAAACTGTAGGCGGGCGTTGTGGCTTCGGAGGCAAGGGGGCCCTCTTTTCGAGGAACCACCGTCTCCGAGCCACTCAGCCCACCACTAGGCGTGGGCAAAGGAGTCAAAACTCCTTTCTTGCTGTCCTCCATTCGGGTGACAGCTTTAGGAACCCCAGAAGATGGCATGGCGACCAACTTCAGGGCTGTTGCCTTCTGTGAGTCTAACGACACGGTGGAGGCGCGTGGACGTTTCGCCTTACGGGAAACGGTCACGCTGGAGGAAGGGGCGAGCCCTGGTATTAGCCGGGGTTGGGTGTGAACCCTTTTTGCCGCCAGCTTTAGCATGGGAGCGCCCGATTTGAGTAGAACCCGCAGAATTGCTCCGAATGGGCGCGAAAACAACAGTGCTCGTTGGCCCGGATGGACCAGGAGCAGAGGGTGCCTTTCTAACTATTGAGGCATAAGACGCCCCAGGCATAAGACGCGCCAGGACGAAGTCCTTAGCCTCGCGGAATGAGAGTTGATCTTGGGCCTGAACGGCCAGGATTTATTTCTCAAGGAGATATGCAGCACATTGCTTCGAAGAAGCCGGGTGCGGCTCTTCGTAATTGAGACACGTTGCCACACACGATTTAGACTTATCGCGTGCGGCCTTGGAGCAATTTACACAGACTTCGGGTAACCCCGACTTTGTACGTCTACATGAACGATTCGAATGGCCGAAGCGGTGACAGTAATAGCACCGCCGCGGCAGTGGCACGAATGCCTTCACGCGGTAGCGATACCAACCGCCACGCACCAACTTAGGGAGCTTGTCACAGTCGAACTTGGCGAAGAGTGTAGGGGTAGTTCTTGAGGCCCCTTCCTGCTTACTCATTACACGTTCGACCTTGACCGCCCTATGGTCGTCCAGCTTCCAGGTGACGTCCTCTATGGAGTAGTCAACGAGTTCCCTCGCATAAACTAATCCTTTCACTAAGTTCATGGTAGAGTGAGGAGTCACAATCACCGGGGTGCCATCAAGTGTCCGAAGAGCCCTTATCTTGGCCGCCTCGGAGCGATCCGCCGCATTCGCTAGAAGGCTCCCATCCGAGAAACGGCTCACCTTCGGTTCTCTACCAATTGCACTAGCTAATGCTCTCTTCTGATGGATCATGTTGCCCTTGGCCAACATGCTGCCATCAGTGGGGGCAATAACGAGGAAGCGTTTGAAGCCAGCGGGCTCGAAAACGCTAGGTAACCTCTGAATGAGGGACCCACTGTTGACGAGGCTCCGACCTGTGCACTTTTAGTCTTAGTCGGGGGCCCCGCACCTGAAGGGGGGGGGGGAGTAGAAGGGCCGGATGTGCCGATCTTTGCTTGGTCGCTTACCGTAGCTGCAGACCCATCCGAGTCTTCTTAGTCTTTTTCCTGTTCTTTTTCTTTTTTGGAGAGAAGGGTGGGGAATAGACTCGCTTCTTACTTCCGCCGGCAGGAGCCCCCAGGCCAGATGGACCGGCCTCAGCTAGGTCCTTCTCCGAAATGGAGAAGGTCCTGGGAGTCGTAGGGGCACCGGCCAGAGGAGATCCCTCCCCTCCTTGTACTGTCTTGGAAACCCTAGCCGTTTGAGGAGGACCTTGCATAGGGGCGGATTCGGGTTCGGTGCTTGGTGCCGAGCCCGGATTCCACACCATGGAAGGCCCTACCGTCTGAGGCTTGGTTGCCTCAAGGACCATGTCTATCTCAGGATGCGCCTCCAGTTGGCCATCCCCTCCCAGGAAAATTGCAGGTCTCGTTGGCAGCGTCACTAGTCATGTGTGGGGGGCCTGGCTTCCCTCTCCCCCCTACGGGGATTTGCTTTACCAAGCCGCTTCACTGGGAAGCGGTCGGCTATGAGCTGCCTTTCTTGGCAGTCCTCTTGGAAAGAAAAGGGGGGACTGCCGCTGGAAAAAGGGAGATGCCCGAAAGCACCTCCAGAAAAGGGGTTGAGGGGGAGTCTTCTTCGCCCGTAGGCGAAAGAGAGGAGTAAGCCTCCTCTCCGGTTAGACGAATATGGAAGGTCCTCTGCGAAAGCACAAGGAAGTGGGGGACCTCCATTTTTTCTGTGTAGCTGCCCGAGGGCGGCTCCGTTGATGAACAAGGGGAATTAGGGAGAGATTTGGGTTTTTTGTATTTTCATTCATGGGCATGGTGACCCTATTTGTTCTACGGGAAGCAATCGTTTATCCCCCCCCCCCCTCACAGTAGCCCGCTCTGCAAGGGGTGCGTACAGGACCTGGCAGAGCCAGGTGCCACCATTTCGGACCACCCCTTCCGCCTGGTGGCCTGGCTGTCCCTCAGCATGGCGACTCCTCTTTGGACACGGCGTAAAAAAATTAATAGTGTGTGAAGTGAGGAGTAACGGAGATGTGAGGAAGGTATGGGTGGGGATGAAACAGGTTGTTAAAAACCAACTACCCCAGACCGGAGCATTGTCCCGTCCCCCCTCAGCCCCGATCCAGGACGGTTGGCTGAGAAGAAGGTCAGCATCTACCCAGTGAAATTAGAGGCTGAGCAGAGAAAGTTGTGGGAGAGGTTGTATGAAAAGCGACGAAGTAGGGGAGAAATAAGGCTGTCTGAAAGAAGGCGAAGAAGCTAAGCTGGAGTCGGAAGGGGTGCTGAGTCCCGTCAGCACGGCGACCAGGATGGCAAATCGCCGTGCCCCTTACCAACTATGTAAAAAATACCGCTTTGGATTACAGAGCTAAAAAATGTACCCACCAACATTTCTTGCGGTTATATCGAGTTTCTAAGGGTTTCTACAATGCCCATACGGTCCTAGTGTTTAAGGTTGAATGGGTCGGCCTCGTGAGTGTCATTCTTGACCCTTTCCTCCACTCCTATTCTTTCATTTCCGGTTTCCCTTCGTCTCCATACCTCCTCGTAGTAACTGATACTGGTCTCGTTCATATCAGTTTCCTCAATTTTCTCAATTTAAAAACAATTAAATTCGAGTCAATTGACCGAAAATATAATTATTTTCCATCTGACCCAATCGGTATCAAGAGAGTCGCTCTTTTCAAAACAAACACTTTGATAAGAATCCGCTATTGTTTTCTTAATTTCGCAGGGTGTGATATTTACCCGTTGGGAGATTCCAATTACCTTTGTTAAAAATTAGTCATTGTGAAAACTCATCGTTGAAGTTTAAACCCAATTTGGACGAACTATTAGAAGTTTCAATTACTCAGAATCGAATGTATCAATTCAAATCAAGTTAAAATTAAAAAAAAAAAATCTTATTTGGGACCATTCTGAGAGAGTAGTTGCAAATTTCTTTTTTTACAAGGATAAGAAAAAAATGGTCATTTGTATCATAAGAAAAGCACCTCCTGAAAGGAGTTTGACCCAGAAATTCCGGCAGCAGTGTGGTTCGTTCTCTGAGCTTTTGTACTCTAAATTAAAGTTTATTTACCGAATATCGGGGATAATTTTGATTTCTCTTATAAATCTTGACTTTTTATTTACTTACTAACATTTGGTGTAAGAATTCGCATCATTTAACTTAAGCTAAGTTTTGATTTTATAAAAACATTTTTCGCTAGTTTTCTTCTAACCTTTCATTTTTTTTATTCATATTTAACAATACTCGCGAGTCAGCCATGTTATTTTAAATCAAGAATTATTGGTGATTGGTGAGTTGGAAAAGTAAACTGACTTAATCTGATGTCATTCTTATTCACAGAAAACAGACCATGAAAACGAGCGAATTCAAACTTGCTTTGTAGAGACTGAAAAGGGAATGAAAGAAATCTTCTAATATTTGCCCTACCACAAACTTGACGCCTTCAAACGTATTTCTAAGAAGGTATGAGGGAGATGCGTTCGTTGGTTTTGGAGATTAATTTCTTAAAACAATAAAAAAATAAACTTACTGCAGATATTTTCATCTGAACCATCAGCGCAGTCGACATTATCATCACAGAAAAGGCTCTTGGGTAAGCATTCTCCACTACCACATTGGATGTCAGACCCGGTGCATCCAGATTCTTCCCCATCAGTGATTGGCCACCTTGGCAGAGGTTTCCTGCTCTCTGAAAACAAGCGCTGCGTAAACACTTTTTAACCAGGGACAACGCATTTGCGGGTAGCTCTTAACTGGAGGTGGCACATTTTTTTGTGACTAAGGTAAGAATACCATCTTAGTGTCAATTATGCGTAGTAGAAAACAAAATGTGACCATACCAATGCGAGAAATTGGGATAAACTAGGTTGGAAACGTCCTTGGGTGAAAAATAATCCCATGAATGCATTAAATGACGTTGACTCGATTCGAGGAATATGCCGAGCCCCGGTTAAAGAAGCTTATTATATTTACACTCTTATCCCAATGTTATTCCTACTATTGCATTGGCAGTATACGATGTAACCCTTTATAAATGATAATGACCGTTGTTAAGAATGATAACCATTGTTGAGAGAATAATAATCAAGGAAACCTTCTTACTTTCCCATTTGGCGCAATTGTTAACCTCTCGTCGAATTTGACAGATCTGAGCTTCTACATCGAAGAACATACCAGCTTGACATTGTGTCTTGCTTACAGCCTTACGAGCGCCGTCAGCGGGGATGCACCGATAGAATATGGCACAAGTTTCGCGAGCCTATTATTATATGGATGAATTACAGATTACTATTTTGTACTAACTGATGATAATCAAGCAACTAATACGTTTTATGTCATGCTTGAACATGGCACCGTCACGTTCGTTCACCATAGCTCGCGTGTAGAATGAAGGCACTTGCTTAAAGCAGTGGCGAAATGCCAGTTATACCAAAACATCTCGCATGACCGAAGCAGAAAAGGTTAGCGATTATAAAAATTCTCAAATAGACGTACAAAAATCAGGTACTTCTTAGAAAGCAGAGTACGCCTTTCCCCAAAGCTAAAAAAAATATTTAAAACTCTTGCGTTCATTTAGAAAACTCTTTGCCACATTGAATCGTATTTTCTCTTTCATGTGGATATTTTATATTATACTAAACCTTACTGCATAAGAGGTGATTTAAAGGACGTGTGTACATTCGCTGTGTGTATAAGACTAAAAAATTTTGAATACCATATAAGTGTAATTTGCAGACAAAAATTCTATCGTGCAAAGTAAAAAAAAAAGAAATACCCGAGTGCAGCGAAGGAGGGAATCCTCGACCTAACTTGAGGCAAATTTCAGTCTATCTTAGTCGAAACGAAGCGATGTCCCCTTCATCCCCATTCTTTCTATGGACTTTCACTAAATATTAGAGGTTTTTAGCGTTTCTTGTATCCTTACCCTCATCCAAATGGCCCGTTTATATACGTGGTCAGCAGAGATAGGCACAGTTAATCGCTAATTCTTTCAAAGTTTTCACTTTTTTTTTGCTTTTTAAAATTTTTGAATTTTATATTTTATAGTTTTTACAGTTTCGAAATGATCTCAGGAAATTTTTCTATTGTTCCATAATAAAATAACGTTACTTTACCGTTAACTTTCGTTATATTTTTACCAGATTAAAGATCAACTCTGCCCATGTCTGGTGGTTAGGGGGTCTGTTTGACGTTAGCAATTTGACTGCGATGACTTTTATGACCGGATCCCATCCTGATGTCATTCGTGGCAGCAACGGAAACCCCCATTCTATAGGACTATTGTAAACAAGTTGAAGATATAGTTTTAAGTTGGTACGAACAACTCCCTACAATAATGGTACTCGTTTATCATGCCTGATGCAACGGGCTGAAGTGACAAGTAAAGCGGAAGCCGTTGGATCCCAAATCAGGGACACAAGAAACACTTTGCCAACGCGGAACAACGTTTTTAGGTGCATAAGGGGCTATTAAAGATTTGTGGTAACTTGGTAATTTCACACCCATAAACATCCATTCCTGTTTGTAACTCACAATTGCTCATGACATTAGTAAAAATATACAGTAGCTTTTGCACTCTGTGAATTAGTAAGGTTCTTTGTCATCAAAGCATAATAAACGAGTTGGCGCAACGGGGAATAGAGTGGGCATAAAAAGGGACAACAGAATAGGATGAATAGCGAAGAATAAATTTAGGGAGGATTGCACTACTAATTACCAATCTAAAATCCCTTTTTAATTAAAATGACATTTTACGGGTCTTCAGAGTAGTGCACTATTTAGGAAGAGAAAAAAACAAACAAAGGAGAACCTACGCCAGAGAGTACTGTACAGAGCTTGGGAAGAATGTAGTGACATTAGGTGAAGCAAAAAGATAAAGAAGGGACAAAGCAAGCAGCTACAAAGAGTCTTAAGCAAACCTTGCGTGCCAACTCACATCATCTTCGGTAATTTCAGGTGGCGATTCTCGTCTGAAGAATTCTTCATCACTTCTGTCAACACAGTAGTAATCAGGGTCCATTTCTTCTTTCGTGACCCTCTGTGCAAGGGCACTGAGCCCAAGACAGACTGAAATGAAAAGGTCGATTATATTTCAACCAATAGAATGGACCAGGCAGGGGCAACATTTGCTATTAGCAGCAACAATACCTTTATCTCATAAATAAATTTGTGTAAGCCAGCGGGGTATATTCTCTTAAAGTGAGAAATACAAAAAAAAAACAAAAAAATATGTTAAAACAATCGGGATGAGGAATTATTTGGGAGCCAGATGGGCAAAACCTTAGCAAAACTCATTAGTTTAACTGAAGAAGATGGCCAAACTGAGTTCTTTGCCCCTAAAAACAGGCTCTTTCAGATACCAAGCCACTAATAAATACAACCAAAGCCCATTTGCAACACGATTAAGGTACGAGTAATAAACTTCTCTCTTTAACCTTCCAATTAGCTGACGCAGGTTCCATGACGTAAGCTTGCACGTTATTTCTGAACATCGTTTTACAGTTAAAAAAAACAAAAAAATGTTTTATTCTTTTCATGCATAAAACTATGCATCTCATAACTCATTGGAACTTGATGAGACTTAAATGTGGGCATAAACCATAAAATAACTAGTTTACTTCTCAACTTCCTTTTACTTTCCCTCTTCCCCAAGTTTTTTTTTTTAATACTTGATGTCCTTGTGTGGAAAGGATGCATAATGTGTGCGAGTACATTCAAGTCATTTTTATGAAAGAATGATTGCATATTTGTATTGATGATTTTAGCAGGGATAGAATTACTGTATTTATCATTCCCAAGTCACATTTTTTTGCATGATATTTTCAGCAATATTCACTCACACCAATGCCCTGTAAACCATTACTTTTCAACACTTCATTCTGATTTTATACTTGCATTGCGAAATATTTGAACTTTTGTGAAGGAGTGTGAACTATTCAGCTGCAAGGTATGTTGTGAAATAGAAAAAGGAAGATAGATTTTTCTGTGTAGAAGAGCCTCAGTCAGATTTCTATTCACCATTCCACCCATTTAGGGGTTGGGGGAACCAAGCGTATTCATTTAGTAGACAAATTCACACCGTCTAATGCCTGAGTCAGTGAAAAGTTCAAAGATGGCAGCTGCCGCTTAGTAGGCATAAATCGGAACTCCCATCCAAGGACTAATCGTAGCAGGATGGGGTCTTTATTTAAAGGAAGAGGGTGCTGTGTTTTAGTACTCATACATGAACTGCTCATAATGCCAGAGAGAGAGAGAGAGAGAGAGAGAGAGAGAGAGAGAGAGAGCGAAGTTGCAAAAGTGAAGGGATTTACTTGTGGTAAGAGTAAATGAATAGATATTGCCTGATCCGTGGTAGCGCCTTGCACCGGCACAATTCGCAGAAGCTTCAAGGACAGCATTTTGATTACCAATCCATTGCTAATTGTCAAGTTTAGGAGAGTGGAAACGAGGCAAAGGGAATTTAACTTTGTTCAGTGGTTAAATATTGTTAAGTGGTAAAACTCCCGAAGAAATACAATCAAAATATAATGAAGTTAAGAGATAATAGTAGTAAAAGCGACATTCAAATTTACAACCATGTACATGTACGTGAAACCAGACATGGGCTGGGTAGGTTTAGTTTAAATAATAAAAAAAAATTATAGCCCTTAGGATTAAATCAATTATATTGCAAATAGCTTATTTTTGTATTCCTTTGAACGTTTAGAATCCCAAATTCATCTTACTTGGGTGAAATGAACCTAAGATCAGAGGTATACAAAGAAAATCGCATTTCTTAAAGGAAATTCGGTCGAGGCTCAGAAAATCTACTTTCACTCCTATCCCGCCATGGAAACCTTCAGTCTTCACTATCAAGCATCACTTTCGCTCAGCCCAGTGAAGGGAGCGATCGAAATATCCCTTTCGTTTCCACATATATCACTACACGCACACAATATATATATATTCATATAGGAAATGATGGGATATTGAGATTAGGTTGAAAAGATTAATGCGAGATAAGGAAGGTAGGCGCACAAATGGCTTCACAATCTATGAACACAAGTGTGTCCCTTGCTTTCTTACACAAACCATTTGGAAGAAGTCGAAAGACGAGTGTGTGCGCAAGTGTATTACCCTTGTAAATCTGTACACGCGCGCAATCATGAACGTCCAATCACACGTTTGCACCCTGTAATCATTTTGTGTAAGCAAACTCCCGCTCATGTGGGTTATTTTGACCTTTTATGCGACTGAAGGGCATCCATTGCCTTGAACGTAGAGCGAACTAACCCTCCCTCCACTCATTCACGCACACAAAGACGCCCACTCACACACAAACAAGTGTACGCGACCCCTGGTATCAGCTGGGACCATATCTACCAATATACATACCTAATATGAATTTGAGGTCATCTGGATTCACGAGTTCGGTGATAGAGTTAAAGTTGACTGGGTCGTGCTAACTGCAAATCTAAGTGGTAATAATCCAAGCTCCCCCACCTCGATTGCAATTTATTCCAAATGTAAGATGGAGTTAACAAAATGCAAATAAACATTTTAAATATTAAAACAACAAAAAACATCTCTTATTATTACCACGTTAAAGGGTAGCAGAGTGGTAATGTAAGAGACAAGAGATTTTTAATCCAATGAAATAGTTGAAAGGTAATATAACATTCAAGAATTGTGTAATCCAATGAGGTAGTTGAAACGAAAATCGTAAATATATTATGTAATAAAATCAAGTAGTTGATTTGGTAACGGAATAGTTAAGAAATTGTGTAATCCAGTGTGGTAGTGAGTTGTAAAGTAAATAGTCAAGAAAGTGTGTAAGCCAATGAGGTCGTTGTGCACCTATAGTAAATTAATTATGTAATCCAATGATGTAGTTGAGTGGTAACAAGTAAAGAAATTGTGTAATCCAATGAGCTAGTCCACTCGTAATGTAACAGTCGATAAATTGGGTAATCCAATGAGAGGGTGGCGTGGTAACGTAACATCGTCAAAGAATTGCAAAAGGATCAAGGCCGCAATGGACTGTAAACGTTCAATTCCAAGAACGGAAAGGTAGGGGCAAATAATCTTCCTGGAAGGGAATCGAAAAGCAAGTTAGAAAATCTGATCCCCCTGCTGGGTGGTAATGTGGTAACCGTTACAATTCGAGGTAACAAAAGAAGAGAAGGGGGAGAGGGGTTAGGAAACGCCGCTCATATCACCTTAGCCAAGTGTCTCTCTACTGAGGTAGCCTGAGGTACCTTTAGCTACCCTAAGTTGACCTGGGTAATTCGCGCTGATTTAAACATCTGTGAGGTAATTTAAGGTAATCTGAAGAACATAAGATAGTCTGTTTAAGTGTTAATTTTCCTAAGCGTATCGTAACTGTCCTTACGATTACCCGGTGGCATAATAAAAAAAAACACATTTTGAGTGACTAAAATATTAAAGTCAATTTCGAGAACAAGGCTAAGAGAGATTCTCTAATAGCTTGAAATTTTTAATTCCCTTTTAATCTCAATCATGAATTATTTTTGAAATTAGGAAAGAAACTAATTTCATATGATCCCTTAATGGCTGCAGAATGGTAAAACCAACACCACCAGTAATATTGGCTGAATCGAATTATGGAACCACGTTCATCACATTGATTAATTCTTACTTTTAAAAACACTAAAATAGAGTAATTAAAAAAATAACACGACACTCACGGAACAAGATGATATTAGAACACCTTCGCAGCATATCGTATACAAATCCTCCTGGAAAATTCGAGAGCTGCCTCTAGTATTTATATATAGCGACTGCCATCTTGTGCTCTGATTGGTTAATTTCCGCGCATGCGCTGAAAACACTTTCGCAATTGGTCAGGGTCGAGGGCACAGCAAAGAGAAGTCAAAATTAACGCAAAATATTGTGTGTGAGAAGTTAGGTTTGGTGAGAATATTACAATGATGAAGTTCAATATAAAAGTTAAATAAAAAGAATAACGAGAAGGGATCTAACAGATGGTATTGTGAAGACGAAATCTTCATTATTGTTGGCATCCAAACTGTCCAGAGAAGACAATCGAATTATTTTGTCTTCCTGACAGAATCTTGCGTCAATTCGACCAAGCTTTTTCAAACCAGATATTAAACAATTATAATAAAATATTCAAAATTGTGTATAGTTTTCCTCTATTTAATTTATTAAGCAACTTTTCAAATAAAACATTTAAATTGGAAAGTATTGCAACCTAGGTAACTGTTAACTTGAAGATTTTCTACGAAGCGATGTATTTTTTTAACACTTTCACAGCTCCTAACTTACCACATTTACGATATTCTTTACATAAGTATTTTTGCGAGAAGGAACCGATGGTTTGAGCATTATCAGGGAATAAATAATTAAAAGGAATTGTTGCCAATATGATTCTTATATTCAATACTTTGTTGTTCATTTTTTCTTTTTTCTCTTCACTGACTTTCATTTTTAACTTTTCTTTTCTTTCATTCTGAAATCTTAAATTATATATCCATGGGATATATATTTCCAACTACCTATTTATCTATTAACTCCTCTATTTTCAAGACTATACTTCAGATTATGTATATTTATCAGTTTATCTATTCATATGTCTATTGATAAGTTTATCTATCTATTTTTCTATCGATAAGTTTATTTATCTATTTATATGACTATCAATAAGCTAATGTGTGTCTCAATCAGTTTATCTATCCTTATTCACCATGTTTATCCTTTGATTGATATATCTAACAGTTTATCCATCTCTTTATGCGTATGAATATATTTATTTTTCTTTCGATTGATCTATTGGTCATTTTACCTCTGTCTATCGAACGCTTGGTAGATGTGCGCTTGTGAACGAATGTGCGCATGTAAGTACCCGCTTCCGAGTGCCATTTGGTGCCAAGCCTGTGGCTATTTGATATTTCAGCTCTGTTCTTGTCGTAGCCAATGGAAGCGGATCTGGTCCGGCTTTGTTCGTTCGTACGAAAACGAGTTTTTGTGGTGGTTGTTTGCCAGAAAACTCAACAGTTCTTTTCCGCAACGCAAAGTCTCAACCTCGAGAGGTGGTGACGGTGAGGCCCAGAAAAGCCTATAGATGAGGATTTACAGGAACATGTCCGTAGCTGCGCAACGAACATTTAAAGGCATTCGGCTCTGGGCGTTGGGGTATGGTGTTTAAGGAAAGGGAACGAGGAATTTTGAGCATTGAAAAATATCGCCAATGACAAGGACCGGTAAAAGGTTCATCCGGAGCTGGAATGGCGTATGAACAAAATGAATCAAACAAGGACAGACAAGGTAAAAGATTGGGTGAACAATGGCTGAAATGTCCTTTAAACTTCATTTAAAGCATTATGAGCGTAATATCCTATCTGTATCTATTTTTTAAGGCAGATTCGATATTTATCATTTGAAGATGATATATCCTACTGTTCCTTTTACTGAATGCCGATTTGACGTATTTAGGTACGTTAAAGCTCAATAACCCATAGGAAATAAGGAAATATGACACACAGGCAATTTGGTCTGTTTATAAGACCAAACAAGGATCATACATAGATAAAAAGGAAGAGAGAGGTAGCAAACTGAATAAATAATATAAACTCGTTTTATCCGTTAAAGAAAGCGAAAAATAGGTGCGATTCGCACCTATGCCATTGAGCGCGCTTCGCACCTATTATTTCAACTTTCTTTAACAGAAAAAAGTTTATATTATTTTATTCAGTTTACTACCTCTCTCTTCCTTCTTTCTTAATCTATGTATGATCCTTATTTGGTATTGTGTTATTGAGCATCTACGATGTCACGTGTTATTGTGATTTCCCTTTCATTTACGTTAAAATGCGCATTTAGCCACTCGCTAAATGGCTGACTCAGGGGGAGGGATGAAAAACAATACAAAATAAAGGATAAAATAAAAGAGAATAGGGGAAAGAGTGAAGATAGTAGAGCTTTTGGGAATAGAATTCAGGAAAGTACTCAAAAGAGCAACGAGGAACCTTATTTTAGAGGTTTTCAACAACTTCGTATGCTACTCCGATACAGACATCATAGCCCTTAAGTCTACATGCTAGCAAGAACATGTAGCTTTAAGTTGTATTTAAAATACAAAAAATAAGTGCTGATAAAATATGTAGATTGAAAAGGGGAGAAATAGACTAACTTGGGAGATGTTTTACCATCGATCTGAAATCTTGGTTAAGCTTATTTCTGTTTAATGGACCTACTGATTTACGGGGGATCCGAACCACGAGTATTTACAGCACGCGGCAGCCACAGGAAAGGCGACACAAATTGGGAATCCTTCCGAACACTCACCCCATCCTATGTGGCCGTACTTCGCAGCAACCGGAAGAGGTGTTTCACTTGGCAAGGCCGTAGGCATTGAGTGAATAGAACAAGAGAGTGATATGAAGAGAGATGATGAATCGATAGTTGTATCGAGATTCTAATAGAGGATCCACCGTCTTAAGCCGCTCAGTCATTGGTGAGTGTTGACTCAAGGGTTACGAACACTAGCAGCTCTTCCTAGAATGGTTCCCCTCACACATTAACTTTAAACTTACTCATCGTAATGTTATTTGAGCGTCTTCCTAATAATCCTTACACCGACTTGTGCCCTTGTAGAAGATCGCCAGATAGGCACTAAAAAACCCCTAACAATCTTCTCCCGACACACTATTCCATTCGTCACCATTGTCGTCTACTATAATAAAATATGAATATATGAATTTATATAAATATTATATAGACTTTTAGCAATGCATATCATAGCTATATTTATTGTGTTTTGTTCTATTGAGACGTGATTTAAAGGAATAGGGATTCCTTTTTCGATTTATCTTGAAACAATTAAGTAATCATATGGTCATATCTTTTCCATTTAACTTTTCCTTTTGACCTTGAAATAGGCCAAGAGAAATAATGATTTCGTTCTGTCAAGGAAGTTATGGATTTATAAGGTTCACCACCACCCTGATTAAAATGTTTATTACACGACAAGTAAACATACAAACATATTTTTTATTTTTCAAAATAAATTAGAGATAGCTAAGAATTATTGAGCCAAGTTAAGAGAGGGTATCTTTTTGTTTGCATGAATAGATAGAAGGATAAATAGATAGATTTAAAAGCAGGGAAATAGAGAACATATTTTAATCATTATGGACACGTACACTTCGAGACATGTAGCAATCACACTTCATGCATATCACAGGTGATGTATATTATATCCATTTTCACACATTTATGGGGAGAGTAGGGACATACAGAATGTTAGGATGGATGTAGACAGGAGTGAGTCAGCAGCTTCGAAAAATTATTGAATTACCCAGCTGGAAGCCGAAAAGTATCCTTATACAATTCACTTTACTTTCAAACTACTGAAGACTTCATACAGTTGTTCTTATTTATTTAAAACCATATCAAAGGTTTGGAGAGAAAGTGATGACGTTAGGGTGGGTAAAAATGAGCAGGATTCGAGAATTTAGGACGTTGGGCAACAGAAGGGCACGTAAGTCTCCTAATCTTGCTGTGCTGTAGGTCCCTAAGAAAGAGGGTCCTTTAGCGTATTTCATTTATACACGCTGTTTCAAATGTACAAAATCTGCGTGTATTTAATAAAGGACTGTCGGATATGTGTGGCTTGGGGTAGACCGCATTTCTTAGATTATTATTTGCATCTTTTCGATATACGAAGGAATAAAATTGCAATTGAGACTTGAGGGAAAATAAGGGTGGAGAAATATCCCTCTCCCCTTTATGTCTATAGAGAATATAAAGTACTGTCCTACACTAGAGAACTCTTCATTTACTTGAAAATCATTGTTTAATTCCTTCAAAATATTGCACAGAAGTTTCACTTTATAGAACAAAAGATAGAAAGGTTATGAGGAAAGTAATGGATATTTGGAGAAAGGCGTCTAAAACTAGAGAACGATAACATATCTTTTGGTTTACACGTAAAAATTCGTAATGTACGTATGTATGTCAAAAGTTTACAAAGTGTATTGTAGTAGGCCAGTGATGGCATTACTCATTTATCAGGATGGCGATACGAGTTAAGGTCGAAAGATCTTTCATAAAGTAAGTTGTCCAGCTGGAGAGTGAAGGAATGACACGATTTAACATTCTGAGGCATTGTAATCGATCAAAAAGTGTGATTTTATCTCAAATAAAGCTCCATGACGATACCTGAGCCTCCGAATTAACGAAGAAAATGGGTCGCCCTCGACAAATCCCTCCTAGAGATGTCGATGAAGAACCGATTTGAGACAGCAGTCGGTATTTCACATCAAGTTGCCGAGAACCTGAAGCTGAATGTGTCTCGCATGATTTTACCACATCGATTGGAAGAGGTGGGACTTAAAGAGGTTGGCATTCACTATTGCACCATGCATGGCGTAGTGCATATGAAAGATTGAATACTACATGTACAAAAAAGACTGTTAAACTTGGAAGTGGCAGCGATATGGTGTGAGGCCTGTTTTAAAGCGCTGGAATTTGCCCGCTCGTCCAAAGAAACGCTTTGGTATATAAAGATCTGTTTCAGGAACTGGTGATCGCTTCTTTTACATTTAAAGCTCTTTAAAATAATAAAAACATTAGTTTTTAACCCTTTGCACCATGCGTGAATGAAAAAACGAGCTTCAAAAGATAGATTTGATTCTTCTAAACAAATGTTTTTGCACTCCAACACTGAACTTGCATTCATTTTTATTACAACGCCAACAACAACTCGATGATGGTAATAAAGTTTCATATGGCAATTTTTGCAAAGTCACTGCCCTAATCTAACTTAACCAAACCTAACCTCGCCTGAAGCTCGCGATAGATTCGAAAGCTTAATTCGCTGCTGAAAAACGACCTCCAGAGGCAAGTTTCAAAAGAAATTGTGCGATTTTGATGAAAATTACAAGAGTATCTTCAGGAAAATGTAGATTTTGTTATTTTGTTCTCTGGTTTTGGACAGCAATGTATTTCGTAATTATACTACATACATCTCTCTTTATAAAGGAATCTTCCTGTGGAACAGGAATGGTTGGAAAGTTGCGAACCCTACAAAGTACCTTCTTTCGGTTATTTGAATTATGTACCTTCCACACAATTTACAAATTATTTTCCAAAATCCTATTGCGTGTTTGCTCTCGTTGGTTTCCCCTCATATTTATTAAATATTAGTGCTAAATGTCTCTATAGCTTCTTTTAGAACACGTCTTTATTTTGGATTCTCCTTACAGCAAAGGTGCTGTACTGGTAGGGGTCAATGTTTCCCAAACGGACACATAATGGCGACATAAGTTCTATGAAGCTAATAAAAGAGTCGAATTGGATTGGCGTGAAAAAAAAAACAACCAAACACGTATGAACATAAAATTACTCCATTTTTCGAAATCCTGATAAACTTCTTCAACGTTATGTTGAAAGGTAATTTCTATAGTAGCTGGAGTCCACAGGGAAACAAAAAATACATACCAAATTAACCAAGAAACAAGGATAACAAAGGTTTCTCTTTGCTTGTTTACCTCTACAGTTCCTGTAACTTTCTTCGTTTTTAAGATTTTTATTTTAAACCTAGTATTACACCACTGAACGCCAACTAATCTTTTGTTTTTGTATGGAACACGATATATGTTTTAAAAGGGATTTAAATGATAGTTTTTAAACTTATATTAATAAAAAAAAAAGAAAACTAACTTGTCTTTTCCAGAATGGCTTTGAAGGAGTATTATTGTTGTGTATTAATAATCTAAAGAGAGTTCAAACGAGATTATAAAAGGCCTATAAGTTTTTCTCAATTAAGAACCATCAGTTATGTCGTTTTATCTGTAGTGAGATTTCATGACTGAAATTAATTTGGGGTCCTAGAATTTTTAGAATAGGGCAACTAGAAAATATGAAAATTTACTGTGTTTACGAATATTTTATTCCATCCATGGAAATATTGCTTAAAAGCGAGAAACGAATCGAAATTCGGAGAAGCTGTGTATTGGGAAAGCTATGATGAGTGGAGTTTTGATCAAGTTTTGTAATTTGTGAAAGCTCTTGATTCATTAACTCTCAAGGGAAGTTGTGAGCAGCCGGAAGGGATTTAGGCACTTTTAGTCCCAGAATATAGAAAAAAAAAATTATCACTTCCAATTTTTGCGTGAAAAATGTAAAGTATAAGGCCAAAATAATTGCCAAAATTCCAATATCCAATTGTGGAGACAAGGTCTTTACTATTAAAGCCAATTTTGTGACCAATATATTCATCATCCAGATATAACCAGATGAGGGCGAGGACTGCAACATCCAGGAATACACCAATTAAGGCAAAATATTGGGCATCCACAAAATAGCTTAATGTGTGAAAGTTCTCATAAGTATCCATACTGACTCTACGCTCAAAGTGCTTTGGTTACCTTAGTCAGTTGAACTCCCACTGTGACACCTCCTTAGTCGGAATTTTGATAAAGTGAATTCCTGCGCAAGAATTGTGAATAGTGTGACTCGTCT
The DNA here is from genome assembly GCA_963969495.1 of Ceratothoa steindachneri. Taxonomy (NCBI): domain Eukaryota; kingdom Metazoa; phylum Arthropoda; class Malacostraca; order Isopoda; family Cymothoidae; genus Ceratothoa; species Ceratothoa steindachneri. The sequence goes on from OZ018324.1 coordinate 27,198,242, forward strand.
CGAGTAGTGACAAAATATTGGGAATAGAGAAAGCTTGATCGTTCGAAAAGTGGACCACTGGCCTTCTTCGATTGAAGACGGTTTACGGACGGATCTTCATTCCTTCGTGGAGACAGGATTGAAACTTCATTGGCTCACACGCAATCTCCAGAAGCAAGGAAATTATTGAGGTAAAGTGTTATTTTTTACTTGGACATTAGCCCTTTGTTCTCTCCCTCTCCCTCTCTCTCATCAAATTTTCTTATACACATGACCGAATTTTGAATATTGACCATCTAGTTTACAGTAAGATGCAAAAAAAATGAGGGAGACGCTTCGCATAACTCTTCGGGTCCTCCCGGAGGGCCCGAAACCGGACAGAGGCAAGGTATTTGAGCAGATAAAATATGGAAACTTGAAAATTGCACTGGTAAGACAAATTAACATTCAGAATGGATACTCTGCTATTTGTACGAGGGAGGCCGATTGTGAACCTTGACCTCAAGCAAAGCAGTTGAATGCCTGAAGACAGTTAACCTAAAACCCCCCACACACCCTCAAATCAAAACACACCGTAGTGTTATCTGCAGGCGCCTCGACTCTTGGGTCGGGAGCCACTCGGCAGAAGACATAAAGGATGAAGTTGAAAGGAACCATCCTTGGGCAAAGGTAGCAGAGGTTATCAAATTCAAAACTTACACGCACGTCTTCAAGGTCGTTTTCGAGGATACGGCAATGGCTCAAAGGGCAAAGGACTTCGGACTACTTCTTTTTAGCGTAAGAGTCTGCCCAGAGCAGATTAAAAGGGAAGAGTTTGTCGACTTACAAATGTGCTTTCGGTGCTATAAGTACGGCAAACACACCACATCCAACTGCCCTGAGAAAGACATTACGCTGTGCTCGATTTGTGCCAGGCGCAACCATTTTTGGCGCGACTGTAAGAGTACCTCTTTAAAGTGTCTCAACTGTAAAGGCCCTCACCGACTATGTCCATGGCATGCCCGATCAGACAAAACGACGAGATACAGAAACAGACCCACCCACGACGTCAAACGGAGGAAAAGAAGGCAAATTCGACCTATGCAAAAGTAGCCAAAGCCGCGATTGCCGAGACGAACAACCAGAAAACTTTTCTCCACATCGAAAATGAGCACTCCACCAAAATTATGTGTTGCATTTATTATGCACACATAGAAAACATTACTCGCCCAGGTACTTTTGCCACCGAGGTCAACCGCATGCTCGTAAAGAACGTCCTGCAGGAGATGTGGTTCCCGGACAACCCTCCTTCAGAGGAGGTTATGCGAATAAGCGTAGCCCCTCAGTGCCCGGAAACGTGCCAAAAGGTACCTGCACCCCAAAACACAGCCACCACACGCGAACCACGTCTAAACAAAGCCAAAAAAACTTCTCAAACAGAAAAAAAGCGCCACTTACACCCCAAAAAATTAACACCGATACACCAAAAACACAAACACAAACCAAGACACCTAGCAAGGAAGCAGTGCGACGAAAAGAGACCAGGTCTCCAAGGTCGAGAAAAACTTTAAAAACACGTGGTCTCGGGTCAACCTCCTCATCTCGAGGCAGGGAGCACCAACTAAAATATCATGCGAGAGGCTTCAATCTCAATCTATATGCCCCAGAATCGGCCCCTTCCCAACCGAAATCGATTCGCGCGAAGTATCGGAGTGTCTTAGGACCGGAAGATACAAGTGTGAATGCTCAGATGAGGTTCCGGAACGGCAGGTTGAGGAGGCTCTCTTAACATGATTAAATTGACCACCGACTGCTTTCACACAATCACGGACACAGAATTCAGAAAAAAAATGGCAGGGAGCGCACCCAGCCCAGTACACCTCATGGCTGCTAAAGTGGATCGCGAATAAGCGTCCACTTTTATCCCACACACTAAAAGACCTAACATTACACAAAATGACCAACAGACTTACGATTGTACAAATTAATGTCGATGGGTGGGCCGGAAAAGGTTCCATCTATGGTAATATTTTGCGACAAAGTGACCCTGACATTGTACTTATGTCCGAACACGGACTGACCGCGCAAAAAGAGTTACAAATATTTCAATACGACGTCAATAGTAAAAATCATAGCCAGGAACGGTATGACGGCTGCGCAATAGCCGTTGAAAAAGGACTAAAATACAAAAAACTACCCGACTTAGATGAATCTTACCTTGCCATTGAGGTAGGCACTACCCTGGGGGGTCTGGTCGTGGCCACTGGGTACCAACCACCAAGACGCGGCTATGTACCAATGCACAACCTTTTTCATATTTTCAGCCATAAAAAACGCCATCTTTGCTGGAGATCTAAATGCAAGGTGTGTAGCGGCGGGGTATACCTCCTACAACAATGCAGGCAGAAACATCGAAGTATTACTTGACAGACAATACGTGACAGGAATCGGACCAGAATTATCGACATATATAACGAAAAAAGCAGCAACGAAACCTGATATTGTTCTATCCAGTATCAGGTTTCCATACAACTACTACATTGAACCGGGCCCATCATTCTGAGTGACCACCAGGCTATTAAAATTACAGTTGGTGTAAATCCCATTCAAATTGCAATCCCAGAACGCAAAAGCTACAAGCAGGCGAAGTGGGAAAGCTACAGAAATTACCTTCTAAATTATATCCCTGGCCCTTTACTCGATGAAATTTAGAAGAGATAGATAAAGAGCTGGATAAAATCACTGACCTCCTAATTAAAGCCGATGAAAATAGTATTTCCCATATTAAGTATAAAACCCTTCCAGATCCCTATTGGACCCCTCTCATGAAATCCCTGGCCCAGGAATATAAGAACCTGTCCAATTTGGTAGCGCTGATAGGCTCCAACCACAATGCCCACAGAAGACTAAGAGAGATTAAAGACGAACTCCAGACACTAATTACGCACCACAGATACTCACATGGGACAGACTAATAAAAAGACTCGACATTGAAAGAGACTCACATATTTTCTGGCAAACATTTAAACGGTTAAAAGGAAGACCTCCCCAAAAAGAATCACACTTATAAACGACGGTATAGAAATTGACGAGCCTGAATAGATTGAGGAAATGTTTAGGATTTTCTGGTCTTCAATCTTCAAAATTACCCCAGAAGAAAATGACAATTACGCCCTTGAATTCAAGACTGACATAATCCAACAACTAAACACACGAATACACAGAACCTCTTCTCATCATTGTGTGTCACAGGAAAGAGTGATGGAGGGCTATGGTAGTAAAATAACTGCCCTAAAACTCTCCGTCGCTCTAAAATTCTTTCGTCAAAGTGCACCGGGTACCACGGGGCTGACCAGGGAGAATTTCATCAAGGCCCCGCCTAATGTTCTGAGTGGGCTTCTTAACATCATGAATGCCGCTCTGAACACGGGCTACTTTTCCGATCAGTAGGAAGGTTGGAAGGTGGCCAAGATGATTTTCATTCCCAAATCGGGAAAGCCCCCGGACTGCCGTGCCAGATTTCGGCCGATATCTCTCTTAGAATTTGCTGGCAAAGTCTTCGAGAAGATATTAGCCAATAGAGTCAACTGTTTTCTCGACGAAGCCAACTTGTATAACGAGCAACAACACGGCTTCAAAAGGAAAGGAGGGACTGACACGGCACTAGCCGTTATTGCGGAAAAGCTTGCAAAGATCAAGGCAAACAAAAGGCAAGGCATGTCGACCTGGTGCTCCGCGATGTCAAGAAAGCTTTTGATAAGGTTTGGAAGAGAGGACTACAGTTTAAGATCCTTCAAGTAGGCCTCAACCCCATTCTTGAGAGGATTCTATGCGATTACATAATGGAGAGGAGAGCATATATATACATATCAGAGAACACAAAGGCCCCGAATTCGAGCTCGAATCAGGAGTCCCACAAGGGGGCTGTCTCTGTCCCATTTTATACAACATTTATACACGTGACTTACCACAACCTCTATCCGAAGATACGATATACGTCCAGTTAGTTGACGACATATCGCAAATTTGTACCGCCGCTTACGTTCACAGGGAATTTGTGGCGAAAAATACGGCTAAGGACATATCTAGCATCAACTCTTACGAGAGGAAATGGAAAATATCAACCAAAGCCCAAAAGTTAAAAATAATTCCCATGTTTCGCAAGACCTTCAACGATATACGGGTAGAGGGGGAGAGAATCCCCTACTGCTCGGAAGGGACGGTTCTGGGGCTCAAAATAACCACAGGGGGCTACAAGAGTCATATCAAACTAACAGTCGCAAATAACAAGAGAGATTTGAGGGATTATTTTAGGTTCCGTGACCTAAATCGCTCAAATAAACTCAAGATATTCAATGCGTGCATTCGCTCGAGAATCTTGTATCCCGAGGTGCCATTGAACGGGAGCGCCAAGACCCACATTGCGACACTACAAGTCATCCAGAATAAGGCGGTTTTACTTATTACAAACACCCAAAGAAGAGAACATGAACAACAGAGGGACCTCCACGACTCGGTTGGATTATTTCCAATCAATCTGGCGCTCCACGAGAGAGCTAAGAGGATATGGCAAGCCATTGGTGCACGCTTGACCCCTGAATTCTCTCGTACACGCCTAGACATCGAAACCGACCGACAAATAAGACCATCTAAAAGCAGAAAATTACAGTCTGACGGGGACGTGACTCCCAAATACACATTACAGAATCGACGATAGACAAGAATCGACTAGTGTGATGCGCAAGTTTTTTATTACTATTAATTAACTTCATATTAAATCCAAATTCACTTTAATAAAAACTTTCAACTCAAATTAAAATTTAAAAAAAATCTGTTCAAATACCCACAGCGGGATTAAAAACCACGTCTGAAATAAAGGCTTAAATGCCAAATATGATCATTAAGATGAAAACCTAATAATTAAATTAACCGTGTTAAGGTCTTCACTATTTAATATTACCCTTAGTATCTAGTATCCAGCTAGATCCTGATAATTACAAGGTTTTCCATATCCAGACAAACATCGATGCAATCAAGGTATTTAATACCCAGATATAAGGCAGGGTGGGTATTAAAGATCATGGTAAACATTTGTGAAGACGGGGTTTTTAATTTATTGACATATTCTGATAAAGGGAAGGTAAAAAAATAAGGATTATTCTGACGTACGTAAGCGAGGACTTAAGTATCGAGGCATAACCTCCAGAGGACCCAGACTTTAGTGTCCAAATAAACTTTACGGGTAAGGTATTCAATAGATCCAGACATATCCTATTCAGACATACCATGAGTTGGGTAAAATCTCTAACAACTAAACATGCCCTGATGAGGGCAAGCTCTTCAGTATTTTTTATAATAATTTGAGGGGACAAACTCTTGACTACCCGGGCATTTCCAGACATATCTACATTGAAGCCCTAAAGGAAAGGTTTTGGTATCCAGGAATACCCTAATTCTGGCAAGGTATTCATAAACTTTAGTTGAAAGTTTACTGAAAGGTTGCATCTTAAAACTTCTGTCAGGAGAGCTTGTACCATTTATTGTCTTTGAGATTCCTGTTTTGAAATGCTTTGGTTGATGTGAAGTGTTTAGTGGCAAAATTAACTTTTGATTGAGAATTATGAGTGTTGTGTTTCAGTTGTCTTTTGTTTCATTTATTCGTTCTGAAGTAGCACGCATGCTCAAGGAAGACATCATCGAACCGAGCACCTCTTCCTGGAGAGCTCAAGTTCATGTTGTGTCGAATCAATCAAAGAAAAGGTTAGTAATTGACTATTCTCAGACGATTTACAAATTTACTTACTTAGATGCGTATGTATTACCCAATGTTGAAGAATTGGTTAATAAAATATCAACCTATAAGATATTTAGCTCCATCGACCGAAGTAGTGCTTATCATTATGTTCCCCTTGACCCTGAGGATAAATTTACACTGTTTTTGAGGTGGATGGGAAAATTTTGTAATTTGAATGATTAAGCTTTCTTTGGTCTAACCAACGGTGTTACTTGCTTCCAGAGAATTATGGACGATTTCATTCATAGAAATAATCTTGAGGGCACGTATGCTTACCTAGATGATGTTACTATTTGTGGCCGCACGGAAGCGGAACATGATAAAATCTAACTAAGTTTCTTGAGGTTGTTGAGAAATATAAAATAAACTTAAATAAAAACAAATGCATATTTTTAACTGATGCTATATGTAATCTAGGTTATCAGGTTCACTAGAATGAACTTCGCCCAGATTCTTCACGCCTTGCTGCTCTCAATGATATGCCCGTACCAACCAGCTAAGAATCATTATCTCGATTATTCGGATTGCTTGCATACTACTCGCGGTGTGTTCCAAGATTTTCTCAACGAATTCGTCCGTAATTAATTGTCAGTTTCCACTTTCTGAAGAAGCTAAAAATGCAATCGAGGAATTAAAATCATCTATTATTAACGCTCTTAGGGCGAAAATAGATGAAAATTTATCGTTTACATCTGAAAATGATGCCTCAAATAGCGCCATCGGGGCTACTTTGAACCAGAATGGACGATCCTTAAATTCCTTCGAGAGAAATCACTGCTTTGTCGAAAAAGATGTTTATGCCATTAAAAGTTAGCGTCATCACCTTCTCAGTCGTAATTTTAACCCAATTACATATGAAAATATTTATCTTACTTGTTTGATTCATATCATAAGAGTAAAATAAAGGTCGAAAAGATTTCTAGATGTCTTTTAAATTGATGCCCTTTTGCTACGAGTTTATACATCGTCCTGGTTCGCTCAACAGAGATGCTGAAGCCCTATCACGCATTTTCTGCTCAAGCATGACCCACAATAATCTTGTTGAACTTCATAAAGCCCTCTGACATCCAGGGATTACACGATTTTACCATTTTGTTCGAGTACCAAACTTGCCTTAATCTGTAGATGACGTTAAGCGATTGGTGTCAGGGTGCGAAACATGTCATGGTTAAAACCTTGATATTATCGTCCAGAGAGGCCAGAGCTTATCCGCGCAATGCGCTCTTTTGTTCGAATTAACCTGGAATTTAAAGGAACACTACCCTCTTCTTCTTCTGATAAGAATTTAGTAATTATGGTAGACGAATACTCGCGTTTTACCTTTGCTTTTCCTTGTAAGGATATTTCTTGATCAATTGTTATACAGTGTCTTACTACGTTGTTTTCTCTTTTCGGGTTACCAGAGTACGTGCATTCAAATCGACGTACTTCTTTCATGTCTGCTGAAATAAAATAATTTTCGCACAAGAAAGGGGTTCAAACGAGTCGTCCAACACCTTACCATCTACCAGGAATGGACAATGCGAGCGCTATGTAAAAATTGCAAGGAAAACTGTTACCTTGGCGTTGGAGTCTAGAAACCTGAGCATTAACCATTGGAAACACGGCCTCCCCGATGCTCTTCATTCTTTGCGTTCATTGTTATGTACTTCAACGAATGCAAATCTTCACGAACGTTTTTTTTTTCATTCTCTCGAAAGACCACGACGGGAGTGAGTATTTCTAGCTGGCTTGCTGCTCCTGGTCAATTACAGTTAAAACGACAAGTACGGAATAAGGATGAGCCCTTAATACGCGAAGTGGAACTAATTGAACTCAATCTTAAATATGCTCCGCGTCAGATTTCCAGACGGCCCAGAAAATACGGTGGCTATCCATGACTTAGCCCCAGCCGGAGAGAGCCAGTTAAACGAGATCGAAGATATTCCTAACCTAAATTCCAATACAAAATCCCCCATTCCGGTTCTTGATGCTCCTATAAATGTTAAAACGGAACGAGATCCTAAGTCATCATGTCATTATGTTCCTCCTCCAGTTGTTCTCGCTGAAACCTCCCTTGAAAATATCCCTAGTCGATCTATTCGATATATAAAACTTGACTGTTTTATCGAAAACGATACATCTCATGATGCTCCTCCTCTAGCTGCTGCCTTTGACGCCCCCCGTTAAACTATTCTTCGTCGCTCTACTCAACCCAAAAAGCCTGTTGAATGTTACATTGAAAACTGATAGATCCTCTAAATACTCACATTAGATTCTTGATCTAGTATTTCATTGTATTTTAGCCTTTTTATTTTTGTAGAGAGGGAGAGTGTTATAATTTATTGTTATAATTAATTAAGTTCATAACTAACCTGTTTCTTTCTTTAAGTTTGACAATTAAATTAAATTAAAACAGATATGTAGTGTGTCGTAACGTGCGATCGTTTGCATAAGGTATGGCGATGAAGATCTTGCATTCCTCTACTGACATTATTCCACTTTGATTAATAGTTTGTTTGTGAAATGTCTATGCGCCTATATTTGTGTGTGAGAGTAGGTTCATTACATGTATTATTTCCTTAGTATATTTATGTTCTGTAATTGTTTATTTCAGTGAAATAAAGCCGAACTTTAAAACCTTCCTTAATCTTTGGGCTCCTTCAGCATTGTCGTAGAATGGACTCTCGACGATATACCATATATAACTATTCGTTGAGGGAACTTACTTAATTATCTTTAGAGTGCGTAGATGTCTGGCTGGCCGATATTATGTATCTTCGATATGCTTAAGAAGTGGAACTGAGCTCAAGGATAATAATATTGCTATCATTAATAAAATAGAGTTTTATTAATAATAACTATCAACAACACACAAAACGGAAAATATTGGCATAAACAGAGAATAGAAAGGATCGTGGGGACTCGAGCTAATCCGAGGATTAAAAGATTTAAAAAGGTAAAACAAATATAAAGTTAAAGAGATGGGATGGTTCGCTAAACCATTTAAAGCACAGGATAGAATTGACGAAAGAGTTAAATATTCAAAGGTAACGTTCGGCTTACGTAATTTATACTTGTTGTGCAGAGGAAGGCGACGTGAAGGAATTTTCGGTCCGCTGGCGAGTTCCAGCCGAAGGAAGGGGATTAAATGATCCTGACATGGCGTCTTGGGAATGAGAACCGTTTCTTGACGAACGGGCTCAAAAGAACAATGGCTGTTCTACGTTGTTCTCTTCTGAACAACAAGGGGGGGGGGGGGGTGAGAACCATTTCTTGTCAACGGGCTCGAACGATCAATGGCTGTTCTAACGTTGTTCTCTTTCTGAACAACAGGGGAAGGGTGAGAACCATTTCTTGGCGAACGGGTTCAAACGAACAATGGCTGTTCTACGTTGTTCTCTTCTGAACAACAGGGAGGGGGTGAACCGTTTCTTGTCAACGGGCTCGAACGAACAATGGCTGTTCTAACGTTGTTCTCTTTCTAAACAACAAGGGGGAAGCCTTGTGGACTTGGCGTCACGAAGGCTCAAACCTTGGCACTCAAGGGATATTGTCCTTCTTCTGGACAAGTGATGGTGGATCTCGAGGTCGAGGGCCCTTTGGTGCACAAGGTGAGACTGAACCGTAGTGATGTCTCGCGAAAAAAATCTGGATCTCTAATCTGATCTAAGTGGTAAAGTTTCTATCTAAATAGTCAAGACACTCCCTTGGCGTGGGGGACAATGGAGTGGGAGCTTCGAGGGAATGCACAGCCGAGCCTGAGAACAAGCCTTATCTGCCCATAAGCCTGAATCAATCTGGCGTGATCGGTGGATGGGGCGAACAGGGGAGGGGGATGATAAACCTCCTTGTTTAAACATTGACTCAGGTGGCTGCGATAAGGCGCGAGGCTTCAAAGCGAAGATGCACGTGGGTAGCATCGTGGATTTAAATAACATGTGATAGTGGTTGAAATTAACGCGGCCTCAACCCGTTCTATCACAAGCATGATAAATTACATTTATAAAATAAGCATGGCAATAAATTGTACATGTTAAGATGGATGAAACTGCAAGTTAATTGTATAAGAGCATTTTTATTCCAAACATATGGTGTTCCACATGATTCCGACATCATAATTCTATTACTTCTATCTTTGAGACAACCAACTAATTAAGGGTAGTAACTCCCATGAATTACTAGCCCTTTCAGCCATTATCTTATCAAAATAGACAAGAAAAATAGGTCTAGGGGCCCCACTACTCCTGCCTATATCCAAGAGCTAATTGTTAAACTTCGTAAAAAGGATATTCTCTCCATCAAAGCCATAGCTAAGAGTGTTAAACGCCCCTAAAGTGTCGTACATAATATTATATCTCCTTAGGATACAATAGGTTCATGTATCAGTGTAATTTCTACTAGTAGAACAAGGAAAAGCTCAAAGAGAGATGACCAAACCATCGTCCGTATCTGAAAAATGACCGATACAAGACAGCAGCCAGGATTTCTCGAGAAGTAAAGGAAAAACTCGGCGTAATGCCTCCAGAAAGAAAGTATCACGCCGCCTAAGAAAAGATCTTTAAAATCTCGCACACCATCATTCAAGCCATTGGCCAGCCCGAAGAAGAAGAAAGCTAGAGTATCCTTTGCCACCAAGCACGTTCTATGGACAGAAGACCGATGGTCCAAAGTACACTTCTGCGATAAATCAAAGAGCAATTTGTTTGGTTCAGATGACAGGAGGTTCGTCCATCGAAGAGTTGGACAAAGATTATCTTTGAACTGCGTGAAAATCTGTAACAAGTTTGGTGGAGGAAGCGTTATGGTGTGGACAGAGTGAATGCTCAAGTGCATAAATAACTTCTGAAAGCACATGTTGTGCCCTATATGAGAGCCACTTCTGCCCAACCTGCCATGTTTATGAAAGATACTGCGCCATGCCACACGGCAAAGTTGGTGAAGATTTTCCTGGATAAGGAGGAAGTAAGTATGAGGGAGAGGTCTGCTCAGAGCCAGGACCTCAGTCCGATTGAGAATGTATGGAAGACGGCAGGAGAAAGAAGTAAGGAGCGAAATTTTGTGCGCTCGGGTAGCTGAAGATGTTAGTGCGTAATTAATAGTAAAGGTCTACATACAAGTACTAATATATTGTAAGATCCAAAAATTATTTGTTGAATAACTTATACCTTCTCATCTACGTCTGTTGTGTTCTCGATCCAGATCATTTTGAGCATCATATTTTTAGTCGCGTTCAAGCGACTCAATAAGTTACTATGTCGGCGGGTCGGATGGACACAATTTTTTTTCAGTGAGTTTTTGAAAGTTTTGAAGTTTAGATGGTATGTTTGATAATTGATAATAGGTTTGTTAATTATTTTTGTTCAAAATTATTGAAATAATTAAGAGCACGTGACGTCTGTTGACCTTGGAATAAAAATGCAGTTTCATCCATCCTAACATGTACAATTTATAGCTATGTTTATTTATATCTGCAATTTATTATCCATTACTTGCTACTATTTGGTTTGAAGCTACCCTAAGCCTTGTAATGGAAACCTGCGTCCGAATCATTATGACAGCTACTGTAGATCAGCAATGTCGTGCTTAATAACTTTCTTTTATTAAATTATATTTTTTAATCTCGATTTATATAAATATTCTTAATTTGCTTTCTTTTTTTTACTTTTGAGGCACATTTGTAAGAATATACCTAAATTTGGCGCTAGAAAATCCTTAAAATATTCTAATATTTAAACAAAATTCAGAACAGCCCGATGCTGCACTACAACCTAACTTAACCTAAATCTTCCCTATTTTCACTCTTAAAGCAAAGGTTTCCTCGGGAATTTACCAAAACGCTTAGGAATTTGATTTTCAATCCGCGATAGTAATGATGTTAGTGGCAGTACTTACATTTGATCAAGACTTAACAGAGAAGGGACCCGATGCTAGAGGTACGCACGGCCCTCGAATTTGTTTCTTCCGGTGTTCAGGCGGCCAAAATCTCTACATTTTAATGTCCTAATTTTTAAACCAAAACAGATAAAGGAGTCTAAAGTTCTATTTAGCTATAAAGTAAATTGGTGTCGTTAGGTTGGTCTTCATATTTACAAGTGATCTTGGAGCTGCCGAAATATTTTCGACAACTTAGGTCGAACGAATATAACACCTTTCATTTTTACAGTTTCAAACAAGTTGACAGTAAATCGAGAGACAAATGTGCAAAAGTATATATAAACGTTTTTATGATAGAATAAACAACCTTAAAATTGTGGTCGTTCATTTTATGGTATTTTAAAGTTGCATCCTGCCTTTAAGTTCCTAGGTGGTCTTGTAAAATATATAATCCCCTTGTCTAAATGTGATGTAACGGTTTTATTTAAATAGTTGGGTGAGTGAGTGTTGTTTTTTGATAATTTAGAATATTAGTATTGTTTAATGGCAGCATTTATGTTGATATATTTGAGCCAAATCAATGCAATGAACTACAGAACTAGGATCAGCAAAACCCTAGGGTCCACTGAAGCAATCCGAGAAGTACTCGTAATAAGATTAATGCCATCTTAACCTCGGCAGTATAGTGCATGCATTTAATATATCCATATTTATCCGGTACACACCTATGCACGAGTGTACCTGTATATCATGCAAGTTTCTGACTACGTACACAGTTATCTACGAGTGTACCCATTACCGCACAAGGATAGCTCTTTCTCTACCGCAGCACCGTGTCTGATAGTGCTAAAAATAATAATGATGGAAAACAAAATTGGACTCATGCTCTACAAACAACTATCAGGTGGCATCATTTGGGTGGGGAGGTGGGGCACTTATGTATGTATAATCAATCTTTATCGGCTCTCCTAATAGGTTACATTTATTGTGAATAATTCTCTCCTCGTCTGTTTTTAAACCTATTGAGCGGCGTAGTTTCCACTACTCAATCAGCTATGCTGTTCCACGTTTGAGTAATTTTATAGCTAAGAAGGTTTTGTGCTATGCCATTACTGAATCGCTTGTTAATTAATTTGTATCCATTTTGAAGCGTATGCGCTCTATAATCTATCTCAAAGAATAGAATATAATAAATGTTGGAAAACCTTTTAAGATGTTTAAAAGGCTATATCACCTAGCCGCGTAAACTTCTACTCGCAAGGGATAATAGGTTTTGGCAACGAAGTCTTTCTTCATAGGGTTTATTCCTAATTTCGTGGAATCAGTTTGGTCGTCCTGTATTTCACTCTTTCTAACATTTCCACATATTTGCTAAGTTAACAAAACAGAATTGCACCGCGTACTACAGATGCAATCGAACTAATTATTTATATAGAGGTAACATTATATCAATAGATTTATACGAGAAATTTCGCGTGATGAATGTTTTATAAATTCATTTAAGAATCTAAGAATCCACCCCATACCTATTCCATGCGCTTTGAGTTTAAGTAAGAAATTTTCATACAGTAATGTATCAAATGCTTTTTGAAAGGTGAGTTAAATTATGTTTACCATCCTGTCTCTGATTATCCATTCTGTGACTTTACCAATTACCGATGTTAGGCTAATAGGACTGTGAGGGAATGCCCTCGAACGACCACCGTGAGAGGAAGACCCTCTATTATTTCAAGACGACGTGAGCCAGCGTGAGAATTTTAAAAAGTCAAGGAAAAATCCTTTACTGGCTTAATCACGCGTCCCAACTGTGTTTGTTTGCGGATAAGTGGCAAATGCAGTTTAATTTAAGTAAATGTAAGGTGATGCATTTGTGTTGTCATAATTTGAGGGTAGAGTATACCATGAAAGGCCAGGTCCTCGACGTGGTTAAATTGGAAAAAGATCTGGGGGTTTTAGTCTCGGATGACTTCAAAGTCACGAAACAATGCGCGGATGCATGTAAAAAAGCAAATCGTGTGCTGGGTTATATCGCGCGTAATTTCACGTTCAAATCCAAAGATGTAATTTTACCGTTATATAAATCACTTGTGCTTCCACTGTTCGAATATGCGGTTCAATTTTGGGCTCCATACTTAAACAAACATATAGCGCAATTAGAAAGAGTGCAGCGTAGGGCTACAAAATTAATTCCCGAACTGAGAAACAGGCCCTACGAGGAAAGACTCAGGGCATTAGATTTGCCATCTCTCGAAGGCAGAAGATTACGTGGCCAGCTAATAGAAGTATTTAAAATATTGAAAGGATTTTCAAACGTTCATTATAGGAATTTGTTCGAATTGGATCATAGGGGTAACACTTGCCAACACGGATTAAAATTAGTGAACAAGCGATTTAACACTAGTATAGCCCATAACTATTTTACGTTTAAAATTACTCAAATTTGAATAGGCTACCCACCCACGTAGTAGATAGTACGTCAGTAAATATGTTTAAAAACCATCTCGACGCGCACTTAAATAGTATAAATATAACGTAGTCTGAGCACAGTAAATAAAAACGTCTTTTGCAAAAGGAGTTTGGAGCGGAGGAACACGACTAAAAATGATGACTAAAAATGATGCCAGCGATTTCTCTTGCATGTGTAGTTTAGATATCCATTTTCTTTTCCGCCTATCCTATAAATAGTCTTACTATCCTAAAATTAGATTTTCACCACTAGCAGTCGAGGGCTGCGGAAGTTGAGAAGAAAAACTTTCTATCACCCCCCCCCCCCCACCCTTAGGTTGAAGTAGTTAATATGCAGAAAATGTACACATGTGAATAAGTGTGTACAGTAGATTATATATAAAAAAATAAAAAAATAAAGATATAGCATGTTAGAGATACACTCGTAGATAAGTGTGTATCGTAGTTATGGATGTAGTGTAGCGGACTAGCCTCGAGCGGACCTTAGGGTCTTTGCTGGTCCTAGATTCTGTAGTTCTTTATTTTTCAGACGCTGAACCCCCCCCCCCCTCCCCTGCAAAAACGCAGTGCGCGGCCAAATTAACCCTACCCACATATCGCAAGGCGAGTTTGATCGTCTGGAACGACGAGTTATCATGAATTGTGTTTGCTTAAACTGGCGCGAAGAAACCCTTTGGGACCGCAAGGCCCTGAGGCGTCTATCAGAGCAGTCACCCGGGCATTTAACCCGAAGCTCACCATCTCTCGAGGAGATTGAAAGCCCGGAATTCACTCTTTCCACACTGCCATCTGTTTCCCGTGATCCCCGTAACTCGCCGTCATACGTTGTCAAAGATCTCGTCAGCAGATCTACCTTCCTTAATCTTTGGCTCCTGTTCAGAGGAAATCTATTGAGCCTTCTTCTTCCCGGAGAGCTGTGCGGTCCTCTTATCTTCACCCCTTCAAGATTCCCGTCTTTCGAGACTGGGACTTCCTGTCGATCAGCAAAATCGTCTCGAGTTGAGATTACGTCTCTTTGGAGCAGATAAATTTTCATTCTTTATCAAGAGGTAATCCAACCCCATTTTCGACTCCTCCTAGTTATGACTCCCCGAAGTATCTTCTTGAAGACCTGCGCCGTTGTCTTCCACCCCCATCTAATTCGCCAACGCCTGAAGGTAATGCAATCGTGTATGGTCATCCCCAGATTACCTCGTTAATCTTTACTTAATACATTTAACTATCATCAGTAATTTGTTCCCTATTTATATATATATATATATATATATATATTTATATATCCATTTTTTTTTTAGGTTTTGTCTTTATATATCCTTTGAACTGCAACTTGGCAAGCCATTAATCTAAACCCGGTCAATCGTAATTCGCACTCATTATTAATCGCCCAGACATATCTCCAGCGGCCTGTGGTCAGCTGTCTGCCCGTGCTTGTGTAAGACGCTGATCGCCGAGCTAGTCTACACAGGTATACCTCGACAAGGACGAAAGTTGCTGAGATCGGATTTCTTCCACTTTTTAAAGATCGAAGTGATATTAGATCTCTAGAACTTTATTGAGACTATCCCGCCACATATAGTACGTTTAAAGATCATATTTATAAGTTATAAAAGTTCTATTTTAAATTGTTTAAGGTGCGTCGGGTATATACAATCATGCTAGGGTGCCTTCGATTGTTTAATCTTATTTATATAAGCAATAATTTCGCATTTGCTTATTCGCACGTCAGTGAAAATCTTTTTCCGCTTAAAACGATTTCTTCACTTTATGTGGGTAGATGCCGTATGTATTCATCCATAAAACACACGAAATGATAATTTAATATCCAGACATTTCTTCCACGTTAAATCTCCTCAATAGAAACGAGAGAGGCTTGGCAATTCCTTAGTTACCATCACGAGATCTTAAAATCAAACGAAAAATTTTCTCTCTCTTATCGAGACATTTTTGTTAGAAACAGTCACGGTTTTTAATTAATCTCGACTATGTGAGTTAGTTGGAAATTCTGAAATTCTACAGAGGTGAATCTCCAACGATATCGAAGGCGCTTTGTTCTAAATATTTAAATTTTTGGTAAACAAATTATTTTTCATAATTTAGACGTAAATTTTCACTCGGTCAGTTTATAGTTGTGATTATTTTTTCCTGGGTTATCTTAGCGGAGTCTTATCTTGACTAAACTAATTGTCACAAGTTTAACTATGAGTAATATTATACTATCAGGTCATTAAAACACTATCAACCTAGCTCACTTAAACACCAGTAAACACGACCCATCTTCAAGTTCACCTTGTAAATAATAGCCATATTCTTTTCTTTTTTAAGATAACTTACCTTTGCTCGATCCAAATGAACATTGCATAGGTATAAATTTTCTATGATAGTTACATTGCATTCGCTACTCTTGACAAGCGTAATTTTGGCTTGATCGGGTTATTGCGTGCAATTATCACCTAGTTTTAATTATATCTGGACGATGGAACATTTTGTTGATTTTTCATTTTGTTTTCTCAAACAAAATGAATAAGTGGCTAATATTGAATAAAAGTGAGATGAAGAGTTAAAATAAATCACCCAATCCACTTCTGCCCAGATAACGTCCCAAGAAAGACAAACGAACCAACCAAGATCAGACGAGTGTGTGTTGCTTGCCATCCGCAAAGCCGACAACTTTCCCTTCTCTCCTGCACTACGATGGTTTCCTAGTTATATTACCTTAGGTACATGCCATTCATTTTCATTTCCTATAAGTTCATTACTTTATGTAGGGATAAGCCAAGTTAAGCACATTGCTGCCAGCCCTTGTACTCGAACTTGTGCACCCTCTGGCCCCAATGCCTGCAGGAGAATCTGTGGCTACATCTATCTTCCACTAGTTTTACTTCGTCTATATTTACTACTTTTTTATACTTTTTATCTCTACTATTGCCCTTTAAATTAGATTTATAAAAAGCTTCCGGTCCCTTCTCTGTTCGATTTTCTGGACGAGAACTAATCCCACGTAATTGCTAATGTCTCGATAAGCTAATGACCTTTTAAAAGTACAGGATTCAATGGATAGTCTTCACGTTTATCCTTTCCGATCCGAAGCCAAGACCACTCATTTAAAGCATTAGAAAAGAGGCATCTGTTTGCCCGCATCAAAGTTAATATACTCGTTTATAATTCCTTTATAAGAGACATTCTAGAAGTAAACACTGCAAATCTTGAAGGTTTTTCACATTTCTTAAATATTTTCTACTTAAATGACCCTCATAAGAAGAAATTAGGAGTTTTACCGCAGATATAACCTGAGATTAAGTAAAATTGTTTTAATTTTGTGTTCAAAACTTTGGTTTGTCATCTTGTAGGGTCGGTGTATTAGAGTATTTAAAAAAAGGCAAAGTCATTTTACTTTTTGTATGTCGTATATATTGTTTAAATTATAACTATACAAGTATTGAGCTTAGAAAGTTGACTTCACTTATAATTTAAAATCCTGTCAATCTTTGATAGATTTTTGTACTCTGTAGTGCTCATCTCTTATGTTGTTTTTATGAGTCTATTTGTTTTCCCCTCCCCGTGCGTTGAGGCATCTTGCAATCAATTTTTAGTTTTTTTCAATATCTTTGTCATATTAACTATTTCGCCTTTTTTCCTCCAAATGAAATACAAAAAGGATTATTAGGAATACCCTATTTGCATTTTTTTTACTTCCTCTTATGTAATACCTAAAGTAGTCTGTGAGAAAATTGTCCATTAGTCTTTCCTTAAAGAGCTTAAGTGACTGTAGGAGCTGCTAAAGATAAAACAATATAGGATTTATTTTAGTGTCTTGAATTTTATGGTTTGGTTGGACTCCTTATTTGAAATGAAATGAATTCGATGTGGCTTGTTATTTATAAGGTAAGGAAGGAGGGAGGGTAAATAAAAAAGATTTATTGAAAACGTCTAACGAATAACAATAGTATATTTTCACATTATAATACAGAGGCGAGTATATTTTCAGGGTAGATCAGTAAATTATCACTCGTACAAAACCTTTTATATTGACATTATTTATTTTTGTTTCACATTCTCAGTTCCATTTTGCAATTAGAGAGTGGACTATTATACTCGTAATGGGTATGTATGTTTCACAATAATAATTCTTCGTCACCAAATCCTTCACCATATGGATCATACAGCCAAGGATAAGTGTGAGGGCACTCTTTGCAAGTGTGAAGGTACATGTTTTCTTCATTTGGGAAAAGTCGAGGGACCCTGCTAGGGCAAGGGCTGGGGAGAGAGCAATATGGTAATCCTTGGACATCGCACTTTACCTTCCATTCTTCGAAGTTATTGATTCCGGCAAGTTCCGTCGGGCTTATTATCCAGCTAATGGCTTGTTGCATGGTCACGAAGAAGTAGTTTCCATTGCTTGCGGTCTTCCTAACCCAATCGACGAAAGCGTCCAAGAACTCCTGCCTTCCGTCAAAGAAGGCAGCGGTAAAGTGAAGTCCCATAGGAGCTCTGTTCGTCGTGAAATGATGCTGAAGGTTGTTGTCCAAAAATTTGATGAATTGAGTTTTCTCCACGATGTTGGAGCACGCGTCGACGTAGTGACATCCAGTCAACTTCTCGTCGAACAGAACGTCATCACGTCTGTCCATTTCGTTCAAGGGGAGTTCCCAAATGGGGAATGATCTTGAGGGGCAGTTCTGGTCAGTACCAATGCACTTGTGTGGCATACGGTAGTGGAGAGTGTAAGGCCAGATGGGAAGACGTCCTCTTGGGGCACCGAGAGATGAATCATAGAGGAAGCCCGATTCATTCATCATCCTAAACTGTCTGTTTCCTCCAACACGCGCATTGGGCACTCGCATTCCGAGGATGTCCTGAGTAGTGATGTTAGCGAATTCTTCGAGGATGATACGCCCTCCATCAAATTCAGTTTGGTAATTATCTGAGGTCATTTCACTCCAGTATATCGGGTCTTGGGTATTCGTAATTGAATGTGTGGCAATCTCGTGACCTCTTCGATGAAGTTCCTGGACACTAGAGTAGTTGGTGAAGGCGTGGGAGGCGAAGAAGGTCGCTTTAGCAGTACATTCATTACCTTTGTTTTTAGCCGCACTATTGAAAATGTTCAGGAAGATGTCCATGTTTCTCCCATTCACGGCACCACTGAACGAAACCAAGATCATCTGGGGTGTCTGCTCGGGGTTTAGATCACCTGGGATGCGAGTACCATCGATGGAGCAGAAGCATCCCTCTTCCAGGATGCATGCTTGAGGGTCACAACGGACGGCTCCGTTCGGGTCCAGCTGTGGGGCTGAAAGAGTAATGAGGAGGTTAATGGTCATGTTCGCTTCTCTAGAGGATTTAGGGATATTTTCTTAGGAAGATTCGGGGTCAATTTTACGATTTTCATAGGAAATTGGTCTAACCAAAGGGGCAGAAATTATAAACTTTTGACCGTGACAGGTAAGTTGTAATTAACACGTGTGTGTTCACGTGCTCTTCATAGGGAATTCGTTTCTAGGGACTTCTAACAAACGCATCTCGATCTACTTTTTTTTGTATTCTCTCCTCTATTTCCGACTATTTTCAACTGTGTAAAAAATACCGCTTTGGATTACATAGTTAAAAAATGTACCTACCAACATTTCTTGCGGTTATATCGAGTTTCTAAGGGTTTCTACAATGCCCATACGGTCCTAGTGTTTAAACTTGAATGGAGCGGCCTCGTGAGTGTCATTCTTGAGCCTTTCCTCCACTCCTATTCTTTCATCTCCCGTTTCCCTTCCTTCGTCTCTCTTCCTCCTCCTAGTGACTGATACTGGTCTCGTTTATATCAGTTTCCTCACTTCTCTTAATTAAAAACAATTAAATTCGAGTCAATTGACCAAAAATATAATTATTTTCCATCTAACCCAATCGGTGTCAGGAGAGTCGCTTTTTTCAAAACAAACACTTTGATAAAAATCCGCTATTGTTTTCTTAATTTCGCAGGTGTGATATTTACCCGTTGGGAGATTCCAATTACCTTTGTTAAAAATTAGTCATTGTGAAAACTCATCGCTGAAGTTTAAACCCATTTTGGACGAACTATTAGAAGTTTCAATTACTCAGAATCGAATGTATCAATTCAAATCAAGTTAAAATTTAAAAAAAAATCTTATTTGGGACCATTCTGAGAGAGTAGTTGCAAATTTCTTTTTTACGAGGATAAGAAAAAAATGGTCATTTGTATCATAAGAAAAGCACCTCCTGAAAGGAGTTCGACCCAGAAATTCCGGCAGCAGTGTGATTGGTTCACTAAGCTTTTGTACTCTAAATTAAAGTTTATTTACTGTATAACGGGGATAATTTTGATTTCTTTTATAAATCTTGACTTTTTATTTACTTACTAACATTTGGTGTAAGAATTCGCATCCTTTAACTTAAGCTAAGTTTCGATTTTTTAAAAACATTTTTCGCTAGTTTTCTTCTAACTTTTCATTTTTTTTATTCATATTTAACAACACTCGCGAGTTAGCCATGTTATTTTAAATCAAGAATTATTGGTGATTGGTGAGTTGGAAAAGTAAACTGACTTAATCTGATGTCATTCTTATTCACAGAAAACAGACCATGAAAACGAGCGAATTCAAACTTGCTTTGTAGAGACTGAAAAGGGAATGAAAGCAACCTTCTAATATTTGCCCTACCACAAACTTGACGCCTTCAAACGTATTTCTAAGAAGGTATGAGGGAGATGCGTTCGTTGGTTTTGGAGATTAATTTCTTAAAACAATAAAAAAATAAACTTACTGCAGATATTTTCATCGGAACCATCAGCGCAGTCGAAATTATCATCACAGAAAAGGCTCTTGGGTAAGCATTCTCCACTGCCACATTGGATGTCAGACCCGGCGCATCCAGATTCTTCCCCATCAGTGATTGGCCACCTTGGCAGAGGTTTCCTGCTCTCTGAAAACAAGCGCTGCGTGAACACTTATTAACCAGGGACAACCCATTTGCGAGTAGCTCGTAACTGGAGGTGGGATCTAAGCCAAAACACTTCCTGAAGACACATTCTTTTGTGACTAAGATAAGAATACTATCTTAGTGATAATTATGCGTAGTAGAAGACAAAATGTGACCATACCAATGCGTTAAATTGGGATAGACTGAGTTTGAAACGTGTTTGGGTGTATAATGATCACATGAATGCATTAAATGACGTTGAATCGATTCGAGGGACAGAGTGAGCCCCGGTTAAAGAAGCTTATTATATTTATACTCTTATCCCAATGTTATTCCTTCTATGGCATTGGCAGTATACGATGTAACTCTTTATAAATGATAATGACCGTTGTTAAGAATGATAACCATTGTTGAGAGAATAATAATCAAGGAAACCTTCTTACTTTCCCATTTGGCGCAATTGTTAACCTCTCGTCGAATTTGACAGATCTGAGCTTCTACGTCGAAGAACATACCGGCTTGACATTGCGCTTTGCTTACAGCCTTCCGAGCGCCGTCAGCGGGGACGCACCGATAGAATACGGCACAAGTTTCGCGAGCCTATTATTATATGGATGAATTACAGATTACTATTTTGTACTAACTGATGATAATCAAGCAACTAATACGTTTTATGTCATGCTTGAACATGTCACCGTCACGTTCGTTCACAATAGCTCACGTGTAGAATGAAGGCACTTGCTTAAAGCAGTGGCGAAATGCCAGTTATACCAAAACATCTCGCATGACAAAAGCAGAAAAGGTTAGCGATTATAAAAATTCTCAAATAGACGTACAAAAATCAGGTACTTCTTAGAAAGCAGAGTACGCCTTTCCTCAAAGCTAAAAAAAATATTTAAAACTCTTGCGTTCATTTAGAAAACTCTTTGCCACCTTGAATCTATTTTCTCTTTCATGTGGATATTTTACAATTACTAAACCTTACTGCATAAGAGGTGATTTAAAGGACGTGTGTACATTCGCTGTGTGTATAAGACTAAGAAATTTTGAATACCATATAAGTGTAATTTGCAGGCAAAAGTTCTATCGTGCAAAGTAAAAAAAAAGAAATACACGAGTGCAGCGAAGGAAGGAATCCTCGACCTTACTTGAGGCAAATTTCAGTCGATCTCAGTCGAAACGAAGCGATGTCCCCTTAATCCCCATTGTTTCTATGGACTTTCAATAAATATTAGGGTTTTGAGCGTTTCTTGTATGTTCACCCTCATCCAAATGGCCCGTTTATATACGTGGTCAGCAGAGATAGGCACAGTTAATCGCTAATTCTTTCAAAGTTGTCTCTTCTTTTTTGCTTTTTATAATTTTGGTAATTTTTATATTTTATAGTTTTTATAGTTTTGAAGTGATCTCAGAGGAAATTTTACTATTGCCCATGTCTGGTGGTTACGGGGTCTATTTGACGTTAGCAATTTGACTGCGATGACTTTTATGACCGGATCCCATCCTGATGTCATTCGTGGCAGCAACGGAAACCCCCATCCTATAAGACTATTGTGAACAAGTTGAAGATATATTTTTAAGTTGGTACGAACAACTCCCTACAATAATGGTACCCGTTTATCATGCCTGATGCAACGGGCTGAAGTGGCAAGTAAAGCGGAGGCCGTTGGATCCCAAATCAAGGACACAAGAAACACTTTGACAACGCGGAACAACGTTTTTTGGTAATTTCACACCCATAAACATCCATTCCTGTTTGTAACTCAGAATTGCTCATGACATTAGTAATAACAAACAGTAGTTTTTGCACTCTGTGAATTAGTAAGGTTCTTTGTCATCAAAGCATAACAAACGCGTTGGCGCAACGGGGAATAGAGTGGGCATAAAAAGGGACAACAGAATATGATGAATAGCGAAGAATGAATTTAGGGAGGATTGAACTACTAATTACCAATCTAAAATCCCTTTTTAATTAAAATGACATTTTACGGGTCTTCAGAGTAGTGCACTATTTAGAAAGAGAAAAAAACAAACAAAGGAGAACCTACGCCAGAGAGTACTGTATAGAGCTTCGGAAGAAAGTGGTGACATTAGGAGAAGCAAAAAGATAAAGAAGGGACAAAGCAAGCAGCTAAAAAGAGTCTTAAGCAAACCTTGCGTGCCAACTCACATCATCTTCGGTAATTTCAGGTGGCGATTCTCGTCTGAAGAATTCTTCATCACTTCTGTCAACACAGTAGTAATCAGGGTCCATTTCTTCTTTCGTGACCCTCTGTGCAAGGGCACTGAGCCCAAGACAGACTGAAATGAAAAGGTCGATTATATTTCAACCAATAGAATGGACCAGGCAGGGGCAACATCTATTATTAGTAGCAACAATACCTTTATCTCATAAATAAATTTGTGTAAGCCAGCGGGGTATATTCTCTTAAAGTGAGAAATACGAAAAAAAACAAAAAAAATATGTTAAAACAATCGGGATGAGGAATTATTTGGGAGCCAGATGGGCAAAACCTTAGCAAAACTCATCAGTTTTAACTAATGAAGATGGTCAAACTGAGTTCTTTGCCCCTAAAAACAGGCTCTTTCAGATACCAAGCCACTAATAAATACAACCAAAGCCCCTTTGCAACACGATTAAGGTACGAGTAATAAACTTCTCCCTTTAACCTTCCAATTAGCTGACGCAGGTTCCATGACGTAAGCTTGCACGTTATTTCTGAACATCGTTTTACAGTTAAAAAAAACAAAAAAATGTTTTATTCTTTTCATGCATAAAACTATGCATCTCATAACTCATTGGAACTTGATGAGACTTAAATGTGGGCATAAACCATAAAAAAACTAGTTTACTTCTCAACTTCCTTTTACTTTCCCTCTACCCGAAGTTGTTTTTTTTAATACCTGATGTCCTTGTGTGGAAAGGATACATAATGTGTGCGAGTACATTCAAGTCATTTTTATAAAAAAATGATTGCATATTTGTATTGTTGATTTTAGCAGGGATAGAATTACTGTATTTATCATTCCCAAGTCACATTTTTTAGCATGATATTTTCAGCAATATTCACTCACACCCATACCCTGTAAACCATTACTTTTCAACACTTCATTCTGATTTTATACTTGCATTGCGAAATATTTGAACTTTTGTGAAGGAGTGTGAACTATTCAGCTGCAAGGTGTGTTGTGAAATAGAAAAAGGAAGATAGATTTTTCTGTGTAGAAGAGCCTCAGTCAGATTTCTATTCACCATTCCACCCATTTAGGGGTTGGGGGAACCAAGCGTATTCATTTAGTAGACAAATTCACACCGTCTAATGCCTGAGTCAGTGAAAAGTTCAAAGATTGCAGCTGCCGCTTAGTAGGCATAAATCGGAACTCCCATCCAAGGACTAATCGTAGCAGGATGGGGTCTTTATTTAAAGGAAGAGGGTGCTGTGTTTTAGTACTCATACATGAACTGCTCATAATGCCAGAGAGAGAGAGAGAGAGAGAGAGAGAGAGAGAGAGAGAGAGAGAGAGAGAGCAAAGTTGCAAAAGTGAAGGGATTTACTTGTGGTAAGAGTAAATGAATAGATATTGCCTGATCCGTGGTAGCGCCTTGCACCGGCACAATTCGCAGAAGCTTCAAGGACAGCATTTTGATTACCAACCCATTGCTAATTGTCAAGTTTAGGAGAGTGGAAACGAGGCAAAGGGAATTTAACGTTGTTCAGTGGTTAAATATTGTTAAGTGGTAAACCTCCCGAAGAAATACAATCAAAATATAATGAAGTTAAGAGATAATAGTAGTAAAAGCGACATTCAAATTTACAACCATGTACATGTACGTGAAACCAGACATGGGCTGGGTAGGTTTAGTTTAAATAATAAAAAAAAATTATAGCCCTTAGGATTAAATCAATTATATTGCAAATAGCTTATTTTTGTATTCCTTTGAACGTTTAGAATCCCAAATTCATCTTACTTGGGTGAAATGAACCTAAGATCAGAGGTATACAAAGAAAATCGCATTTCTTAAAGGAAATTCGGTCGAGGCTCAGAAAATCTACTTTCACTCCTATCCCGCCATGGAAACCTTCAGTCTTCACTATCAAGCATCACTTTCGCTCAGCCCAGTGAAGGGAGCGATCGAAATATCCCTTTCGTTTCCACATATATCACTACACGCACACAATATATATATATATATATATATATATATATATATATATATATATATATATATATATATATATATATATATATATATATATATATATTCATATAGGAAATGATGGAATATTGAGATTAGGTTGAGAAGATTAATGCGAGATAAGGAAGGTAGGCGCACAAATGGCTTCACAATCTATGAACACAAGTGTGTCCCTTGCTTTCTTACACAAACCATTTGGAAGAAGTCGAAAGACGAGTGTTTTGCGCAAGTGTATTACCCTTGTAAATCTGTACACGTGCGCAATCATGAACGTCCAAGCACACGTTCGCACCCAGTAATCATTTCGTGTAAGCAAACTTCCGCTCATGTGGGTTATTTTGACCTTTTTATGCGACTGAAGGGCATCCATTGCTTCGAACGTAGAGCGAACTAACCCTCCCTCCACTCATTCACGCACACAACGACGCCCACTCACACACAAACGAGTGTACGCAACCCCTGGTATCAGCTGGGACCATATCTACCAATATACATACCTAATATGAATTTGAGGTCATCTGGATTCACGAGTTCGGTGATAGAGTTAAAGTTGACTGGGTCGTGCTAACTGCAAATCTAAGTGGTAATAATCCAAGCTCCCCCACCTCGATTGCAATTTATTCCAAATGTAAGATGGAGTTAACAAAATGCAAACAAACATTTTAAGTATTAAAACAACAACAAAAAACATCTCTTATTATTACCACGCTAAAGGGTAGCAGAGTGGTAATGTAAGAGACAAGAAATTTTTCAATCCAATGAAGTAGTTGAAAGGTAATATAACATTTAAGTATTGTGTAATCCAATGAGGTAGTTGTAACGAAAATAGTGAATAAATTATGTAATAAAATCAAGTAGTTGATTGTTAACGGAATAGTCAAGAAATTGTGTAATCCAGTGTGGCAGTGAGTGGTAAAGTAAACAGTCAAGAAAGTGCGTAAGCCAAATGAGGTCGTTGTGCACAAATAGTAAATTAATTGGTAATACTTCAGATTCGGGGCGCACGGTAGGTGGTGCTGTTATTAGGCTACTATTTGGGCTACAATATATCTCTTATGACGTCAGACGGTAGCTTCAGATGTGACCAATCACGGCGTTATATTTTTTTGTTGTTTTGGGGATTTGTAACTTTTAGTCTGTATTATTTACTAAATATCTGCGCCTCTGCTCGTTTATAGTTTTTTTCTAAGTTAGGTAAGTTTTCTTGATGTCTTTTATTGTTTTA
The DNA here is from genome assembly GCA_963969495.1 of Ceratothoa steindachneri. Lineage (NCBI taxonomy): Eukaryota > Metazoa > Arthropoda > Malacostraca > Isopoda > Cymothoidae > Ceratothoa > Ceratothoa steindachneri. Next base: position 27,224,666 of record OZ018324.1, read on the forward strand.
GTATTTTGTGTTTGCTGCGAACGATAACAACTTACTGGCAACGTCATAGCTTATAAATAGGACTCGTTTTGCAAATGTTTTTGTTTCATTATGGCGTTTTCGTGCTCTCCATGTGCTTCGTTATTCAAATTCGGCATTATTTTGTATAATTGCGAGAAACTTTTAGATTATTTAGAGGCGCATAAACTAATCAAGAAACCTATAAAAGTAAGTATTATTTGTCATTAGGATAGTTTTTTTTTGCCAGTAAAAAGCTGTTGGGGGTGGGGGGGGGGAACAGTAAATTCAAGGGGACTGCTTTTAAGGCGAGATATCACTGCGGGGGCACTACCCTGCGATGATCCTTAGTTTCAATCAATTTGGGGGGTTCTGGGGGGCGCAGCTCCCCAGTATATACTCATATACAAAAAAATATAACGACGTAATTGTTCATACCTGACGCTACCGTCTGACGTCATAAGACATATTGTAGCCCAAAATTGTAGCCAATAAACAGCACTACCTATCGTGTGCCCCGAAACTGAAGTGTTACCAATTAATTATGTAATCCAATGATGTAGTTGAGTGGTAACAGGTAAAGAAATTGTGTAATCCAATGAGCTAGTCCACTCGTAATGTAACAGTCGATAAATTGGGTAATCCAATGAGGTGGTGGTGTGGTAACGTAACATCGTCAAAGAATTGCAAAAGGATCAAGGCCGCAATGGACTGTAAACGTTCAATTCCAAGAACGGAAAGGTAGGGGCAAATAATCTTCCTGGAAGGGAATCGAAAAGCAAATTAGAAAATCTGATCCCCCTGCTGGGTGGTAATGTGGTAACCGTTACAATTCGAGGTAACAAAAGAAGAGAAGGGGGCGAGGGGTTAGGAAACGCCGCTCATATCACCTTAGCCAAGTGTCTCTCTACTGAGGTAGCCTGAGGTACCTTAAGCTACCCTAAGTTGACTTGGGTAATTCGCGCTGATTTAAACATCTGTGAGGTAATTTAGGGTAATCTGAAGAACATAAGATAATCTGTTTAAGTGTTAATTTTCCTAAGCGTATCGTAACTGTCCTTACGATTACCCGGTGGCATAATAAAAAAAAAACACATTTTGAGTGACTAAAATATTAAAGTCAATTTCGAGAACAAGGCTAAGATAGATTCTCTAATAGCTCGAAATTTTTAATTCCCTTTTAATCTCAATCATGAATTATTTTTGAAATTAGGAAAGAAACTAATTTCATATGATCCCTTAATGGCTGCAGAATGGTAAAACCAACACTACCAGTAATATTAGCTAAATCGAATTATGGAACCGCGTTCATCACATTGTTTAATTCTTACTTTTAAAAGCACTAAAATAGAGTAATTAAAAAAATAACACGACACTCACGGAACAAGATGATATTAGAACACCTTCGCAGCATATCGTATACAAATTCTCCTGGAAAATTCGAGAGCTGCCTCTAGTATTTATATATAGCGACTGCCATCTTGTGCTCTGATTGGTTAATTTCCGCGCATGCGCTGAAAACACTTTCGCAATTGGTCAGGGTCGAGGGCACAGCAAAGAGAAGTCAAAATTTACGCAAAATATTGAGTGTAAGAAGTTAGCTTTGGTGAGAATATTACAATGATGAAGTTCAATATAAAAGTTAAATAAAAAGAATAACGAGAAGGGATCTAACAGATGGTATTGTGAAGGCGAAATCTTCATTATTGTTGGCATCCAAACTGTCCAGAGAAGACAATCGAATTATTTTGTCTTCCTGACAGAATTTTGCGTCAATTCGACCAAGTTTTTTCAAACCAGATATTAAACAATTATAATAAAATATTCAAAATTGTGTATAGTTTTCCTCTATTTAATTTATTAAGCAACTTTTCAAATAAAACATTTAAATTGGAAAGTATTGCAACCTAGGTAACTGTTAACTTGAAGATTTTCTACGAAGCGATGTATTTTTTTAACACTTTCACTTCTCCTAACTTACCACATTTACGATATTCTTTCCATAAGTATTTTTGCGAGAAGGAACCGATGGTTTGAGCATTATCAGGGAATAAATAATTAAAAGGAATTGTTGCCAATATGATTCTTATATTCAATACTTTGTTGTTCATTTTTTCTTTTTTCTCTTCACTGACTTTCATTTTTAACTTTTCTTTCCTTTTATTCTGAAATCTTAAATTATATATCCATGGGATATATATTTCCAACTACCTATTTATCTATTAACTCCTCTATTTTCAAGACTATACTTCAGATTATGTATATTTATCAGTTTATCTATTCATATGTCTATTGATAAGTTTATCTATCTATTTTTCTATCGATAAGTTTATTTATCTATTTATATGACTATCAATAAGTTTATGTGTGTCTTAATCAGTTTATCTATCCTTATTCACCATGTTTATCCTTTGATCGATCTATCTAACAGTTTATCCATCTTTTTATGCGTATGAATATATTTATTTTTCTTTCGATTGATTTTAACTCTGTCTATCGAACGCTTGGTAGATGTGCGTTTAAGGAAAGGGAACGAGGAATTTTGAGCATTGAAAAATATCGCCAATGACAAGGACCGGTAAAAGGTTCATCCGGAGCTGGAATGGCGTATGAACAAAATGAATCAAACAAGGACAGACAAGGTAAAAGATTGGGTGAACAATGGCTGAAATGTCATTTAAACTTCATTTAAAGCATTATGAGCGTAATATCCTATCTGTATCTATTTTTTAAGGCAGATTCGATATTTATCATTTGAAGATGATATATCCTACTGTTCCTTTTACTGAATGCCGATTTGACGTATTTAGGTACGTTAAAGCTCAATAACCCATAGGAAATAAGGAAATATGACACACAGGCAATTTGGTCTGTTTATAAGACCAAACAAGGATCATACATAGATAAAAAAGGAAGAGAGAGGTAGCAAACTGAATAAATAATATAAACTCGTTTTATCCGTTAAAGAAAGCGAAAAATAGGTGCGATTCGCACCTATGCCATTGAGCGCGCTTCGCACCTATTATTTCACTTTCTTTAACAGAAAAAAAGTTTATATTATTTTATTCAGTTTACTACCTCTCTCTTCCTTCTTTCTTAATCTATGTATGATCCTTATTTGGTATTGTGTTATTGAGCATCTACGATAAACCAAAGTGATTTAATCGAGAAATCGGCCAACTGCTTAGGGAGAAGAGAACTGTGCACCGGCAATCGAAGATCTCGGGCGACTTTGACGAATACCGGAGGCTAGCCAGGAGAGTGAATTCCGGCATAAGGGCGGCCAAGCGGTCTGAGAAACTCCGAGTGGCGAGACTCTGTAAAGAGAATCCCAAGGAGTTTTTTTGATATGTGAACAGCCGTAAACCAATCCGTCGAACGATTGGCCCTTTGAGGAATGAGGAGGGGGCATTAAAGCATTCAGATGCAGAAAATGCTAACCTCCTCAACGACTACTTCTCTTCAGTGTTTACTGAAGAGTGTGGTCCCATCCCCCAGCCAATGGATTTCTACTCGGGGGGAAAAGCTGGAGGATATGGACTTCACCGAAGGGGAAATAAAAAAGAAGATCAGTGACCTAATGACGAATAAGTCACCTGGCCGGGATGGGTTTCTACCTAAAGTGTTGAAAGAAGTGCGCGATCAAGTGTCACGACACCTGAGCGCAATCTTCAACATGTCAATCCGGACCGAATGCGTTCCTAGAGACTGGCGTGAAGCGGAGGTGACTCCTATCTTCAAGAAATGATACCGTAGCCAACCGTCAAACTACCGACCTATCAGTCTGACTTCGATAGTCGGTAAACTCATGGAAAGCATGATGGTGGACAAAATGACGTCGTATTTAGAATCAAACCTGCTACTGAGGAGTTCCCAGCACGGCTTCTGAAGGCAACGGCCATGCCTGACGAACCTTGTGGAGTTCTTCCACTTCGTGTTAAGTGAGCACGATCGGGACAAGGCGGTGGATGTGGTGTACTTAGACATTCAGAAAGCCTTTGATAAGGTACCACACCGCCGCCTTTTCCGGAAGGTGCGAGCGCTGGGCATAGACGGAAAGGTAGCTGGCTGGATCGAGAACTGGCTAAGTGGCAGACGGCAACGGGTGGTGGTGAATGGACAAGCTTCTGAGTGGGTGCCCGTTACTAGCGGGGTGCTTCAAGGTTCAGTCCTGGGACCACTACTATTAATCATCTACGTCAACGACATGGAAGGTGACATGGCTGCCCAGATTTCTAAATTTGCTGACAAAACCAAGCTTGGTATGAACGTTGCAAAGGATGGAAATACTGCCCGCCTGCATGAATATCTTGGGAAGATTGGGGAGTAGTAGGACACGTGGCAAATGCCTTTTAACGTGAACAAATTCAAAGTGATGTATATCGGCCACAGAAACCCCCAATCTCAGTAAATCCTTAAGGGCACTGCTCTTGAATCGAGTGACACTGAGAAGGACTTGGGTGTATCTATCACTAGCGACCTGAAGTTCTCGAAACAGTGCATCGAGGCAGAGAAGAAAGCCCAAAGGATGTTAAGCTACATAAAGCACCAGTTTGGATACCGTAACAAGGAGATAGTACTTTGTCTGTACAACTCCCTCGTTCGGCCGCACCTGGAGTATGCCGTACAATTTTGGAGTCCTTCGTTTCAAAAGGATATCGCAAGGTTGGAACGCGTACAAGCCAGGGCAACCAAGCTGATCACCTCTATTCGACATAAAAGTTATGAGAATAGACTAAGGGAATTAAATCTGTTCTCGCTGGAAACCCGTAGACTGCGTGGTCAGCTCATCGAAGTTTTTAAAATACTTCGAGGGTTCGACAATGTTGACTACCGGGATATTTTCACACTGAGTGAGAACAGAACGCGCAATCACGGCTTTAAACTTGAACTAAAGCGTTACAACCGCAATCTGTGTGGAAATTCTTTCACTTACAGTATCTGCGGTATGTGGAACGCACTTCCAGTGGAAGTTGTCAACAGTGAATCTGTTGACGAGTTCAAGTCAAGACTAGACAAAGTCTTGAAAAGTGGCCGTTTGGAGACGCAAAACAATTGAGCAGCCATGAGCCTGCTTGATTGCTAGTCCAAAGGTTCCCTCTTTGAATGGACCGTAAGGTCTCCTAGGGTACTTTCTTTCCTTGTTACTCCTTGTTACGATGTCACGTGTTATTGTGATTTCCCTTTCATTCACGTTAAAATGCGCATCAATGGGACGAGGCACCGACGCCACTCGCTAAATGGCTGACTCAGGGGGAGAAATGAAAAACAATACAAAATAAAGGATAAAATAGAAGAGAATAGGGGAAAGAGTAAAGATAGTAGAGCTTTTAGGAATAGAATTAGGGAAGTAATCAAAGGAGCAACGAGGAACCTCATTTTAGAGGTTTTCAACAACTTCGTATGCTACTCGGATACAGACATCATAGCCCTTAAGTCTACATGCTAGCAAGAACATCTAGCTTTAAGTTGTATTCCAAATACAAAAAAATAGGGCTGATCAAATATGTAGATTGAAAAGGGCAGAAATAGACTAACTTGGGAGATGTTTTACCATCGACCTGAAACCTTATTTAAGCTTATTTCTGTTTAATGGACCTACTAATTTACGTGGTATCCGAACCACGAGTATTTACAGCATGTAGCAGCAACAGGAAAGGCGACACAAATTGGAAATCCTTCCGACCACTAACTCCATCCTATCTGGCTTAACTTCGCAGCAACCGGAAGAGGTGTTTCACTTGGCAAAGCCGTAGACATTGTCCGGAAGATGTCACACTGAATAGAACATTATAGTGTCATGAAGAAAGATGATGAATCATTGGTGAGTGTTGACTCAGGGGTGACGAAGACCAGCAGCTCTTCTTAGAATGGTCCCTTCACACATTAACTTTAAACTTACTCATCGTAATGTTATTTAAGCGCCTTCCTAATAATCCTTACACCGACTTGTGCCCTTGTAGAAGATCACCAGATGAGCGCTAAATTACCTAACAATCTTCTCCAGGCTGACTATTCCATTCGTCACCATTGTCGTCTACTATAATAAAATATGAATATATGGATTTATATAAATATTATATAGAATTTTAATAATGCATATCATAGCTATATTAATTGTATTTTGTTCTATTGAAACGTGATTTAAAGGAATAAGGATTACTTTTTCGATTTATCTCGAAACAATTAAGTAATCACTTGGTTTAGCTTACAAATTGTCATATCTTTTCAATTCAACTTTTCCTTTTGACCTTGAAATAAGCCAAGAGAAATATTGATTTCGTTCTGTCAAGGAATTTATGAATTTATAAGGTTGACCACCACTCTGATTAAAATGTTTATTACACGACAAGTAAACATACAAAAAAAAAATTTATTTTTCAAAATAAATTAGAGATAGCTAAGAATTATTGATCCAAGTTAAAAGAGGGTATCTTTTTGTTTGCATGAATAGATAGAAGGATAAATAGATAGATTTAAAAGCAGGGAAATAGAGAACATATTTTAATCATTATGGACACGTACACTTCGAGACATGTATCAATCACACAACTTCATGCATATCACAGGTGATGTATATAATATACATTTTTACACATTTATGGGGAGAGGAGGGACATACAGAATGTTAGGATGGATGTAGACAGGAGTGAGTCAGCAGCTTCGAAAAATGATTGAATCACCCAGCTGGAAGCCGAAAAGTATCCTTATACAATTCAATTTACTTTCAAATTACTGAAGACTTCATACAGTTCTTCTTATTTATTTAATACAGAAAACAGTAAACCATATCAAAGGTTTGGAAAGAAAGTAATGACATTAGGGTGGGTAGAAATGAGCAGGATTCGTGAATTTAGGACGTTGGGCAACAGAAGGGCACGTAAGTCTCCTAATCTTGCTGTGCTGTAGGTCCCTAAGAAAGAGGGTCCTTTAGCGTATTTCATTTATACACGCTGTTTCAAATGTACAAAATCTGCGTGTATTTAATAAAGGACTGTCGGATATGTGTGGCTTGGGGTAGACCGCATTTCTTAGATTATTATTTGCATCTTTTCGATATACGAAGGAATAAAATTGCAATTGAGACTTGAGGGCAAAATAAGGATGGAGAAATATCCCTCTTCCATTTATGTCTATAGAGAATATAAAGTACTGTCCCACACTAGAAAACTCTTCATTTACTTGAAAATCCTTGTTTAATTCCTACAAAATATTGCACAGAATATTCTTCAAAATTTGCTTTTGATAATGTCCAAGTTTTACTTTATGGAACAAAAGATAGAAAGGTTATGAGGAAAGTAATGGATATTTGGAGAAAGGCGTCTAAAACTAGAGAACGATAACATATCATTTGGTTTACACGTAAAAATTCGTAATGTACGTATGTATGTCAAAAGTTTACAAAGTGTATTGTAGTAGGCCAGTGATGGCATTACTCATTTATCAAGATGGCGATACGAGTTAAGGTCGAAAGATCTTTCATAAAGTAAGTTGTCCAGCTGAAGAGTGAAGAAATGAAATGATTTAGCATTCTGAGGCATTGTAATCGATCAAAAAGTGTGATTTTTGTTTCAAATAAAGCTCCATGACGATACCTGAGCCTCCGAATTATCGAAGAAAACGGGTCGCCCTCGACAAATCCCTCTTAGAGATGTCGATGAAGAACCGATTTGAGACAGCAGTCGGTATTTCACATCAAGTTGCCGAGAACCTGAAGCTGAATGTGTCTCGCATGACTTTACCACATCGATTGGAAGAGGTGGGACTTAAAGAGGTTGGCATTCACTATTGCACCATGCATGGCGTAGTGCATATGAAAGATTGAATACTACATGTACAAAAAAGACTGTTAAACTTGGAAGTGGCAGCGATATGGTGTGAGGCCTGTTTTGAAGCGCTGGAATCTGCCCGCTCGTCCAAAGAAAACGCTTCGGTATATAAAGATCTGTTTCAGGAACTTGTGATCACTTCTTTCCGAACATCAGGAGTACGTAAACCTGTCTTTATGGAGGGAGATGCTTCCTGTAACACAGCAAATACGGTGAAACAGCTCTTGGATGCTGAAAATATCCAAGTGATATACTTGCCTGACCTGAGCTTTGATTGAACCAGATAGGAATCCTATGGAAGATACTCAGTGAGTTGGTTATCGCCCAAAAACAGATGAATATTTAATCAGGATTTCTGGTAAAGAGTGGAAAATAGAATGAAATCATGCCCGAATAATTTGACAAATTGGTGAGGTCCTCAGGACGATGATATGCTCAAGTTCCATGGGCGGCTCGTGTATAGGCGCTGCGGAACTGTAGCACCTCCTATTTCCACTCGATATTATCGATAACATTCAATATAATGAGTCCTTTTGTCTTCAATTCTTTCCTTATACTTGCAAATTATATAATCCTTAAGCTTAATGTCAGTACACATCCCCTAGTTTTTGAAAAAAATACAAAAATCCTTGTCTAGAACTGTATTCTTGACAGTTCCAGGGACGCGGTATGTGATAGAACGATCTGAGGTTGCCATGCTTCAGCCCCTATCACATGTTGAAACGCATGTTTCCCACGTGCATCCTGCGAGAGAGAGTAGAAGGCGCCTTATCGCCCACCATTCCCAAGTTTAATCAAGGAGGTTCAATCCCCCATTTGCCTCCATGCGTCGATCTCGCTAGATTGAATTAGGCTTATGGGAAGATAAGATATTTCCTCAAGCCCCACCGAGACATTCTATCGAAGTCCTTCCCCCCCCATTGTCCCCTACGCCGAGGGGCTAGCACCGGCTATTTATGCGATAGCATTTCGCGTTTGAACCAGATCCCGATTATCTTCGCGTGGCATTACGCCGATCCGGTCTTCCCTGTGCTGCTAGGAACTTTACCCCGAGAAACCCCTTATTGTCCAGAAGAAGACAATATCCCTTGAGTGCCAAGGTTCGTGCCCCTCGAGATGCCAAGTCAAAAGCCATCCCTCCCCTGTTGTTCAGAACAACTTTAGAACAGCCATTGTTCTTCAAGCCCGTTCGACAAGAAACGGTTCTCACCACCCTGTTGTTCAGAAAGAGAACAACTTTAGAAGAGTCATTGTTCTTCGAGCCCGTTCGACAAGAAACGGTTCTAGTTCCCAAGAAATCACGTCAGTAGTAATTTAATTCCCCCCCTTTTTAACGTTCTTCAAGAGAACGCTTGGTTACACCAATAACCTCCATTGTTCATTTCGAACATCTCCGATATCCTGTCTAAAAGATCGCTTGTACTTCCGAGCCCCACTTCACTCTCACTCCTCGAAGTCAGTTCTTCCCTCTCTTTAAGGACAACCCCCCCGAAGAACCCCTTCTCCTGGAAAATAAATCGCCAGTTGGACCGAAGATTCCTTCCTATCACCTTCCTCTGCCACGGCAACCTTATAATTACGTAAGCTACGCATTACAATTAACTATTTAACTTTGTGTCAACGCAACTCTGTGCTTTAAACGGATTTTAGCCAACCATTTCCCTTCTTGTTTGTTTTGTCGTTTTAAATCCCTCCAAAATCTTAATCCTCAGCTTAGTCAAATATTCCCTTGACCTTTTTCGTTTCCTGTGTATCTCCCATTTTAATACCCGGTCATGTAAATATTTTCCGTGTGTTGTTTCATTATATTAATTAATAAAAGTCTATTTTATTAATGTTTGCAATATGTTTTAGCCTTGGGCTCCGTTCCACTTCTTAAGTATATTGAAGATAAATAAATCCTCTCCAGGCCCCCTTTTGAACCATTCTCGGCCATCTGATCACTACGCACTCAAATATAGAATAATCCCCACAGAGAATATTTATATATATATATATATATATATATATATATATATATATATATATATATATATATATATATATATATATATATATATATATATATATATATATATATATATATATATATATATATATATATATATATATATATATATATATATATATATATATAGTATATCGTCGGGAGCCTATTCTACGACACGGTGTTTGGCTGTTATGCGTATCCTCACATGTCCGAGATATGAAGCTGCACGCTAGTGAGAGAGAGCACTGTGACTCACGCACTGCCGATCTCAGTGTGCTGGTGGAAGGTAGTGTTATTTTTGACGGCGTGTGTTTTGTTTAAAAACGTGTTTATATTCTTGAACGTGATAAAGTGTAGAATTTAATTTATATTTTTTCGGCTATTTAATTAGGTAATTAATTGAGCTGCTGAAATTTATCTTGAAAAATAATCGAGATGATGTTCTTAGTGAAATTACGAAACTAATAAAAATCCTCTTGCCAATTCCCATGACTACATCAGATGCAGAAACGCTGCTTTTCAACAATGGAAAGAATAAAACTTTTCTAAGGAACATTATGAATTCTGAAAGACTAAATGCACTTGAAGTGCTTTCAATGGATAAAATATTCCTCAGTAGTCATCCAGAGACCAGTAAAAAAATAATTAATCTTTTCGCGCAAATTAAAACAAGAAGAATGGCTTTGGTTTTTAAATGAAGGGATCAAGGTTGAACTGTAACAATTTAGACAATTAGTAAATATAAAAATGTTTGATTTTGTTATGTTTAGGATTTTATCAAGTTTATCTATATTTTATATATATATGTTTATTTTCTTTAACACAATATTAAAACAATCCTAAAAAAATCTGATTCAGCACCCACACAAATTTTAGCTACGAACCACCACTGTTCATGATTATATTTATGCTCATCATTCTCTAGTTTTGGACGCATACTTTCTTCAAATATAGGGTTTTTTTCCTCGACTCTTTTCATTTTTTGTTTTATGAAATAACACTTGGAGAGTTTCAGAGGCGCGTCTTTATAGGAACAGGCCCGTCAGCGAATTAGGCGTTCGAGGCTAGTAGTGTGGGTATAGCCTGTAGGTTAGGTTAGGTTTTGGAGCAAGAAACTGGCGCAAAACTCTCCTACAAAAATTTTCCAATCGGTTATGGCTTATGTTTACATTTAAAGCTTTTTAACATAATAAAAACATTAGTTTTTAACCCTTTGCACCATGCGTGAATGAAAAAACGAGCTTCAAATGATAGATTTGATTCTTCTAAACAAATGTTTTCGCACTCCAACACTGAACTTGCATTCATGTTTATTACAACGCCAACAACAACGCGATGATGGTAATAAAAGTTTCATATGGCAATTTTTGCAAAGTCGCTGCCCTAATCTAACTTAACCAAACCTAACCTCGCCTGAAGCTTGCGATAGTTTCGAAAGCTTAATTCGCTGCTGAAAAACGACCTCCAGAGACAAATTTCAAAGAAAATTGTACGATTTTCATGAAAATTACAAGAGTATCTTCAGGAAAATGTAGATTGTGTTATTTTGTTCTCTGGTTTTGGACAGCAATGTATTTCGTAATTATACTACATACATCTCTCTTTATACAGGAATCTATCTGTGGAACAGGGATGGTTGGAAAGTTGCGAACCCTACAAAGTACCTTCATTTGTTTATTTGAATTATATACCATACACACAATTTACAAATTATTTTATAAAACCCTATTGCGTGTCTGCTCTCGTTGGTTTTCCCTCATCTTTATTGTCTGCCCTCGTTGGTTTCCCCTCATCTTTATTAGATGCTCTTTACAGCAAAGGTGCTGTACTAGTAGGAGTCAATGTTTCCCAAACGGACACATAATGGCGACATAAGTTCTATGAAGCTAATAAAAGAGTCGAATTGGATTGGCGTGAAAAAAACAACCAAACACGTATGAACATAAAATTACTCCATCTTTCGAAATCCTGATAAACTTATTCAACGTTATGTTAAAAGGTAATTTCTATAGTAGCTGGAGTCCACAGGGAAACAAAGAATACATACCAAATTAACCAAGAAACAAGTATAACAAAGGTTTTTCTTTGCTTGTTTACCTCTACAGTGCTTGTAACTTTGTTCGTTTTTAAGGATTTTTATTTTAAACATAGTATTATACCATTGAACGCCAACTAATCTTTTGTCTTTGTATGGAACACAAAACATGTTTTAAAAGGGTTTTGAATGATAGTTTTTAAACTTATATTAATAAAAAAGAAAAGAAAACCAACTGGTATTTTCCAGAATGGCTTTGAAGGAGTATTATTGTTGTGTATTAATAATTTAAAGAGAGTTCAAACGAGATCATAAAAGGCCTATAAGTTTTTCTCAATTAAGAACCATCAGTTATTTCGTTTTATCTGTAGTGAGATTTCATGACTGAAATTAATTTGGGGTTCTAGAATTTTTAGAATAGGGCAACTAGAAAATATGAAAATTTACTGTGTTTACGAATATTTTATTTAATCCAGGGTGTAGTAGTCTAAATACCGCGTACATAAGTGTACACAGAAATACTCCGACACAAGCTGCGTGCCCTCTTGTATCTCTAAGTGCACCTCTTGCCTCGAATTCTCTGTCGCCCTTTTTTGCGCCACCGTAAACTCCGAGATGGCTCGAAAGCGTGAAAGACATACTGTCTGCCCAAAGATGAAAAAAAGGTCTTTCGCGCGACGATACGGATTTTACGAGAATTCAATTCTATCTCTCGATTTCTGCTCGCGACGAAATAAAAGGAAAACGTCTCCCTGGAATCAAGCAGAAGATCTTGGATCTACGTCGAGTTTGTGTGGAGCCCGATCCACAAAGGAAACTGTTCGCCCGCTGCAAGGAAGGAACTTCTCAGGGAATTGGTTGTTGCCGTCATGTTACTTGTAGGTGCCAAACTTCTCGCAGCCCCCCCCCTCCTCCCTTCAGAGTCTGAGGTTACGCAGGACCTCCCTCTACGGATTACCCTAGACGAAGCTAGGTAATCGGTTCTGGCTACCCACTCCAGGAGCCGAATAATCGGACAGGTACTTCAAGGAAGAAGTCCGATTTGAGTCACCGTTTGGCTCACCTCTGTGATCCGGCATAGGATCATTATATGACCGGTCTAGGATTATCTTCTCATTCGGTAACCTCGGACGGCCGGACTAGGTGCGATCATCGTCACTAGAATAAGATCTTCACCGTCTCCTTCAAAAATACTTACTAACTTAAAAGGTATCGTTAATTGAATTATCCCCTCTCCTAACTTCACCAGTTTATTTGTGAACTAGAATTCCCACCCCGAGCCCATAACCTCGAGTATTAGAAGTGCTTAATTCAGTGTTTAACTCAATAATAATATTCCCTTCGTTCTGTCGGGTTTCATTAAGACGCAAGCACCCCAGTGAGTAATTTTCAAGTAATCCCCACGACATTTATTTAGACTTATTTATTTAGTGCAAGATTAATTCTATTTATATTTATATACGCTGTTGCTTATTTTAAATTCATGTACATTAAAGAATATTTTTTTGTATCTGTGTGTCGTAGAATGACCCTTGGTTTTGATCCCTCTACTCTTTGACACCCTTTTAGTAGCGGTATGCTTTAAGGGGCGTGAGTTACTTCTATGATGAAGTAGGCTTTGTTCTAAGAGTGCTATTTTAGTGGTTTAGTCCTTAAGGAAGAGCTATTTTTAAACACATAAGGATAAGAGGAAACACCAGAATCTACCAAAATAAACATGTATTTTAAATTAAATATTACGAACCAACAATAAACACTTTTCTATATTTGGCCTCAAAGATTTTTCAATGACAAAACATAAACAAGTAGGCTTCCAGAAAACATACCAATTGCCAATTAGTATTTTTATCACGACCCTATTTGATGAGCATAAAACATTAAATTAACGTACTGTCATCTACAAACACATATGACCTAGGTTCAAGAATAATGGTTTCTACTCTCCTTTAAAACGTGGGACGTACTAAACTTCTACTATCGCAATAGAGATATAAATGTTATTGTTAACTTACAGGTAGGTATTAGGGATTGCCGGATGTCGCTGGAGGACTTATCTCTCGCTTTGAAGTGTGGTGGTCGCTGGTTGAAATTTTCGTAGAGGGATTGCTTGAGATGTGAGAATCACTCGAGTGTGAGCGGCTTTACTTTTCTTCAGTCGGACTTCTTTGCAGACGGAAAAGGCTTCTTCGGTATGGCACCGATATAAAACTTGACTATTTAGGTTAATACGGCCCTGAAAGAGGGGATCGATTTTCTCAATCTGATCCTATCGTTCCTCACGGAAATAGTCTTGTATGGCTGAAGGATCGATCTTTACGAACTAATCTTTCTTCTGGCGAATCGACTTCTAATAATCTTCTTGTCTGGCCGATGGATCGATCTTCACGACCTAATCCTATTCTGGCGTATCGACTTCAGATAATCCTCTTCTCTTTCTTTGCGGGGCTTATTTATAGGCGGATTGCCGCCCCATCTAAAGGGGGAAGTGACCAGGCCACAGATGCAAAAGGGGGGAGGGAGTAAATGGTGAGTTAGCATCTGGGGAGAGCGAGGATTCCTGAGGTGGCACTGGGGTGCCCAAGTCAGCTCGCAAATTATAGGCTCGCAACCGCACCGCTACTTGGCGTGCCTTCTGACTCGCACCGCTTTTTTTTCCATAACCACGGGTTTATGGGTCTCGTAGGTAATTCGATCGTTCGAGCGTCGTTTAAGGACCTTAGGTGGTCGCCTTCAAACATATGTTAGCTCCAACTGCCCACAGCGGTGGGGAGATCACACATGGTAAGCATTTTCACCGGCTACCTTTCCCACGCTTCTCCTCATGAAGGGGGGGGGGGCTTGAATGTACCTATACTCCTCCAGGATGCTTAATGTAGCCATTTCTCCACACTGTGTGTTTAACTAATTTGGACGATCCTTTGGCAATTATTAAGCAATCCACTCGGCTTAAATCCCAATATTACACCAATCCATCCATGAGTGGCTTTTACTGAGTGGGGACACACTCGGGGGATTATCATCTTAGTTTTGATCAAAAGGCACGCACCGGGGTTATTCTTATTCACCGAAAGTGGCTAAGGTAGGTGTATTGTATACACTTCCCCTTTGCATCACCTCGGTGCGGTAATAAAATATATGTACAGGAAGTGGACTGGGATTACCCACTACTAAACCTCGACACAGGGAAATATTGCAGAAAAGTGAGAAACGAATCGAAATTCGGAGAGACTGTGTATTGGGATAGCTATGCTGAGTGGAGTTTTGATCAAGTTTTGTAATTTGTGAAAGCTCTTGATTCATTAACTCTCAAGGGAAGTTGTGATCAGCCGGAAGGAAAATAGGCACTTTTAGTCCCAGAATATAGAAAAGAAAAATTATCACTTCCGATTTTTGCGTGAAAATGTAAAGTATAAGGCCAAAATAATTGTCAAAATTCCAATAGCCAATTGCGGAGACAAGGTCTTTACTATTCAAGCCAATTTTTTGATCAATATATTCATCATCCAGATATAACCAAATGAGGGGCGAGGACTGCAACATCCAGGAATACACCAATGAAGGCAAAATATTGGGCATCCACAGAATAGCTTAATGTGTGAAAAATCACATAAGTATCCATACAGAATCTACGCTCAAAGTCAAGGTTTTCACTATTTAATATTATTTTTAGTATCTAGTATCCAGCTAGATCCTGATAATTACAAGGTTTTCCATATCCAGACAAACATCGATGCAATCAAGGTATTTAATACCCAGATATAAGGCAGGGTGGGTATTAAAGATCCTGGTAAACATTTGTGAAGACGGGGTTTTTAATTTATTGACATATTCTGATAAAGGGAAGGTAAAAAAATAAGGATTATTCTGACGTACGTAAGCAAGGACTTAAGTATCGAGGCATAACCTCCAGAGGACCCAGACTTTAGTGTCCAAATAAACTTTACGGGTAAGCTATTCAGTAGATCCAGACATATCCTATTCAGACATACCAGAGTTGGGTAAAATCTCTAACAAGTAAACATGGCCTGATGAGGGCAAGCTCTTCAGTATTTTTTATAATAATTTGAGGGGACAAACTCTTGACTACCCGGGCATTTCCAGACATATCTACATTGAAGCCCTAAAGGAAAGGTTTTGGTATCCAGGAATACCCTAATTCTGCCAAGGTCTTCATAAACTTTAGTTGAAAGTTTACTGAAAAGTTGCATCTTAAAACTTCTGTCAGGAGAGCTTGTACCATTTATTGTCTTTGAGATTCCTATTTTGAAATGCTTTAGTTGTTGTGAAGTGTTTGGTTGCAAAATTAACTTTTGATTGAGAATTATGAGTGTTGTGTTTCAGTTGTCTTTAGTTTCAGCATATTTGTTCAAACCACATGAAAGTTAAATATATTCTCGCCCCACTCTACCTGAGTTAGGCATAAACTTGAATTTTGCTCATCTATATTTTTGATTATTATTTATCTATTAGTTTAAAAAAATATTTTAGCCATATCTTTTAAATTAGTTTTTATATAGATTTCGAATTATTGTTTTTACAAATTTCCTTTCCGTTCGGTACTTTATTTCCTTCCCTCATGGATCATTTTGCAAAATGTTTCGATCAAATTTAAGTTAACTAATATATAAATATTTATATATTGTTTATAAATCCTCGAATAGCCTTGCGTGACTTCTGATAGGCAGTGCTATATTGTGTTGGCAACTAATAATATTTTATCTCACACGTTAAGTTGGAAAATTAATTATAGTGATAATAATAGACAATTTTTAACGTGAATTTTTGTAATATCTATAATTAAAATTAAATAAATATATAACTCTAAATAGGTTGGGAAAGGATCCCATTTCAGAAATTTTGCACACCTGTTTTGAAACAAAACCGTTTCAAAATGATTCGACAGCCCTCTTGAAATACCGCAATACAGTAAAATATTTGAATAAATGTAATTTATTTTATTTGCAAATGTTCTATCTAATTTATTGATAACTAAATATGCCACAAACATTCCATCTCTCATCAAATAATATTATATTAAATTGTCACTCTGAACGAAATTCAACGTAAAGTGTGACATGACTAATTGGAGCAACTCTACATACCTGAATTCCTTTATCTATTAGGTCATCCCATAAGTGATGGGGCATTATTTCGCTTGTGAAACGTTAGTCTCAAAGCTGAGTCCCGCTTAGGACGAGCGGTGGAATTTAATCAAGATCTTTTGAAAATACCAGTCGAAGAAAATCATTTTGTAACTATTAAACATTTGACTTAAAAATTACATTCAACTTATTCCACAGTGAATCGTCATTTGAAGGAAAGTGGAAGGTTTCACGATTGGGGCAATGGAATCCTCACGACCTGCCAAAGGTACCCATGCAATCAAGAATCTCTCGACTAAAAAAAAAATAATAATTGTTAGTAGGATTATTATAGGAGAAGAAATATAGGTTATACATAATAATATTAATACTGTTGGATGTTCTAGGCAATGGACTAGTCCTGAAAAAAATAACAACAATACCCCAGCTTAAACAGGGGCTTCATCCACGGAAGAGTTTCCTATGTGTTTGGTGGGACATGAATGGCATAATCGATCTTAAACTTCTTAACCCAATTTGAAGTAAAAAAAATGCCAGCATTAATCAATAGAAGAGGAGTGCTCCTACATCAAGACAACGCGCGACCTCATATCACAAGAGATACCATACAAAAGCTTAACGATATCGATTAGGAATTTATAACTCATCTTTCATACTCACTCGACTTACCTCAATCAAATTGTTATATCTTATAGAGTTTAGCGAATCACATGAAGAGAATGAATATATCAACAACAAAGACGTCGAAATAACCTTAAGTAAGGTTGTTTTTAAATGAAAGTCAAACGGTTTTTGCAAAGATGGTATTGTAAAGTTAGAAAGAGTGAGATTAGCGTTAGAAATTGGTTGAAATTATATTACTCATTAAATAAATAAATGATTAAATAAATACTTAATTGAATATAAATAACCAGTCATTTGATTTCTAGCCATAACCTAATGATAAACATGAAAAAAATGCCGCACTACTTTTGTTTATTTATCTTTTAAATTTATTTTTCTTGTTCGCTGCTTGTTTACTTTTCTTAGTAAATTGCGCCATTGGTCTTTTTTCAAGCCTGGGCGAGGTGAACAGAATTGATTATGATATTCACATAAAAATCAAAATGAAAATCGCTGACAAGCCTGAAGATGCAAGGACCTAGTCCTCATTTGCTGGTGTGGGAAAATTGTATTTCTGGCGTAGAATTAATTTACAAGCAGCTTAGAACTAATTTGCAGGTGGCTTGGAATTACTTTACAGGTGGCGTATAATTACTTTGCAGATGGTGTAAAATTTTTTGCATGTGGCATAGATTTAACTTGCAGGTGTCTTAAAATTACTTTGTAGGAGTTGAAGAAATAAATTGTGGGTGGGGTGAAATATATTTTCAGGTGTTGCAGAATTAATTTGCAGGTGGCTTAGAATTAATTTGCAGGTAGCTTAGAATTAATTTGCAAGTTACTTAGATTTAATTAGCATTTAACGCATAATTAATTTGTAGGTGGCGTTAAATTTATTTTCAGGTGGGGTGGCTTAGAATGAATCTGCAGGTGGCGGAGAACTAATTGACATGTATAGTAAAGGAAGAACTTAACTTGCAAAAGAGATCCTCAACAGAACGAAAGTGAGGGAAGTATAGGATCTTTCAATAAGGTCGCTCAATTTTTAAATGTAAATAAAACAAGTTGTGTGTGATATATGCACTCAATTTATTTTAAATTTTAAAGTAAATTTTATGGCATTAAGTTTGCAATATGAGGTCATTCAAATATCCGCCGTGGCTTTGCTTGGTGGAACATATTCGGGAGGCCCAATTTTCGATGACTTCGTCACATAAATCTGTCTGAATTTGCTCGATGGTGTTCATTATGTTGACTTTGAGGACATCAAATGTTTGCAGATTATTCGCATAGACCTGCGATTTAAGGTAGCCCCAAAGAAAGTAGTCTAATGGCGTTAAATCGCATGATCTCGGTGGTCAGTTGACGTCGCCGCCACGCGAAATGGCCCTGCCCTGAAATCGCTGGTGCAAAATGTCTATCGTGGCGTGCGCAGTGTGGCACGTAGCGCCGTCCTGTTGAAACCACATGTCTTCAGTATTCATATCAGGCATATAATCCAGTTGAGGCCACAAGAAGTTGCGTATCATCAATCTGTAGGTCTCGCCGTTGACGGTTATGGCAATCCCATCTTCGTTCTCAAAAAAAAATACGGACCGATGATTCCGATAGATGAAAATCCGCACCAAACAGTGACTTTATTGGGATGCAATTGGTGCTGGTGTATCTCATGTGGATGCTTTTCGGCCCAAATCCGACAATTTTGCTTGTTCACAAATCCATTCATCCAAAAATGGGCCTCGTCGCTGTGGCGAGGATAGAAATCACGTAATGCGCGGAACGTTTGTCGAACGGAGCACTGATTTTGATAATAACATTTGATGATTTGCACACGCTGCTCGACGCTATAACCTTCCATCGTGACTTGCCAAGTACTACTGAATAGTTCACAGTGAGGTTGCCAGATGTCACTTTAACAACATAGCCACTATCGCCTGACAAAGCTCGAGCGTCCTTATTGAAAGACCCTTTACGAGACGGCCGTGTTGATTTGCCTCAAACTAAATTACAATCTTTCATTTCATGTTCCATTAACGTTCTGTTATAAAACTCCATGGAAAGAACTTACAACTAGCGAGATATTTTTTTTTCAGGGCGCTAATCTGGCAACTGCCGGCAAAGGCAGAGTGGTCAAAATTACAAACTATTACTTTTTAAAATTTTAGCCTACTATGAGGGTAAATATAAAAACAAAAAAAACAAAACAAATCACAATCACAAAAACAGCAACTAAGATAAAAAATAAAAGTAAGAAAGTCAAATAGCATGATCAAGTACTATAGGGAGGCCGATCCCTCCACGGCTAAAGCATGCATCCCCAAGCCCCTAAAGCGCTATATACAGTGGAGAAGACCAGTCTTCTCCAGGAATTAATAAAAAATCAATATAGTGAGTGTACCAGGCAGCCCCAGGTACAAGGATAAAACGGGATTGACCCCGCTTAAATGACGTGCGCGAATCCTCTAGATTGGGACAGCGAAAAGTCTGGGAGACTAAGCAGTGGTCACACTGAGGAACAGGGGAGCACTACATCAGATGGCGATGCGTGCGGTGAGTCTGGCTGACAGAAAACGACATGAAGGTGTTGAGGCATTGGGGTCACCCCACGGGAAAAGTCGCGACGCAATGGCGCGCAACCTCAGGTTACCGTTGACTGTCTCCTCTATTATTTCACATGCAGAACGAAAGGCTGACTTGATTCGTGCCATGTAGTAAGAGTGGGCAAGAGGAAACGCTGCTCCGCTCGGCCAGTCCTTGCGGACTGTTTGACGCCATCATCAGCGCGCTAATTCCCTGCAATCCCTACATGTTCAGTAACACATCAAAAGGTAATCTCCACATCCTTCAGGCATGTGGCAACCTTGGCGCACCGACACAGCAAACCAAGAGGTGTGGAGATTCCACTGCCTCACGGTCACCCAGGGCGCTCTTTGATTCTCAATATATCACAATCTAGTATCCAAACCAACCACGAATAATATATAATAATAATAATAGTTATTTATAATACACCTTTCAGAGCTGTTAGTCCTCCCATAGCGCAGTTTGTGTAGCGAGTGTAGAGGAAGTTTACAGGGTAGAGAAGGCAATTTTGAAGAGATGAGTCTTCAGGAGACGTTTAAAAGTAACAATGGAAGGAGAGGTTTGGACTTCGGCAGGAAGAGCATTCCAGAGTCTAGAAGCACAAACCTAGAAGAAACGGTCACCCATCAAACAGAGGACAGAACGAGGAGTGTTCAGGAGGGGAGCGAGGTTAGAGCGGAGTGCCGAAGGAGTTTGACGAGGGGAGAGGGCAGACGAGAGATAAGGTGCAGCCTCGAGGTTTAGGGCCTTCTAGGTGATGGGAAGAATTTTATAGTGGGTACGGAAGCGAATAGGTAACCAGTGTAGCTCCTTTAACAGAGGCATCGAAGGAGAGAACCGGGGGCGGCGAAGGAGGAACCGGGCAGCATAGTTTTGAACAATTTGTAGGGGGCGAAGTGACGAAGAAGGGAGATTCACTAGAAGAGAATTGCAGTAGTCTAAGCGTGAGGTGACGAAGGCATGAATAGCAGTCTCAAGGCTTCGTCGATCAAAATGAGATCGAATACGTGAAAAGTTGCGGAGGAAACTGAGGGAAGACTTACAGATACGATGGATGTGCGGTTTAAACGAGAGTTGCTCCTAGAAAATAATACCAAGATTACTGACGGTACCAGAGAGGGTGACATTAGTTTCCCCAAGGTTAAGGGAGGGAAAGGAAGCTTTAGATTTCTTGACCATCGAAGTGGTACTAATAAGGAGAACTTAAGTCTTATCCTGGTTAATTTTGAGAAAGTTGGCAGACAACCATTCGTTTGGGCTGAAAGGAGCTTGGTAATTGATTGAGAGAAGGACACAGGGGATGAGGAAAGAATATCTGAGTATTATTAGCATAGAGGTGGAAAGACATTCCCAAATCGCGAAGAAGGTAGCCAAGAGGAAGTAAGTAGATGCGAAAGAGGAGGGGACCAAGGACTGAGCCCTGAGGCACCCCAAAATGAATGGGCGCGGGCTCGGAGGAGAGGTTATCGAGGGCGACCGATGAGCGGAACCAATCAAGTTCAGTGCCCGAGAGACCAAGGAAAGTGTGAAGTCGATCAAGGAAGACAGTGTGGTCGATGGTGTCGAAAGCAATGGAGAGGTTTAGGAGGACTAGAATGGACATACAACCCCTATCGGCTGCTCTACGTAAACCGTCTGAAACATTAAGAAGAGCGGTTTTATCAGAGTACTTCGCTTTGAACCCCGAATGGTACATTTCATCGGTATTGCAGTTAGAAATATGTTCATTAAGGCGAGAGACCTTAAAGAGGAATGGAAGCTGTGAGATAGGGTGATAGCTAGATAGTTCAGATAGGTAAGGTGTGTTTTTTTTTTAAGGATGTGACGAATTGGGGCACGTTTGAAGGAAGAGTGAACCACCCCTCTGGCAAGCGAAGTGTTAATGAGATGAAGAATCAGTGGGAGGACAGCAGGGAGAATTTAGTGGATGGGTTTGGGTGAAAACACGTCATTAGAGGCAGTTACTTCCTCAGAGGACGCCCGAGTGAGGACGTTAAGCGGCAATGGAGCATAGTCTGAGAGAATAGCATTGGCTTGTTTAGACGACTGAAGTAGTAAGGCGCGAGAAAATTTTAGAAAGAGTAGAGGGGTTGATGAGGGGAGTGGTGGGGGTAATGGGGCTAGGCGAAGAAAGATGAGAGAGAAGACGAAAGATATCCCGAGGGTCATTCTTGCTCTCAGACAAAAGTTTGCGAGAATGAGCCTAGCGCGCTGATTTTAAGTTCGAAGAATAAGTCGAAGTAGCAAGGCGATAGGCAAGTGAGAGGGAGGTCGTGTCCTGCCCACCCGAACATGCTTTACGAAGGGCTCGTTCATGGGCACGTAAGTACCTCCTCGAACGAAGGAGTTCCATGGTGAACCAAGGGGCGCGGTGATGGCGGTTTGAAGAAGTGATAAGGCAGGCTAGTAATGATCGGTGCAGAGTTTAAGGTTTGGTCAGGTGAAGCAGTAGTATCAATACGATGTAGGGTAGAAACAACGTCGTTGAAGAGAGAAGTACTATTAAATGACGTTAGTCGCCGGTGAGGAGTAGGATCTCGAGACCAGCGAGAAGGTAGGTGGTAGGGAATATAGAATTTAAAATTGACCAAAAAGTGGTCGGAAATCGTATTAGAAAGGTCAGTTACTGTTAGATTAAAGATATGGAGGTTTGAGATGACTAAGTCCAGGGTATTATCATGTATGTGTGTTGGGGATGACACGTTGCGTAAGAGAGAAGAGGTCGATGATTTCAATAAATGCACGAAAATTCTCATTGTGACTAGGGAGATTGAAGTCACCGAGAATCAGGAGAGAACCAGTAGATGATAGGTAGGTCGGAGAGTATGTTATTGAACTCCTCGAGAAATAAGGCCGAAGACGAGCTTGGAGGGTGGTAAAGGACCACAATAGTTAGAGCGGGCCCCGCGCGTGAGGCAGCAATGAGAGCCTCAAATGAGGTTAGAGGGGGGGGGGAGAAGATTCAGGGAGAAGGATGATTTGGAAATCAGTGCAACTCTCCCTTCACGGTGGTTCCGAGGAACATGCAGGAAAGAATGACCCGGAGGGGTTGCAATGGTAGTACATGAATCAGAATAAGATTCGTACCAAATAAACTCTGGCAACCAGGTCGGCCGAGAAGACAGACGCAGCGCCAGGTAAAGCCCACCCGTCTTCAAAAAAACACGAGACGGGATGAAAGCCGACCCTGGATTTGGATTTTGAGCCACTTGTGTACATACACTGGCACGGCTCCAGCGTGACACGAAGGGTGAAAAATGTTTGATCGCAATACACTCTGTGATGGAAAGCACAGAGCGTATTGACGGAAAACATTGGAATAAATGCTTTCTGTCAAATGTTCAAACGTGGTACTTACCAGGATGCCGTCCTGGGATAGACCAGAGAAACTACCATCTTGAGAGCTACTTCGAGATCTCGAAGTAGTTGCCCAACCTCAAACGCGAAAGTTTTAGGATATGATTTGGCCCCACCGCCACATAGACACCCTCAAGATCGGCGGTGGATAAAATGAGACCTATTGACGACTGAGGAATACCTTGGGTTCGCGCGTACAAGTCTCTAAATCAATGTGTACGGCGCAAAGCAAGAACCGTCTCACGACCATTGATCAACAAGGAGGTTATCTATAGGGGATGTGCGGAATGTACAAGTCACCAAACGGAGACCAACGTAGGGGGATAGAGTCCACCTTTAGCAGTTCATGCCTACCTGTGGATGCGTAAAACTTGGATCTGTAGTCTAGCTTCGAAATATGAATGAGATTAAAGCTAAATAATGCAAACAAACTAAATCAAAGTAATAAAGCAGGACTCAACACACGTACACAAAAATAATACTAATAACACTGATAAAATGAGGCCCAGATATTGAATAAAAGCTGAATAAAAGTTCATATAAAAACATATGCTATCAAAAGGGGCGTAAAACAAATAATCAAAATGAAAGACACTCTTACTTTCACTTCCCGAGAACCGAAAATAAATTGAGATCATAGCAAGTAGATTTTAATTGTGGCTGACCTTTCCAGGTTGGAAACACGAAGTGTAAACTGATATTTAGCTAGTTACTTTCATAACACAATGCAATATTATGCAATGCTTAGAATAGAACTAAAAAAATATGTGATACAAGATGATATGACTAATACTCAATCTGACCCCTTTTTGCGTCGATCACAAGACAAAGTCTACGTATGAGCTTAGCGCAAGTGGAGCGCAGAGTTTCAATTGATATTTCCTCTTAGCATTTTTCCTTTTTGCACTTCAAAACTTCGCCACTTTGATGGAATTTGGTACATGTTTTCTGCTTAAGCATCAACCACACTCCACAGTCCATTGGGCAACCTGGGAAGCAATAGTTCCTTTGACCAAACCCCCTAAATTTCCTTGCTACTAGTCTTTACTTCTTTTTTTTTGCTATGTAAGAGTTTGCTCCATCTTGTTGAAATGTTACAGCGGAATTTCCTAATGTGGCTTCCACTAAATAATCAGTACTTCTCATTTAAATATCTCAAAATAAACATAATGATTGATGAAAAAAACACACACACACAAGGGAAAGGGAAAAGCGCTTTCGTCTTTATTTGTGAAGAGCTTTTCAAGGAATGAACAAAAAGTCAGAATACATGAGTTTATATAGAAGAGAGGAATGGCCCTCCCACCCCAACTCTAAGTAAGGGAGACAAAATTAAGGAGAATCTTAATTTGAGACCTGATGTACGATGTAATAATGGGATCCATCGAAACTAACCCTGGGTTCATATTAAAATTAAGAAAGTCTCAATAGGTATATCTCCTAAAATATTTCTGGAGACGGATTATTGCATATGATGATAGATTTAGCGTTGTTGCACTTGATTGCGTGATTACAATTGGGCATGTGTAAAAATTAGGTAGATTACTTCCTAAAGTTGTGTATATTAACCTGATGTTTTTTTTAAAAGTATCTGGAGTTCTTTCCCAGTTTGTCTATATTAACATTTAGGTAAACATGTAGACGAGCGGCCCGGCCGGAAAAAAATATTTTGTGTAAATATTATCGTTCACCCGTATCGGAATATTCATGCGCGTTTGAGTCCTTTTCGAATTATAGCTGGCGCAATTTTTTTTCAAAAAAAAATGCCCGAAAGTAAACAAACGGAAAACGCTGTTTACGCAGGCCATTTTTTTTTTTTTTATAAAATTGCCCGAAAAAAACAAACGAAACACGCTGTTTGAGTCCTGTTCGAAATATAGCTTGCAAGATAGGCGTCGAACTGTTCGTTTTTTCTTCCGTATGTAGGGATTGAACTACGGACGAAATAGTACGTCCCGCCGTTCGAGTCACTAATCTATATATTTACCACATCTAATGCCCGGCCACAAATCTCGCAATCGCTTTTAATTTTAACTAAATTATGAACGTCCAAAAAGGTTACAAATTTTTCTCTATCAGAAACTAGAGTTAATAATTCGGAAATAAACGACGGACACACTTTCGCCAACCGATATGATTTTGAAACTACGTATAAAACATCTCTGATACGCAAACGGCTAAAAAAAAGTAGTTCCTTGAAACGAGATAGCTAATTAGATTTAAATGTATAAAAGAAGGTAATAAAAATAGTAAAATGGGAAAAATATATTGACAAATAAAAATGACTCCGAATGAGGATAATAAAAAGCTATTAAGTGGGGGAAAAAAATTGAAATCGAGCATTTCTGACGTCATACCCCACCCCCAACCCCTATTATAATTCGCAAAACGATTAAAGGCGCTGACATGATGAAGTTAAAGCATTCACCTCTGCAAACGTCAGAACATTATTCTATAAACAATTAGGATTATATACTGGGGGGCTGTGCCCCCCAGCCCCCCTTAAATTTAATGAAACTCAGGTTATTCATAGTGTGGTCCCCCCCTTGTGTTTACCCCCAACACGAGCCGTCCCCTTAAATGTACTCCAAAAACGTGAAACATTTTGGAACACGGACGAAAATAGTACGTCTTATCGGCCGGGCCGCTCATCTACATATTTACCAACATTTAGTACAATTGAATAAACCGTACCTAGGCGAAAGGGAAAGTTTTTGAAAAGATGCGATGTAGCGATGCTTCACATTTAAATATGACATTTATTTTAAACGTTTGGAGACGACGAGGAATTCTACTGAAAATTTTGCTATAAGGCATAGGTGAGGAAACCTTTTTGAGCCGTGGGCGAAAATTTCTAATGAAAGAAGTCGGCGGGCGATAAATAAAATTTGACTCTTGTATCTTTGTAAATGTTGTTTAAAGTTATTATATAGTGCGATAGACTAATGCATTAATATCTATAAACAAAAATAATAAGCAACATTTTTATTGACTGGTACCACGGAAATTATACAAATATATCACTCAGGGGGCGAGGAAAATTGGCTCGCGGGCGAGAGTTTCCCCACCCCTGTTGTAAGGTAAGGATAGCGTATTTTGCACATCAAACTTTCGAATATTATCGTCGACACGATAAAAGTATCTTGCGTGGCATATTTAAAAATGTTTAAGAAATATAATGGAGGTCATAATTTAGAGCCGATGGTAAAAATATTATCTATTTCGTTATCTACGTATTCATGGAACACTATTGGATAAGTCATGGGAAAATATGGAAGTAAAAACACAACGTTTTATACTACTTTGGTTGTTTGAATAAAAGTGTATGTAAGAGTTTGTAGAGGAGGGTTTTCTGTATGCTTTCTATTGAACTCTTGAAGAGTCCTATGGATTAAGCTGTCTAAGAATGGGATAGTGCAGACTTCTGCAACCTCCATTTTTATCTATGCCTTAAATATTTAGATAAATAGTAGATAATACTCATGCCATAGGCTCTAAATTATTCATTGAAAAGGTCTTTGAAAATATAGACGATAGGGCTGGGAATCTCTTTTTCCTTTAAATATATTGATTTATCTTTACCCTTCGTTAAAGAAAATGAATGTCTTTTTGGTCCCGTTGAATTTACGCCCGCCTACACCATCACCGAAAATGGATTCTGTCTCTTGAAAGATATTCACTATTCAACCGGACTCATTTATATTTTGTGACCAAACACCACCATTCTGTGTTGTATGTAGATGGTCTAAGCAGTAAACAACTTCTCATTCGTCCACATAACTAGAGAATTCGAGTCATCAAAAGGCCGTTGGAGGAGCAACTTTGCTCTTTAGAATCTTCTTTTGGTTGCAGTTGGAAAGTTTTATTTTAGTAATCTTGAATGGACGGAGTTTCAGATCATTTTTCAGCTATTTTGGGATGGTCACATGGCTTCCTCTCAATTAAGTTGTCTGGCACACCTTCTTAGGTGTCGCTTGATCTTGGTCATCGTTTTCTTGAGGAGTGTTGAGGTTCCTACTGATCGGGGCAGGGTGGTCCTGAGTCTTTGAAACCAACTGCCTGTCTCTCGAAGCCGTTGAATAGTTTTGAAATCCACATATGATCTCACAGTGAAGTTCAACATTTTGAAAATATTGATCGCTCTCTTCCCGCTTCCATACATGTAAACGAGTGCTTCCCATTTCTAAGAGAATTTAAAACAATTCAAGATGAAAGACACGCTTACCTTCAGTCCCCGAGATTCGACACTAAAGTAAGATAGTATAGTAAGGAAGTTGACAAGAGAGGCTTTGAATGTGGGTGAGTTATAGAATTCGGATAGTTCAAGTAGAGTCGTGGGCAAGAGTGAGGCTCAATTTTTTTTTATGTTGATTATTCTAAGATTTTAAATGATGTTTTGTTTTTGTGAGAATCTATTATTTTAAAACCAGGCAATAGCTTCGCCACTTTCCCCTACAGGGGAAACTTGCGTTTCGCTCCTAAGATTAAAATATAAAATCTAAAAAAAACAGCCATGTTAAACGTTTATAAATGTTCTGAACTTCGCTAATTCAATAATTTTAAAAATGAACTTTAAACTAAACTTTCCTCCTTTCAAAATATCACATTGCTAAAATATAGTTATAGAAGATACTCGTATATAAAAATAAATTTTCTTGGGGTTTTAAAAAATTCACGAAATTTCGATACTTATATTTATTTCTGAACCTCACCATTTTGTTTGTTGATATTATAAAAAATTATTATAAATAACTTTGATAAAATAAACATAAGTCACGACCAAACCAAACTGAAATTATTATTCAAATAAAAATTTGAAAGGCTTCCCTGAAGTTATTCAACCGTTATGTCCGTTCACATAATGAGTTCGTAGTAATATAAGATATCGAGTAAATATTCAATTTATTATATTCCCTTCGGTTAAGAGCGGAGGCCATTTACATATAAAGCCGACTAGAAATTAATGGGCATAAAATTAGAGCGATTGTAAATTAAGGTATGATACACTTAGATTTGTTTACATTGTTGTTTAAAAACAAAGGAACCAGAGGGAAAAGGAAATCTGATTAAGAATCTAGAGTTGACTCTCGATTTAGTAATGGTTATCTAATTTGCTCAGTATCACAAATATAAGGGACATACCAATGCTTTAAGGGGCGACTGGCTTGGAGAATTTGTCTTCGGAGTGAGTAGTTGCTTTTTGGTCGCACCGTGAAGGAATTTAGTGATGCCCACCCATTATTTCTTCCTTGTCTTAAATTGGGAAAAGAACGAACTGTTGACTTGATCAGAGATGGTTCGCAGGTACTGGACGAACTCAATATCGGTCTTTGATGAATGGCCGCCCGTTAGGACGCCTTTTTCTTTTCTTTATCAATTTCCCTATGGTAGAAACAAAGCGGAAACGTGAGAGGGGATGGATCTCCCATAAGCATAGTAAGAGCTAATTTTAATGTCGCAATTAGCAATGTTCAACGGGTTATTAGAAAACCCCACTTCTATTTTATGAGGCCTCGTGCTATTTCCTTTTCCCATTATTAGGTGATATCTCTTAAGTTAATATAGGAGAGCCTCAATAACAATCTTATAATACTACTATATGGTCGGCGGTTACAATTTTCTAGATCTATTATGGTCTGGATAGTTGATTTGATGGCACCTAATTCATTTTTAGGGGAGTAAGTGACGAACTTAGAATACCCAAATGGAAGTTTTTGTTTACAATTGTCATTTTGCTATAAAAATTTAGGTACGGTTACCATATTGACGCGTGTATTACACATACACACACAAACATATATATATATATATATATATATATATATATATATATATATATATATATATATATATATATGTGTGTGTGTGTTTGTGTGTGTGTGTGTGAGAGAGAGAGAGAGAGAGATATAGAGAAGATAATAGTAAACCGCAATATTTGAATTGAAATTATCGACTTTGTTAATGATGATAGATTCCACAATTCTCCAATCAATATAATTTGCTTGATTTATAAATGATTTGTGCTTAGTTGAAATCGATTATATGGTCGTACTTTTGCATGTGTGTAAAGAGACTTGAAGAACTTGTACACCTTCTTATATCGGCTTGATGTTATTTTATCCTACAAATTCAACAAATATATATCGAATAAAGTCGCCAATCGTATTTATAAATCCCCGGAAGCAATTGATCTCAGATTGTTTCCTGCGTTTTAATTTTGTTTAGTAATTTGTTAGTCTTATATATACGGGGTTCCTTGCTTGGCTTTTTTCATTACTTAGTTGAAAATGGCAATTATAACTTTGCCGAATCTAGTTCTGTGGTTATTAATAAATCTTGATTCAAATATTGTGGTTTACTATTATCTTCTCACTTATATATATATATATTTATATATATATATATATATATATATATATATATATATATATATATATATATATATATATATATATCACACTAATGTGATATCTTCTAATCATATATATATATATATATATATATATATATAGGTTGAGGATAAATCCCAAAATGAGACATGTAAAATTTCTCATTTAATTAAGTACAACGTTTCGGGTACCTTACCCATCTTCTGGTCTATAAAAGATAGATTTAGAACACGTTTAAAATTACAAAAATTATAATGCACACAATGATTAGAAATAAATTATTTAGTTAATTGAAATTTTTACAAATCGTTTGAAAACTATTGAAACTTTAGATATGGATCAATTATAGGTACTTTAAATATGGATAAATATAACACTAGTTGATGCAATTATTGGTTGACACAGATATTAGTCACTTAATGAAGCAGAAATAGTAATAAATTATTTAATTAATTGAAAATGTGAAAAAATCATTTGAAAACTGTTGACACTAAATATAGATGCTATAAATATGAATAAATATAAAATACTAATTGGAGCAATTGATTGGTACACAAAAATATTAGTCACCTTTAGTGGACGGTAAAAGCGGAGAGACTGAGGAAAGATTATAGAAGGAACCGATTAAAGATTGGTAGGTTGTGGACAATTTTGAGTGATTTATGAAATGAGAAGGGGAAAAGCAGTTGAATCAGAATTTAAACTGGGATTAAGTTGTTTTATAAATAATGATTCAAGAATGCGGAGGGAAGTGGAGTCCTTTGCATGTCCTATAATTTGAAAGTTTTTGTGGGAAATTTCTGTCTTACATTTAATTGAATGATCTCGAATGGAAGAAGTTTCTTTATTGGTCAATGTGGAGCCAGTGCGAGAGCTAATACCAAGATGAGAACAGACCCTAGCCCTAAGTGAGCGAACATTGCTGCCAATGTAGATCCCCTGGTGGCACCTGGGGCAAATGAATTTATAGACAACTGAACAGCTCATTTGAGGTGGGAGTCTGTCTTTAGTTCTGAAAAATTGTCCAATATGAAAGTTGTTAAGGAAAACTATTTTGAAGTTGGTATGTGTGTAAAATCTTTTCAAAAGCTTATTAAGTTTTCGGTTTAAGGTTAGGTTGAGTGGGCCAATATCAGGGAGAAGACAATAGAGAACATCCTTGGGGACAGAGGAAATTGGTTGTGGAGGATGGTATATTTTATCAAAAAATTGACGGAAACATTTTTGTACAAGTGAGGGCTGGAAACCATTCTTTTGAAAATAACCCATAAGAAAACTGAATTCTGAATGAACAAGAAAATAATCGGGTGAAAGCTGAAAGCCGAGGTGAAGTAGGGTTTTGATGTTGTTGATCTTTTATGAAATATCACAAAAACTGTAAAAGTTCAGGCCGAGACTAGAAAAGGAGGGTTTACGGTAGACGGAAGTGGTGAAGTTGGGCGAGGAGCGGGATATGAGAAAATCCATAAATGGTAATTTTCCATCTTTTTCTTTATCAAATGTGAATTTTATATTGGAGTGGCTATGATTCAAATAATCAAAGAATGAAAGAGACTGTTGTTCTGGTTTAAATATTAGAACCGTATCGTCAACTAAACGACGGTAAAATATCGGTTTCAAAGCAGGAGGGCATTCTCGCAAAGCAACTTCTTCAAAATTGGACATAAAAATGTCAGCAAGAAGAGGACCCATGGGGGAACCTTCTTAGAAGCAAACGTATAGAATATATATATATATATATATATATATATATATATATATATATATATATATATATATATATATATATATATATATATATATATATATATATATATATATATATATATATATATATATATATATATATATATATATATTAAACTAGCCAAGTAAACGTATGAATTCCCAATGCATTCTTTACCCCCCTCCTTCTACCCCCTCATTCTTCTCTCCTCACCTTCCCTCCCTCTCCCACCTCTCATATCCCCATCTCCCCCATTTCTATTAATCCCTCTTTCTACTCCCTATCCCTCTATCTCTCCCCATTACGCCCCAGCACGCCCCCTCCTCTATTTCCCCCCTCTCCCCCTACTCCTCCATATCTATCTAGCTATCTCTTATATCATTAAACCCTCTCTCTCTCCTATGGGTACAGTGTTGGAGAGGGGTGGGGGGAGTTGGAAGAGGGAGATATAGGGAGAAATAGAGGGGCGAGGGGAGAGAGGGAGCGGGTGAGGGTGGTAAATAGTGGAGGAGGGGGAGGGAGAGGGCAAAGTGCATATTTTTAGAACGTCATTTTTTGAATAATTTTTAATCATATTATAGCTTAGTTTATGAATGAACTCCCCCCTCCCCCTTCACCCTGTTCCCCCGTTGAGAAGGGGGAGAGAAGGGGAAGGGTAAGGGGATTAGTGAAGATAGGGAGGAGGAAAGAGGGAAGAAATAAGGATAAGTGATGGAATGTGGTATGGGAAGGAGTAGGTAATGTGATAGGGGTAGAGGAAGAGGGAGATGATAGGGTAGGAGAACATGAAGGTGAGGGTGTAGATATGAACACATTCGATTTAAAAGATCAAATAAGCTGAAGGTCAACAACCCGAAGGGCTGGTAGCGAAAGACGCTAAGCCATGGCTTATATATATATATATATATATATATATATATATATATATATATATATATATATATATATATATATATATGGGTAAAAATCACGAGAGGTAAGACGTGAATAAGTATAAATACTTGGATGTACCACGTAGGGAAAAAGAAAGATTGATTGGATCTCGTACTTTTGTTATCTTAATATCATTTTCAAACTCTCAATGGTTTATGAATCTTGAATCTTGAATTTTGAAAGAGAAAGATAGAATAAGAGAGGAAGGAGTTTGGAAGAGAGGGTGGAGGGTAATAGTGAGAAAAGGAAGGAAGTGGTAGTCAAATATGTATGTATGTGGGTTCCTAGTGAGCGGGCCATCTCCATTTGTTATTTTGTTTATTTTTTCGTATTTGTTAATGTTGTTCCATTGCGGGATCTTTTAATTATTTTGTATTTGTGATTGTCATTCTAATTGGTCCCATTTGGGATATTTTTTTATTTTATTGTTTCGCATTTTTTTATTTCCTTTTAGTTGTACTTTGGTACAATTTCCGTTATTCTGGTGTTAGGGAGGTATCTTTTGCATACACTTCCCTCTGCCTCTGGGGCTAGAGCCGCTACATTCTCTATAGGGAGAATAGCCTCTAGTCTTGCCCAGATGTCTTGACCTTCTTTATAGAGGTATGTGTTTAGTGGTTCAAGACCTGTTTTTTCATGGAGGCTTCTCGAGGTTCGATACTCATACCACTTAGCGTTAGTAATAAACTGGAGGCCTCGATTTTGCACTCTCTGGAGTCTTGTAATATCTTTCTTTGATGCTGCGTTTAGCGGAATAGCAGGGTACAGCAGTTTCGATCTGATTAGACTAGTGTACAACTTCTTTTTATTGGTTGTGCTGAGGTTTTTGAATCGGAGGAGTTTGTCGAGTTCAGTGTTGGCGAATCCAATCCTGGAGCTGACGAGTCTGATCATGGCACTACTGGCATGTTTGTAGCCGAGGACTGACACGTGCGGTGAGTAGTCAATTTCGGAGTTTTCTAGATTGAGAGGGACGGAACGATGTTTCCCTATTGCGGTTGCTAAGGATTTTGAAACGTTGGTCTGTATTTTCTAGTGTTTCTCGAACCTGGAGATTCTTTCAGCCTCTGATGTCATGGCTCTGGCCAACATCCTCGCAGAATTTGTTCTCCGAACCACAACTTGGGTAATATCGTCCACCTATTGAATGTTGAAAGTTCTCCCACCAGTTGGTTTGGGGACGTCTCTGGTAAAGATGGTGTAGAGACTGGAGCTGAGGCATCCCCCCCTGAGGGATGCCGAACAGGAGCTCGAAGGCTTTCCCTGTATACTACTTGAAAGCAATGACAGCTTGCTTGTTGAACAAGTGGCTACAGAGGATCCTTTCGAAGGGGGGGGGGGTGAGTCTTAGTCGCGAGATTTTGTACTTCAGGCCGTTGATCCAAACTTTGTCGAAGGCCTTTTTTACGTCTCTGCAAACGACGTCGATCCAGTACCCCTTTGCTGTCCCTGCCGCTGCGTGTTGAGCATGTGAGCTATGGCTGTTTCCGTGTTCGGTGTCTTCTGAATCTGTGCTGTTCCTAGTTCAACAGAGAGTGCTCTGACAGCTGTTTTGATAGTCTGCAGTTGAGAATTTTCTCAAAAACCTTCTCAATGGTTTCCAGCAATGAGATAGGTCTGAAATTCATGACCTGGTTCGCTGGCTTCCCAGGCTTAGGGATGAAAATAATTTTCGAGGTTTTCAGGCCATATGGGAAATATCCCATTGCTAGGGACGAATTGAGTAGATTCAACAGCCTAGTCGGAAATCTTTCGGGGGCCTCCTTTAGGTGCCTGATGGTGATTTGGCTGAGGCTCCAAGCTTTAGGCTTAAATGAAGCGATTGCTTCCCACAATTCCGAACTGGTGATGGAGTTTCCCTCTTGAGAGTTCCCATGTAGACGGTGGAGGTGCGAGGTTCCATACGGGTCGAACCTGCCCTCCCACATCTCCATGTACTCGAGAACCTGATCCTCGAAGCTTAGGTCAAAGTTTCCCTCCTCTTCATCGGAGATTTTGAAAAGGTTTTTTAGACTCCACGGAACAGCCTATCCTTCACTCTGGGAGTGGTCGCCGTGGTACCTTCGTGCGAAATTGCAGTTGGGCCATGGTAACGGGAGTTCCCCTTTAGTCTGTTGCCTTTCTTCCAGAAAGATTTCAGATTCTTGATAGTGTCTAAATTTTCAATTAGACGATTCCACTTCTCCATCAGTTCGTGCGCTAGCGTGGTGTTCAGCTGTCCCTGAGGTGTTGGAGTCGTAAATCCATGGGCCTGATGTAGCCCATGTCGAAGATGCGATTGTAGACATCAGCGAAGTGCTGTTGGAGTACCACTCTCTCATGTGTAGGAGTTGTTTGGCAGTGTGATTTTGTGAGAGGTTGATGGGATAGCTATCATGTCTGCGTTTGAAATGCAGGCATTAATATCAGTAAGCTCATCATTAAGGTCTACCTCGGATGCACCGTCCAGGTAAAGGGGGTCCAATGGGAATGCCCTCCTGTATGCTTCACAGTTGGTTTTCGAGAATTCTTTCCGTGGAGCAACAGGAACTGGAATAGCAGCGGCTGCTATGGTGATTAACATGGGAATATGATCGCTAGGTGTCAGCGGTCCTAGACTGAGGAGCTGGTGAAAGGGGAAGCCGGGATTCGTGAGAACTACATCAGGCTTGGGGGCCAACCCTGGATACAAGAATGTAGGGAAGTCCAGCCCGCAGCGCTCAGCGATATCCCTTCATAGCAAGAGGTCAAGATTCCTGCCTCTTGCATTTGTTTTTGCATAACCCGCTGCTCCTGGCATTTAGGTCTCCGGCGAACAACATTGGGTGTTCTTTCCTGAAAAGGGTATACATATCGTGGTAAGGCAAGTATGAATGGCAGGGAGTTTGGTAGCCTGCGCCGAATTCGATGTCACCCAGAGAGCACCTCAGTATGATCAATAGAATAGATTCGTCCATTGGATTCCCTGGTCTGTACTGCAGATCTTTCTTGACCGCTATTATAGTTCGTTGAACCTCTGTTTTGTGACGTTCCTTTGGAGAACGCTGTATCCGAAGATCTTTTGCTTGTCGTCGTCCCTGATTCCAGTTTCTCACAAACGAAGAATGTCCGGATCCAGTTCTCAGTAGACGTTGTACACCTGCTGTTTATTCACCTGCCACCCATGCACGTTGTGTGCTAGAATAATTAACCTATTTCTAGATGTCATTGTGTGTGTCTAAGCTGCTTGAGGGTTTTTAGTTGTTGGGTCTGCCCGGTCGTAGCTTTTTGAAGAAGGATGGCTCGTAGAGTTTGAAGTTTTCGTCGTAGAGCTTTACTCTGCATTTCATTAGGGCTGTCTTGACCAATTCTTCTTGTTTGAGTGAATCATAGCACCACTTGATGTGGCCTCTTTTAACTCCTGAGGCCACCTCGTCGATGGATATCTCTCTTTCTTGAGTGTTGTTTTGGTTAAGGGCGATGGTGAGTTTGATATCCCTTCCGTTGAGCTCGTGTTCTTCCTGCTGTGGTAGTCGTTCAGTTTCCTCATCTTGTTTTCCGGGTTCTTCTTTTTTTCTCTTTTTGTTATTTTTTCTTTCTGGGCAGGGCAGGCTCATTTTCAGTCGCTGTAGGTATATTCTCATGGGTTTTTGCTTCTTTTGTTGGAAAGACTAGTTCTGCTTTTGCTCCTTTGATGCATGTTGCCGAGAGAACTTTGTGTGACTGTGGGTTGTCAGGGAAGGTGATAGATTCCAGGCCCTTTGCAGTCAACATCTTGTTCATCTCGGTATTAAATGAACACAGGCAGGCTAGGTTCATCACATGCGCGTAAAGAATGCACACTAGCATTTTAGAAGGGGTCGTATCGGCGAGCTGTAAGACTATTTGGGCTTATGCCGGCGTTGTGTTTGTTTGCGGTGGGGTCTTGGTGGCTGTCGCGTAAGAGATGTTCGGCCTGTCAGCCGCTATTCTCTTCTTTCTTAGGTGTTCATTCTTGATAGGAACTTCATGCTCAAGGTACAGGGAGGACCAGCGCAGTTAATGCACATTTCCGTTTCGTTAACGCAATTCACCCAGTCGTGGCCGGTTTGTGCGCACTGGAAGCAGATCTTAGCGTCCTCCTTGTCTGGGCAGGCACTAGTATGGTGTTCTTTGACCTTGGCCGCCATCTCCATTTCTCTGAACACGATTTTAAACATGTGTGTGAGGTTCCGAAATTCAACCACTTCGGTCACCTCTGCCCATTCTTGATTTCTCTCTATTTTTTGTTTGATATCTTCGGCTGATCTTTCGTCTACCCATGGGTCGACTCGCTTGCATACAATAGCCTTCCTTGCGCCTAGGGCTTGGAAGGCTTGGGCTCTAGTCCTATGGCGCTTACGTCTCTGTTGCTGGCTATCGAGGTCAGTATAACAAGGTCCGCCTGAGTGTTGCAAATAGCGGTGTACCCTCTGGTGAGTTTGATTAGTCTTTGGATATCAATCCCCAGTTTCCCAAAGATCGTTTCAAAGACCTTGAATTTGTCGGGTTTTCCATTCCAATGAGCCTCATTGGGACTCAAAAGCCCACAGCCCAGACCCCGCCCCCTGTTCGGTTCATGGTTGGGACTCCGTATCTTTGGAAGGGGCGGGATGCCCGACTTCGTCTCCGCCGAGCAGCTCTCTCCTTACCCACAGGCAAAGTAGATACAGGATGAATCTCCAATCAGCCTATCTCATCCTGTCTGGTGCATGTCAGGATCGCCAGAAACATAAGGTATCTCTAATCAGACCGACGACCTTTTTATCAGGCCCCGGGAGGTAGGGCTGACTGAGTTCTCGTTGCCCGGGGGCAACTTCCTCCTCCCCAGGTCAGGTGAAAACAGGCGAGATCTCCAATCAGTCCACCCGAGCCTGTTGGCACCCCAGCCAGGAGCAGCAGAAACAGGAGGTATCTCCAATCAGTCCACCATTCCGTAGCAGGGTTGGTGGCAGAGGCATCCACAAAGCCTTCCCGGACTAGTTCAGCAGATATGGACAAAAAGTAGAGTTGAGTCACGGTAATTCTTCTTTAGGCAGCCTTAGTTCAGCTGAGGGAGTGGGGGTCCGTTTATGAGGTCCCTGATGACTTGGAAGTGTTGTCTAACGTGTTAGGGCACTTTATTGCTGGGGCTTGAAAAGTCCTCTTTTCACGGTTTTGGATGCCTCTATTCGCTTGACTTTGCCGCCTTTGCCGGGTTAAAGTAGTTCTTGAGGCGAAGGCAATCAAACAATAATGGTTTATGAAATAGAGAGACACTGTATTTATACAAAGCAATGTTTTCCCTATAAGGTCAGATAATTTTATGACCTCTGATAAGTTTGATTTGAGAAAAAAAGATAGGACTAGATCTAAAGAAAATAAACCCGGGCTAATATTTACATTTCTATCCTTTGTGCTGGAGATTAGGAACGATTCAAATATATTTCTGCTAATAAAATCATTTACATGTATTATGTTATCTGCTTTTAACTGAGGTCTCCTAAAGACCCATAAACCTATTGTTCTCACAAGGGCAATTTGGCCTCGTATATTCTTACATCTTTTAAACTGGCTAAGTTGTTTTGTAAAATCCTTTCACTATTCGATTAAAAATAGTTATACGTTTGTGAACTAACTCGAAAATTTCAACTCGTGTCCTGCCCTATTGTCCTTCGAGCTGAAATTTGTTTCATGTCCTTCAGGGGATAAAATGATACTCGAATGTCCCCCAAAATTACAGCCACTTTTTTATCGTCGCCTTTGTCGACCATTGATTGTTTCATTGTGTTTGATGGCATCTCCTAAGCAAATATATTTCTTAATTATATCAATTCATTCTACCCAAACAAAATTCACTATGAAAGTTGAAAGAAATTCATCCCTCCCAGTTTAGACATAAATATGAAAACACTAGATCGAATTTTCATTTCAATCTATCGTAACCAAAACTTAAGTCAAATAGGAATCAACTTCTTCTCCTGTGATATTTCCTTCAAACTAGAGTTGTGCCGATTCCAAAATTTTTGCCGATGCCGATTCCGATGCCAATTCTTATTTATGCTTACTTGCCGATGCCGATTCTGCCTAATATTTGTATTTAGTGTTGTATTATGCTTAATTTATTAGATACTTTATAATTAGTTTCCATAACTATATTACTCAACTGTTAGGCTGTTGGAAGCTAATAGACAAAGCAATGGAGTATTTTTTAGGGTTTTTTTTTTATACTTTGCAATAGCCATTGAGTTTATGGAATTTTATAGCTTTTGATGGAAGGTTTTAGGATACAAAATGAATATGGATCTTTACAGAATTTATTTCATTTCCTTTCATATTAGGAATAGCCAATATACCAAACAGCAACAAAAAATATATTTCTGTGATTCATCCAAATTCCCTAACTTGAAAGTTAAAGCCTACATCCAGTTTAGACTTTTCTAAATGGAAAAAAAACCCGTTTCCAATCATCATCATTTAGTATTTAATTAATATTTTTAATGTTAAAAATATGATTTCAATTAGAACCATTCTGTGGTTTTTGATTTGGTGCTAGTTAAAAAATGAAAATATTCTAAGTAATAACAAAGGAACTGTCGTACCTAAACTGCTAAACGAATTGATATTTTGTTTAGCAGTCTCGTTATTTACTTCCTTTCTTACAAGGTAGAACACTTTCATTTTTCAACTTGCCACAAAAAAATTAAAAAAAAGTATATTGAGTATTTATTTTTCAACTAGCTACAGAAAAAAATACAAAATATTTAGTATTCAAAATTAAAAACACGTAAATTGAAATTTAATAACATTATTTTTTCTCCAGTTTCTAAAGTAAGACGGTTACGATGTGGCGTGAAGATGTTACCACCAATGCTAAAAAGTCTCTCACTCTCAAATGATGACGGTGGAGGTGAAAGCATTTTATGGCAACTTTTCCAAGCCCAGGAAATGCATTTATGTTTGCTTTTCACCAAAGTAGTGGATCCGTATCTCGTGGTTCCAATTGTAGTGAACAGTATTTCTCGAGAACATTTCTAATAGCATGTGGAGATGAAGATTGCCGGCGAAGTTTCTTCTTGTTTTCCTTTTCAACATTTGTGGTGGTACTTGACTCTGCTGATGCTATCAAATCATTCAAACACGAGTCAAATTAAAAAAATCGGCACTTGTTCCAGCTTCCTCGTTTTGATTTTCATTTGTAGGTTCTATGTCATTGGAGGCAGAGCTTACATTCTCTTCAAAGTCTTCATAATTCTCTTTATCATTATGCATTTTCTTATGAGTGTCAGTCAAATAATTCTGGATTGAAATGAAATGGGTCTTTGAACCTTCTTCAGAACTTTTGAAAAGACTACTTTTATATCTTGGATCCAACAAGGTCGCTGCTATTAGATGTTCGTTTGATTCATACTTAGCAAATCTGCTGTCCATTGATCTTGAGATTGCGCTGACCGTGCTACCCAATCCACTGAACCTTGAATCTGATAATATAGCTTTGGTTATGGCATGTTTCGAGA
The DNA here is from genome assembly GCA_963969495.1 of Ceratothoa steindachneri. Taxonomy (NCBI): domain Eukaryota; kingdom Metazoa; phylum Arthropoda; class Malacostraca; order Isopoda; family Cymothoidae; genus Ceratothoa; species Ceratothoa steindachneri. The sequence goes on from OZ018324.1 coordinate 27,264,682, forward strand.
CTCTCACTTGTGGAATAATTTCTGAAGCATTAATGGGCTGTCCTTCCACTCAGCCTGAAAAAATAAATTACAAGAATTGCATTGAAATTTTGTAATTTGTAGATTGTGAACAAAGGCAGTAATAAATAACTAATATCTGAGACAAATGTGCGTTGAGTACCGTAGATAAAGAAGTTGAAGAACTTTACCTATTTAATATTTATTAACTGGCTACATGGTAAAATATTAGACTATAAATCATAATCGTAATAAATAATTAATTTATAATATAATATAATGTAATAAATAATTAATTAAAAATAAATAATAATATTAAATAATTAACAGTTATTATCTAACAGAGTTAACCCGTCACAGATTAACAACTGAAAATTGAACTGTCAATTATAATTGTATTGTTAACGAACTGCCACGATTTATCTAGTTGCTTGATATTAAAGAGAAAACTGCAGCTTCCGTGCAAGATATTTTATCTCTTTTTCAGAGACTTTTTTTATTTTATTTATTTCCATATTCTTACTTTACTACCAATTTCAGGTCACGCACTAAGCCGAAGATGAAGGTGCATCCCCTTCGTAACCACTATCCGAAAATGAAAAAAGAAAAATATATAAAAATAAAAAACTTACGAAGAGATTCATCTTCCAGTGAATCTCTTCGTAAAAGAAAGCTTAATGATTGCTAGTAAATTTTAGCAATATATATATATATATATATATATATATATATATATATATATATATATATATATATATATATCATATTACCTTTGTGTTGTTAGATCAAAAAATTTGAGCAGGCTTGAGCATTTGCCAATTAGTGCCCATTTGTTGGCATCCAAATACTGGCAAATTTGGGACTTCTGCACAGTAGTTAGCAATTGCAATTTTTTGTTCGAATTTTCGTTCAAGCATGAGGATATGTACTATTCCAACGAGTAACCGGTTACATCTTGAATCAACTTATGTTTGGGCAAATTATGCTGCGTTTGAAGCTTTTCAAGCTTAGTGTATGCTAACGACGAGTGATTAAAATGCTCTGTTATTTGGCGGCAATTTGCAATTATGTACGAGTATGACCAATTGGTTGGTGTGAAGAAAACACCTAAGACTGTTAAAGCTAGTACTTGAAATTTTCTTCAGCATATTAGCTGCGTTGTCATGAACGATCATGTAGACTTTGTAAGGGGGGATTTTGTAATCATCGACTACATCTTGAACAGTGTCACATATGTTAGTTGCGATATGTGAATCTGGGAATGGATTCACTCGTAAGACAACTAATGACTGGTTGAAATTTTCATTGATGCAATTTGCCAGTAAGCTGAAAAGAATGAAATAGAAATACCGTCAAAGATTTTTACTTTCAAGTTTAGTCTAAACTGTCTAATATTAATAGCATGAAATAAGTTAAAAACCTAATTTTTTGAACTTGAAATAACTCATGATTTAACATTACTTAACATAGTTATTAAAAAAGAACTCTGTACATTATTTGAGTATGCAATCTTGATGGCCATTAAAATTTGGAACTTAGCAGCTTGTTGATTATTACCTGATAAATGACGCATCAGCATTGTTCGTCCAGATGTCTATGGTGAAGCTCATGTTGCTTGCTTCATTAATCCTGCTTTGGATTTTGGTCATTATTTTGGTGTGCAAACTGGGAATAATATTGGTAGTAAAATATTTTCTGGAGGGCAGCTGATAATTGGGTTTCATCAGTCTCATAAGTCTTGTAAATCCAATATCTTTAACAACTGAAAATGGTGTGAGTCTAGTGCTATCATCTCACCAATAACAGTATAAATTGTTTGGATTGATCACTGTTTATGTCCCAAATCTTCTTGAGATCAAGAGTTTCTTCTAATGCTATTAGCAATTCTGAAGGCAAACTGCTTGCTGTTGATGGCCTGCAATCACCTTTGGTCTTTTTCTTTGTAGTGATGTAATCACTCATTTTGCGTTTTTGTGCAGTTTGAGCTTGCTGCTGTGCCTGTAACTCTGCTCTTGCTCCAGCTGCTCCTGATGTTGGGTCCTCAAATGTTTTTGCATATTGGTGGTAGTAAAAGATTTTTTTTTCATTCTTATTACCTCGTGACAATATTTTGTAACATTTTGTACAGGTGACTTTTGTTTGGTCATCTTCATTTACAGCGAATAATCGCCATACAACACTCTTGGTTTGTCCTTTGTGAGCCATTACGGAAGCAATTAACTGTTCAATGAGGCAATAAAAATAAATTTTCTCGAAAAATGTATTATAATATGAATTATTAATGTACATATTAGATTGCATCTATGTCTGAGAACCAGTGCGTGGGTGTGAGTGTGTGTAAGACTAACACATGCACACAAACGCAATGAATTTATATATATATATATATATATATATATATATATATATATATATATATATATATATATATATATATATATATATATTAATAAGGTTGTAGCTCCTGTCTGTCTGTGTCTGTTTGTCTGTTTCTTAACGAACTCCTCCTACGATTTTGGAGATTGCCCCCATGACCATATATATTCTGAAAGTACACGACTCAGGATACTTCGATAGGTGTATTTAATTTCTGGAGGGGGTCTCCCTCCTAAAGGTGCAGTAAGATAAGTGATCAAGGTAATTTTTCATCCTTTTGGTGATCTGGCTTGATAAAGAAATTTCAATGGCCACAACTATATGGATACTGTCTACTAATCTACAGCCACTAGCCTAGCCCTAACCACACCCAACCTGACCTTCACGGGCGAACCAGTCAGAAGCTCACCAAATATCTGACACGGTGCTGCGGCCCTGTAAACCATCCCCTTCTGAATAAGGAGTGCCCTCCCCCTTTGCTGCTATACTGGTCGCTAACCGATGGCTAGGCCTAATTGTCAGAATTTCTAAGCTAAGGCTACTAGCCTAACCTAGCCCAGTCAAAATTAATCTTTATGGGCAAACCCGTCACTAACTCGCCGTAATTCTTAGACAAAGAGTGCTGTCCCCAACTATAACCCCCTTCCCCACAATATTGTTCATATTTAATATATCAGGCCATTGGCGTATATTAAAAAGCAAGGCCAATAAATAAAATAAAGTAAAAAATCAATAAATAACCTCTAAACTAAGCAGAAAGTGGGTAAATTTCCTTATCAAGGAATTGATAAGCGACACGATTTTCCAGGATGGTAGATTTCTTAAAACACCGGACAATGGCATCATACACAGCGAAATAATGCTACAGTCCTGACAGGGAACCATCATCCATTGTGCAAAAGGAAGAGAACACAAAAGTATTCACGAAAATAAAATTGAAAAAGAGAACCAATCAAACTATTGAAAAAATGGGAAAGTCAAGTATACAAGCCAATTTTGGAAAACCCTATAAAATCTTTGTACTTTTTGCATTGTTTTAAAGTGGCGATAATGACAAAAATACGGCGTTTTTATCGACAGCGTGCATTACAGATAGTAGTTTGGAGTACAGCGTTTTATTTATTTTTTTCCCTTACCTCAAAGTCATCGAAACACTGAAGAAATGTAGGATTATAGCCCTTTCCAAAATTGGCTCAGAAACAGGTATTGGGCACGCTGTTTTTGACTCGCTCGCAAGATAAGGGCTTGTTATTAAGAGCGCATAGACCGTGTATTGCAAAAAAATTTATTCCCATCGATAATCGATAATGGCGTTACTAACGTTTTGACACACGAGGGGTGGTCAATAAGTTTTGCGAACCGGTAGGGCAAAATAGAGGAAGGGGGATGGCTGTTTGTGGGGGTGTTAGGACAAGCCATGGCAAGTCAGGACCTGCAGCCGCACGCTCCCGCCTCGTCTATTTAAGAAGCAGTAGCTGATCACAGATCGTCAGTCACAAATTTTTCAACAATCTATTATGCAATTCACCAGTCGCTCTGGTGGATCTGAGGGGAACGCATAAGGCACTGACGAAGGGGATGTTTCCTACGGGAGAGGCGCGGTAACATTTTCAATTAATTGATAAGAGAACTACTTAAGTGAACTGAACTTATACCACTACTAAACACTTAGCGCTCTACCTAACCTAACCTACCCTAACCTCTCTCTTTAAATTAACTAGGTTAGCAATCGGCACCAAAAAAAATTCCTTTTTCACCCCCTGACGGGTTGAATACCTTCAATTAGCCAGACACAAAAATCCTAACCCGAATTTATCTTGCTATTGTGTTTATCTATCTATCCTTGAACGATTTGGCAATAATTTGTTCTTATTCAACAAGGGGCGAAACGACTAACTAATTATTTTTTTTTTTGGGGGGGGGGGGAAAGGTCGTTTATAATCCTCTAAAACCTGACAAAAATTTATTATGTAGTAGTTTTATATATATTTTTGACCGATGCTGAGGTTAAGAGCTGGTGCCTTGCACCTCGTATGTACTCGATTAAGGCAGTTATTAGCGCTTCAAGGGATTGATATCACAAACTAAGGTAGAATCTCGAATTATGACTACTAATATTGCCAAAACTTTCGTTCAAGCGATAGATGGAAACATTAACCAAAAATAGTAGTTCATTTTACAACAAACTAATCAATCAAAACAAAAAAATAGTTTTGAAAAATTAACTTACACTAAATGATATATGGCTTGACACATAAAATAATTAATTTACCCTACCTTAAATACGCAAATGTTAATCTTCAAAAAAGTTTTCAATGCACTGGCTCACTAAAGGAATATTACAACGGGCTACCCAGATAACTTTGGGCCACCGTTCGTTTTGACGAATTCAGTAATCGCCCAACATGCGAACTGTGGATAGATTCCACAAAATACTAAAAAATTGTTTGAGTTACCGATATTTTTTTTTAAGGCTTGGCCGGCTGTGTGTGACGTCACCATCTCGGTGCGGTTTTGGGCCTATGGTAGGCAGATCCCAGCTGACTGGCGTAGATTCTCTCCAGCCAAAAAGGTAGGTGTTGGTTAGTTGGTGGTTCGTATGTAGAAATTCTGAGTTTTCAGGTCGATTCACTTATCTTCGGTTCCCGATAGCTATTCCTTTAGATTAAGGAATATTTCTTCTGGTTGAATAATACTCTCGTCGAGAGCGAGAAATTGTCTTCCTTGCTCGGTAGAACTTTGTAGAATTTATTGTTTTACTAGTCTCTTCTGGGTACTATTGGGAACGATCAGTTCGAAACAAGTGACTTGCCTGGCCTTTTGATTTTACTTCAGCGTTAGCTCGAGGAGGAACTTTTCGCTGACTTGGTTTTTCGTACCAACAACTTTAGAGGGAAAATTTAGGCCTCTTCAAATCCAGGAGAAATTTAGTCCTCTTCAAATCCCTAACGTAAACTGCTTAAATTAAAAATAGCATCTGTACCCATTTTAATTAGAAAATTGTGCATCTCGGGTTGTCAATACTACTTATGCAGCGGGATTAACTTCGTTCTTGGTTAAAACAGGCGTCTCTTCGCCGATGTATTTAGGGCTATGGCCACTTTGTGGAAGTTACAATTTCAGCTTCTCCCCTCTCTGTGGGAGTTAGTGTTTTGACTCTTTGCTGCTGGCTTTGCAAACATAGTGCTCGACCCGATTACAGTAAGATTGAGGGTAACGTTCGGCTAACGTAATTATACTTGTTGTGCAGAGGAAGGCAACGTGAAGGAATTTCGGTCCGTTGGCGAGTTCCACCCGAAGGATGGGGGGAATTAAATGATCCTGACGTGGCGTCTTGGGAATGAGAACCGTTTCTTGACGAACGGCTGGAAGAACAATGCCTGTTCTACGTTGTTCTCTTGTGAACAATAGGGGGGGGGTGAGAACCGTCTCTTGTCTACGGGCTCGAGAACAATGGCTGTTCTAATGTTGTTCTCTTCTGAACAATAAAGGGGAAGGGTGAGAACCGTTTCTTGGCGAACGGGCTCAAAAGAACAATGGCTGTTCTACGTTGTTCTCTTCTGAACAACAGGATGGGAGGTGAGAACCGTTTATTGTCAATGGGCTCGAACGAACAATGGCTGTTCTAACGTTGTTCTGTTTCTGAACAACAGGGGAAGGGTGAGAACCGTTTCTTGGCGAACGGCCTCAAACGAACAATGGTTGTTCTACGTTGTTCTCTTCTGAACAACAGGGGGGGGTGAGAACCGTTTCTTGTCAACGGGCTCAAAAGAACAAGGGCTGTTCTAAAGTTGTTCTCTTTCTGAACAACAGGGGAAGCCTTGTGGACTTGGCGTCACGAATGGCTCGAAACTTGGCACTCAAGGGATATTGTCCTTCTTCTGGACAAGTGATGGTGAATCTCGAGGTCGAGTTCCCTTGGCGCACAAGGTGAGAGTGGGTCGTAGTGATGTTTCGCGACGAAAATCTGGATCTCCAATCTGAATCTTAGTGGTTAAGTTTCCATATAAATAGCCGGGACATCTCCTTGGCGCGGGGGACAATAGAGTGGGAGCTTCGAGGAAATGCACAGCCGAGCCTGAGAACAATGGCCTTATCTGCCCATAAGCCTAACTCAATCTGGCGAGGTCAGCGCATGGGGCGAACGGGGGAAGATAAACCTCCTTGTTTAAACATTGACTTAGGTGGCTGCGATAAGGCCCCAGGCTTCAAAGCGAAGATGCATGTGGGTAGCATCGTGGTTTTAAATAACATGTAATAGTGGTTGAAATTACGCGGCCTCAACCCGTTCTATCACACCCCTCCATTCCGGGGGAAGTTGTCACTTAGAAAAAAAAAGAGAGAAGGGACAACGATAGAGCTCCGTTGTGGGGAACTTGTTTTCTTGTACCAACCGTACCTTCCTGCACCTAACTAGTATTACCTCAATACATATGATTATTTTGATCTTTTGATTACAGGGGAAAATAACCTTTAATACAACTTAATAAAAAAAAGGGGCATGGAACAATGAAATGATATAAAATTAGTACATATGGGACAAAATAATTTATACGTAATTTAATGGGTACAAATATATATATACATACAAAAAAAAATAGACATTGAGCGTTAGAAAATTCAGACGTATACATTAACTAATTATATTACAAGAGAATCTAAATCAAATCATACAAGACGGTATATACTTACATGGAGATACTAATCCTATGAATACAATTACTCTACGCTATTCGGTAACGCATTCCTACTGAGTGCTTCAGCGACCTGGTTATCGGAACCTTTTATATAATTTATTTTAAATTGATACTCTTGCAAGAGTAAACTCCAGCGCATGATTCGGCCGTTGGAGTGTCGCACATTCCTAATATAGGCTAACGGACGGTGGTCGATTCCTATCTGAAATTCTTTTCCTATCAAGTACATTTTGAATTTGTCTATAACCCAGATAATTGATAGAGCTTCCTTCTCTATAGTAGCATATCTCTTTTCGCGTGGTAATAATTGGCGACTATCATATGCAACTGGATGACTCGTTCCGTCATCCTCGTATTGAAGGAGTACACCTCCAATGCCCTCGTTGCTCGCATCGGTCTTAATCCCAAAGGATTTTTCCGGGTTGGGCAACTTTAAAATGGGGGCAGAAATGAGCTTACTCTTGAGCTGATTAAAATGGAAAACAGCGACATCATTCCAACGTAGACGATCGGGGAAAATTTTTTTTAAAAGGGGGCCTAGGGGAGCCGAAATTGCCGTGAAATTCGGAACAAATCGCTAATAGTGAGAAGCTGATCCTAGGAACGATCTTAATTGCTTCTTAGTATTCGGGAGGGGTATGTCGGCGATTGCCTTAATCTTGTCCTCTTGGGGACCTAACTCACTTTGTCCTATTTTGAAACCCAAGTATTATATGGTTTCGTGGGCAAAATGGCATTTGCTGGGGCCAATGGTGAGGCCATTTTCGCGCAGTCGCTCGAAAAGAGCTAATAGGGTGGTTAAATGGTGACTCCATTCAAATAGTTCTTGTAGCTGACTCTTTTGATGTGGTGTCAGCTGCGCGTCAATATCCAAGTCAGAGGGTTCCAAAGACTCGCCTGGTAGGGAAGGAGTAGGGTAATTGGCATCAGGTTGGATGCACACTGTCTGTATTGCATTAAGGGACTCCGCGGGGTAATCTTCTTCAAGCGCCGATGTTTCGTCCAGTACTACAAAGGTATCTCCATGGGCGCGTTGAGGGTACCTTTTTTCTTGGGGTCCACGGACAGTCTCCGTGTCCTTGTTTTGGGCCTTATCACCTAAGGGTGTTAGTAATTCACACTCCTTTTGTGCCGTCCTAAATTGCTGGTTAAGGGTCTCCGAGAAATCCGACGGTATCGGGACTCTGATGGGGACGGGCTCCTGGGCTTCTTTCTTAGCTCGGCCTCGAGGAAGGGCGGCCTGAGACACAGGGTCGGAACTTACTGGGGGGCTCTTTCCTATAAGTACGGAACAGAATTGTATGGGTGCTGAAATGGCTTCAGCCCAGCCATCATAATATTGACACTGCAGGTAACATCTAATGACGGGGAATTGGTTCGCCCGCCCAAGGTAGTCATGTACCACCGCAAATATTTCGTGGTTAGGGTCCACTGGGGGGGAGGAGTTCGTCGGACACGATGAAACACGTACATCCTGTGTCCCTGACGAGAGTCGATACTCGGCAGCCGTTCACGCTGCCCTCCTCAAATTTCAAAGTTCCCGATGAACTCTTATCAAAAATAAAATTTACCTGGTGGCCTGACGGAGGACAAAAAAGGTGCGGCTTGGGTCTGCACCACCGGGGAAGCTGGGGTGGCATTAATCTGGTGAACTTGGTGGGCTGGTCCGCTCTTAAGCCTAGAATTTTGGGGGCAATTCGAGCTCATGTGGTTTTCTACACCACAGGTGAAGCATATGATTGGTCGCTTCGGGAAGTGAGATGGAGGAGAAATCTTAACGGGAGGTTTGGAGTCCCGTTGTTGGTTTTGGGGAAAGAAGTTTTGGGGTTTTACGGGGCTCGGAAACTTCTTTGACTTTCCTGTGAAGGGGCGCGAATCCTTCCTTCTTTCCTTGTAGGGGGATTGGTGAGAAGTTCGATTCTCCTTTGGGTATAAATTATGGCTCGCGGCATAGACATCCGCTTCTTCGGTAGATTCTTTAAAGGTCTGGCACCGACGATCCTTGACGAACGCGTGGATCTCCGTCGGGAGAGACGCCAAAAATTGATCCCGCAACACGAAGTCGGTTAAGGACTCGTAGTTAGGATCAACCTTTGAGGATTCTAACCAAAATTTAAAATTCCTCTGAAGAATGTATCCGAATTGACGGAACGTCTGTCCGGGTTTAATACGACCTCCTCGAAATTCTTGGCGGTAGAAATCGAGAGTCATATTATGAGCGGCCAATAACTCAGCTTTTAAGGTGCTGTAGTTAATTGTACATTCAGATGGTAAAGATATAAAAATTTCGCGCAATTTACAATTTAACAAGGGAAGTAATCTGACTACACCTTCAGCCTCCAGATCCATGTTATTGATTTCGAGGATCTTTTCAAAGTGGGCTAAAAATGCTCCGAAATCCTCTCCATCCTTGAAATTGGGAAGCTTTAGTGAGAGATTGGGGGAGGCTTCCGAACATGAACTGGATGACTGTATTTCTGCTTCAACACGAGCTAATTCAATCTGATAGTGAAGCTCAGCTTGCCTTTTCCGTTCCTCTCTTTCTTCTCGTTGGATTTCTCTTTCTCTTTCTCTTTCTTCTCGTTGGATTTCTCTTTCTCTTTCTTCTCTTTCTCTTTCTTTTTCTTCTCTGAACTTTTCTCTTACCGTTCTTTGCTCCTCTTGAACGTACTCAATTAGTTCTTTTCCGGAAAGTCCCAAGGACTCTCCTTGTGCATTAAAGATTTCGAACTGAGTCATCTTTGCCCTTGGTGGCGCAATAGTCAACGAACTAAAATTCCTTGCAACAAGAATTATGCCTTCTAGAGAATTAGCCCACCTAAATATGGGCACTGACCTATTCGTACTTGGTTTCTCGATCTAAATAACCACTGACTAAAATCACAAAAAAAACACAAACAAATTATTATAACAGTTCCTTGAGCTACTCCAGCTTTTTAAGTTTCAAAAAAGGGGATAGCAAGCGTTAAAACAAAAGGGAACTACTATACTCTATTATTATAACGAATAACACTATGCTTTACTCGACTGAGACCAGTGTTTGCAAAGATATAGCGTTAAACCTTACACACTTGATACTAAATTTAAATAGTATATATATATATATATATATATATATATATATATATATATATATATATATATATATTTATATATATATATATATATATATTTATATATATATATATATATATATATATATATATTTATATATATATATATATATATATATATATATTATATATATATATATATATATATATATATATATATATATATATATATATATATATATATATATATATATATGTCGTAGAATGGACTCTCGACGATATATCATATATAACTATTCGTTGAGGGAACTTATATAATTATCTTTAGAGTGCGTGGATGTCTGGCTGGCCGATATTATGTATCTTCGATATGCTTAAGAAGTGGAACTGAGCTCAAGGATAATAATATTGCTATCATTAATAAAATAGAGTTTTATTAATAATAACTATCAACAACACACAAAACGGAAAATATTGACATAAACAGAGAATGGAAAGGGTCGTGGGGACTCGAGCTAATCCAAGGATTAAAAGATTTAAAAAGGTAAAACAAAGAATAAAGTTAAAGGGAGGGGATGGTTTGCTAAACCATTTAAAGCACAGGATAGAGTTGACAAAAGGGTTAAATACTCAAAGGTAACGTTCGGCTTACGTAATTATATTTGTTGTGCAGAGGAAGGCGACGTGAAGGAATTTCGGTCCGCTGGCGAGTTCCAGCCGAAGGGGGGGGGGAGAATTAAATGATCCTGACGTGGCGTCTTGGGAATGAGAACCGTTTCTTGACGAACAGCTTGAAGAACAATGGCTGTTCTACGTTGTTCTCTTCTGAACAATAGGGGGGGGAGGTGAGAACCGTCTCTTGTCTACGGGCTCGAGAACAATGGCTGTTCTAATGTTGTTCTCTTCTGAACAACAAGGGGGGAGGGTGGGAACCGTTTCTTGGCGAACGGGCTCAAAAGAACAATGGCTGTTCTACGTTGTTCTCTTTTGAACAACAGGATGGGGGAAGGGGTGAGAACCGTTTCTTGTCAACGGGCTCGAACGAACAATGGCTGTTCTAACGTTGTTCTGTTTCTGAACAACAGGGGAAGGGTGAGAACCGTTTCTTGTCAATGGGCTCAAAAGAACAAGGGCTGTTCTAAAGTTGTTCTCTTTCTGAACAACAGGGGAAGCCTTGTGGACTTGGCGTCACAAATGTCTCGAAACTTGGCACTCAAGAGATATTGTCCTTCTTCTGGACAAGTGATGGTGAATCTCGAGGTCGAGGTCCCTTGGCGCACAAGGTGAGAGTGGGTCGTAGTGATGTTTTGCGACGAAAATCTGGATCTCCAATCTGAATCTGAGTGGTTAAGTTTCCATATAAATAGCCGGGACATCTTCTTGGCGCGGGAGACAATGGAGTGGGAGCTTCGAGGGAATGCACAGCCGAGCCTGAGAACAATGGCCTTATCTGCCCATAAGCCTAACTCAATCTGGCGAGGTCAGCGCATGGGGCGACGGGGGAAGATAAACCTCCTTGTTTAAACATTGATTCAGGTGGCTGCGATAAGGCGCGAGGCTTCAAAGCGAAGATGCACGTGGGTAGCATCGTGCTTTTAAATAACATGTGATAGTGGTTGAAATTACGCGGCCTCAACCCGTTCTATCACACTTAGTTTACTTTTTATAGTTTAGTTGATTGTTGAAGTTTAACCTTTTCAACGGCACCTCCCGAACGCCATTTGTTTCAATTTTAATTTTTGACCCCTCTATTTATTATTATTATTTTTTTTCACATTTCTTATATACGAGATATTTGATATGGCTATTAGCCAAAGTCCTTTTATTTTAGTGGGTTTATTTAACTTTCTTTAGCATATTTTTAAAATTTTTGCTTAACTCACTGCTTTCTTTTTACTTTTTACTTCGTTCTTTTAAACATTTTGTTATTATATTTACACTTATCTTTTTATTAGTTAGTGCTTTATCTCGTTTCGGATTTAAGCAATTCGGATTCACTGTTTTCATCTCTTTTAGTTTCTTTATACATTTTGACACGGGGCCAGTATATCATGATAAATGGACAATGTCCATGGATAAGGAAACACCATGAAACATCCCTGAGTAGGTGAACGGCTATATAGGACTTTAAATTCTAAAGACAAAATACTAATTATTGAAACCACATTTATTAGAAAAAATGATTTGGTTGAGTATTTTTTTTAACTTTTTAGTAATTATATCACTGTAGCTTTCTACTTTCGTTCAAGCATTCCTGAAAGCATGCACTATAATCTGTCCAGAATTAAAGAATAAAGGTGTTACTTAATAAAGCTGTAGTAACTAGTAACACAAAGTATGTTGTCTGGCCCAATTCAGCCACCAAAACTGTATAAAAGAGTGGTGTAGCACTGGCCTAATGGGAAAATGCCAAGTGTTATGGACCAATGGTCTAGTGGAAAGATACCAAGGGCTCTGGAGCACTGGCCTAGTGGGAAGATACCAAGGGATTTAGAGTACTGGCCTAATGGGAAGATACCAAGGGCTCTGGAGCACTGGCCTTTTGTGAAGATACTAAGGGCTCTGGAGCACTGGTTTAGAGAGAAGATACCAAGGGCTCTGGAGCACTGGTGAGGTGGGAAGATACCAATGGCTCGGGGGCAGTGGTGAGGTGGTAAGATACCAAGGGCTCTGGAGCACTGACCTAGTTGGAAGATATCAAGAGTTCTGGAGCACTGGCTAGTAGGAAGATACAAGGGTTGATCAGCACTGACCTAGTATTAAGATACAAGGAGTGATGTACCACTGACCTAGTGGGAAAAATCAAAAGCGCTGTAGCAATGGCCCTAGTAGGAGATTCCTCAAGAAGAAAAGTAGCAGATATCGAAGTAGAAGGACAGCTTTACTAATATCATCCGGAAGGCAATGAATTAGGAATAAAGATAACCTCGAGAGGCTACACAGGGCACGTAGTTGAAATATTAGATACATTAACTCCTGTGCTAAGACTCTTATATTCATTAAGAGACTTAAGCACCAGGAACCAAACAAAAATCTATCAAGCTCTAGGAAGGCTGGGGCTCATCTTCCCTCCTGACCCCTTAAACACCCTATCAGTCATGAAAAATGGATCTCCAGAAAGTTAACAAAAAACAAAGCCCTCTCTCTCTCTCTCTAACCAGTAGAAGAATCTTTTGAAGGACTCTGAGAGCTGTACATAGAGAGGCTAAGATTGAACCGCTCCACATCATCGTAAAATATAGAGTGGAAAACAGCTGGAGAAAAATTGAAATCTTCCTCCTATCTTTGCAGAAAACACCATCACCAGAGTAAACACACTTTTCAAATCCAGATTCCCAAATGGAAGAGCTCAACAGAGAATAGTGCAGCACCAGTGCAGATATAATGAAGAAAGATACCAGATCAAGAAAACCAGCCCTTATGGAGCTCACCCGAACGTGATACACTCAAAACCGAATCAGAGGAAAAATCACCTAGCAAGACTCCCAAGATAAGTGACTCCCAAAGGGAACTAAGTAGATATGACACCCAAAGTGACAAATATGGAAGTGGAAACATCAAGCTAAGTGAAGCCTAAATTGACTTTGCTTAACTACAGTGGATTCTTGTAAAGATGAGGCATTCCGAGGCTTTTCGACCCTAATATAACTTAAACTAACCTAAATACATACATACAACAGAATAGCAACAAAATAATACACACAGCAACATGAATGCTACAAAACGCACAAGAATGAAAGAAAGAATAAAAAAATAGAGAGATATGTCAGTTCACCCGACAACTCTACAGAAGTTGCGATTACCTCCCAGTAGAGCAACAGGTAAAGAATGGAATAAAACAGATTGCAGTTCGGATTCCACGTTATCAGTAGGTCCAAACAAAATGGAAAATTCCATTTTATTCTTCTATCTCCAGCTTAAAGAACTCGGTCACCTGAGATTAACTTCTGATCTTCTAATTTATTTTATCTTTTCACCGTCTTTCATTTCCTTCTCTTCCTATCCTCTATCTACAGCCCCCACTGTTCCTTTTCCATCTGACCCACAAAACATGATGAGACCTGGGGAGGAAGTCATCGTCAAAGGGGCCGAGAGGGGTCGACTGGGCGTCCTTTCCCCTTCTGCCTCACGAAGCAGGAGAGGGGGTGAGGCGCTGGAGCCGATGAACCTATCATCTTACACCACCGGGGATAGGAAGATGCCGAGGGCTGCTGCATCAATGTCGTTGTAGAAAAATACCAGGACTGCTGGAACACTGGCATAGTGGGAAGATACCAGGGGCAGTGGTGTAGTAGTTAGATACTGGGGACTGTGGAGCAGTTACCTAGTAGAATTATACCAGAGACACTAGATATTTTTTTTAAGAGCTCATCTGGCGACTGCCTACTTGGGCATCAGTCGCCGTATTAAAAACTTGCCTAGTACTAGGCTACTTTAAAATCAAATTCAAAAACACGCACACACAAAAAAAACCCAACACCAAAAATTTTAAAAAAAGTGAAAAGCCAACGAGCAGGATGCAAGCTCCTGTGTCGAGGGGGAGGTCCCTCCGGCGCAGGAACGTGCAACCTATAAGGGAAAAAAAACAAAAACAAAACAAAAAACTGGTTAAATAAAAGGGAGAAGGCTGGCCTCCCCCCAAAAGTCTAAAAGTACATCAGTCATGGTTCACGCACTCTTCCCGAGTACAAGGGACAGGCGGTAGCGACCCCGCCCATCCCGGTACCGGGACAGGTAACGTGCGCGAAGATTACCCAGACTGGGACATTCGACAAGAATGTGCCGAACAGTCTGGGGGACGACGCAGTCTTCAAAATATGGCGCTGGCGAGCAATCCATCAAATGGCGATGCATCACATGAGTGTGTCCGATTCGGAGACGACAGAAAGCGACCTGAAGCCGTCGCGGCATTGGGGGATAGGTCCATGGGAACAGTCAGGGCGCAATGGCACGCAACTTTAAGTTCCTCTGGAGGGACACTAGAGAGCTGTCGGGGTAGATGATACCCAAGAGACTGAATCACTGGCCTAATAGGAATATACCAGTCAGGGTGGAGCACTGGCTTAGTAGTAGTTTACGATGGGTGGTGTATTGATGTCGGAGTAGTAAAATATGAGGGATGCTGGACCAGTGACCTAATAGCAAGATATCAGAGTCACTGAGCCATTAGATGACTAGTAAAATATCAGGGGCGCTCTATGAATGGCATAGTAGGAAGATACCAGGGATGCTCGAGCCATGACTTTGTAGAAGTATACCAGAGAGGCAGCCTCACTGGCCTAGTAGGAAAATATCTACCAGAGATGCTGGAGCAAATGCGTAGTAGTAAAATACTTGAGAATTTACGGTACTAGTATAGTAGGAATATACCAGAGACGCTGGAAAACTGGCCTAGTAGTAAGATTCTAAGGACGCTATAAAGCTGGCCTATTAGTAAGATACCAGGGTATCAGGAGCACTACCTTAGTAGTAAAATATCAGGAGCACTCAATCACTGGCCTAGTAGGAGAATATCAGATATGCTTGAGCACTGACGTAGTAGGAATATACCAGGAACGCTTGGCAGTGGCCTAGTATAGAGATTCCGGGACGCTTGAACAATGACAAAGTAAGGAAACAGGAGCAGCGGCCTAATAGGAATATACAGTACCAGTAAAGCAGGAATGCTATCCTAATAAGAAGATACCAAGGACGCTGGGGCACTGGCCTAGTAGGAAGATACCAGGGACGCTGAAACACTGCTCTAGTAGCAAACTTTATCTGTATCTCAGCTTTTATTTTTAAATATTAACCATTTTTTCTACTTCTGATTTTTAAAATATTTTCGCCAATATATTTTGATAATTCTGGTCAGAAATGCAAAGAAATTATTTTTCTTAATGAATCTAAATGATGGAAATTTCTTTGAGACCAAAGGCCCAGCTTCGATTATGTAGGAAATTAACGCAAAAGGCAACAACTAAAACAATTTATTTTATTCATTATAAAGAAAAATAAAGAGAGAATTTAAACAGACAAGAGTTACTCAAGATGATTTTACTTCATTGGACAAACATATAAACAACCCAAAAAGCTACACGTGAAGAATTTGTTTGGTTCGAGAAGGCAAAGAATCGGACATGCCGGACATTTACTTGTCTCTCTGGCCATAGCACTGAGACGCCTCAGATAATTATGCTTATTCGAGACTCTTCTATTTACGAACATGCTTTAAGAACCATATAATATAAATCACACCAGATCAAAAGCTATGTCCTAGGTTCTAGTTAGTTCGAACATATTGCTTTAGGTTCAAAATATAACCTAGGCACCAGAAAATACAGTTTAGAAAAATCGTCTTGGAATCCTCCTTGATAATTACATTAGGAGCTAATACTCTCGCTGGGTACACTAGTTTGCTTTCTTCGATAAAGACATTTTTGTCATTCAAAAATTCACACTTTCGTGGATGGAATTTCAATGGGTTCTCGATTTATGTGTTGGCAAATTGCAGAAACTTGACTTGTTAATCTCTCGCTTACCACTGTCATTCATTTGAAATGGTTCTTTCTCTTTCTCTCTTTCTCTCTCTCTCTCTTTCACACACACACACACACTCACACACACACACACAAACAAATTCTCTCTTAAGCACTCTTTAACTCTATATATTTTATCTCTTTTGATTTCTTTTTCTCTTTTCTCTTTTTCTCGCTTTTTTCTGTCTCTTTCATTCTCTTTCATTCTCTCTCTCTCTCTCTCTCTCTCTGAAAATAGAAGGAGAGGGGTGACGCCCCCTTGTCGTGGGAAGAGAGCTTGTATGTACCTTTGACTTTTCGAGCTATGTCGGCGGGGGTACCTCTCTTCTGCGTACCCCTGGTAGGGCCTGCCTTGTCGATTTGGTCGGAAACGATGTTCCAGACTAAGTGCGTCCTTCTCTTTTCTACTCTATCCTTCTCTTTTTTTACTTTTATTCTATCTCTTCCACTAACTATACAAAAAAACATGAAAACCTACTACTATCATGTCACTCTTACCCTTCTTTCCATCTTTCTACATATAAGGACTTGGCAGCTACCTCATGCGTCAGAAGAGAGGCTTTGGAACCTCTATAAACAACGCCAATCGACGCTCACTGGTGCGAGAGACTAGGAATAGAGGTGTCCTAGGCGTTGGGGCACGATGAATGGGATGAGGGTATTGCCACGTTAACCCTTTTCCCTGGCGCGTAATTATTGATCATTCCCAGTGACCGTCGACGGGTGTCTCTGGTAGCATCGGTCCGAGGTGATGGCCCTTTGTTCCCATTTGGTTGCCAGGCCAATAAAAAGCCTTGGGTCGAGTCTCTTGGTGTGGAGGGATATCTATTGAAAGCTACTCCGAGATCCTGGCCGTCGTGAAGGGAACTAGTAGGAGTTTAGTACGGGGCGTGCTCCGTTGTTCACCTGGTGAGAAATCGATGGCCCCTTCGGGGACTGTCAGTGCTGCTTGGGTGGGATCCACGGCACGCCGAGGTTTGACGACTCGGTCGGACGAACAGCAGCACATGGAGCGTGCCTTCTGAAAGATCCGAAACCTCTCCAATGGATAGGCAGGAGAGACTCACGCGGGGAGAACTCCTTAACCCCCCTTTTTATTATTGATTGTTCACGAGTTTTCAGAGAGAGAGAGAGAAAGTGCTCAAAATGACAAGCAAAAAAGGACCCGTTCGTCTAAAACACAACTGTGCAACATGCAAGTTAGAAAAGTGGTGCGTTGACTTTCCGGAGGGCTGCTACTCAAAATGCAACCCGGAAAGTATCTGCGCTACCTGTATATTGCTGCGAGAGGTGAAGAACCTAAAAGACCTCTATTGAGCTTCAGAGGAGAGAGCTAAAATCCTTGAAAGAAAGTTGGAGAAACTCGAAGCCCTTCACGCAACTCAGATTCGATGCCTAAAAGAGGCGCCGCCCACTGACGTGTCGGAATTCCCTGGTACCCAAGCGGAGATTCCGGCATCATCTGAGGCTAAGCTAGCTGAGGCGAGAAAAAAAGAGAAAAAGAAGAAAGGAGAAACGAAGAAAAAAAGAAAAAGAATAAAGTTGAAAACAAAAGAAGAAGAACCAAAAATAGAAGAAAAACAGATAAACAAGAAGAAAAAGAAGGATAAGAATGTGGAGAGTAAAGAGGAAAAGGGGAGGCCTCTTCCGCAAGGAAAGATCCCGTCATCAGAGACCAAGTGTCCGAAGGTCACCCTCGTTGGTGACTCGCAAACACGGGATCTGCAGCCGCTGCTAGTGGCCCGCCTTCGCACTAGCGTGAAGGTAAGCTGCCTGCCAGGACGGGGTAACCACAACATCAGAGTAGAGGCAGAGAAAGCTCAGATTTATGAGAATTCAGTTGTTGCTCTGATGATGAGTGGCAACGACCTCTGCCTTAGAGGGGGTAAGGTTGGCCTCAGTGGTAAGACCATCCAAACGGTGATGGGAGCCGTAGATGACATAGGGCTTAAAACCCGCAAACGTGTGGTGGTTGGGATGCTTCCGAGAAGAGGTCAATCCCAAACCGCTCACGAGAGAAACGTCGCAGTGAACAGAGGGTTGGCGGATCTCTGCACGGCAGAAGGAGTCTTCTTCGTAGACCTCTATCGTACCTTTACCCTATCGTTAGAGACGACCTCTACTAAAGGGACTGGGTACATTTCTCGCCAACCTATTTCAAGTAGCGTTCGAAACAGAGCGAAAGCGGACGTGCGCCAGCACGCCCGTGTCACTTCTTAAAAGACCTTCTCGGAGGTCGTCAAAAAGGGTGTGACCACGAAAACAGAGAAGCCGAGAAACGGGAGTCCTACACTAGGGGACTCCCTCAAAGTTCTTCTGTTCAATGCGAGGTCAATCAGGAACAAGTTTCTTGAGCTTCGTGGCCTTGTAGCAACAGAAGAACCTAAGATGATGGTCATAACGGAGTCGTGGATAAAAACCTCAAACTAAGATTTTGAAGGTGAATTCACGATTTCCGGGTACCAGCTCTTTCTGAAAGATAAACCAGACAGAGAGGGTGGCGGTGTGATGTTGTATGTCAAGGATACTCTCAACTCGACGGATTGCAACATCGTATCCGGCCATGAACTACTAGGTGTTGACCTAGAGATAGGTCCTGCCAAATACAACTCGTTGAAAAATACAGAGATCTGTACCAGCTACTAGGAGAACTTTTCGAAGACAGAGTGTGTATCGTCATGGGGGATTTCAACACATAAGTTGACTGGGAAACCAGAGAACCCTGTGGCGAGAACGCACTACTGCTGGAATTCGCGAACAACGAGTTCCTGACTCAATGGGTTAGAGAGCCAACGAGATGAGACAATATCCTCGACTTGGTTTTCACCTCTGAGGATGACATCGTTGAGGACCTCTCTGTTGGAAAAGAGCTCGGTGGCAGTGACCACCGACTAATTCGATTTGTTGTCAAAGTCCCAAAGGCAGAGCCTTCAACTAGTAAATCAAGGAAGCTTGATTTGAGAAGAGCAGACTTTGCAGGTCTACGCGCTGGACTGACTGACGCAATGCTAGAAGAGTGCGAAGCTGTTGAAGACTTGTGGAACAGTTTGAAAACCACATTCATGAGTCTTCAATCGGGTTTCATCCCTCTGAAATGCCCCAGTCGATCTTCTGTTCAAACAAAGTAGTTTAATCGAGATATTGGCCAACTCCTTAGGCAGAAGAGAATCGTGTACCGGCAATCGAATATCTCGGGTGACTTTGACGAATACCAGAGGCTTTCCAGGAGAGTGAAGTCCAGCATAAGGGCGGCTAAGCGGTCTGAGGAACTCCGAGTGGCGAGACTCTGTAAAGAGAATCCCAAGGAGTTCTTCGGATATGTAAACAGCCGTAAACAAATCCGTCGAACGATTGGCCCTTTGAGGAATGAGGAGGGGACATTAAAGCACTCAGATGCAGAAAATGCTAACCTCCTCAACGACTACTTCTCTTCAGTGTTTACTGAAGAGTGTGGTCCCATCCTCCAGCCAATGGATTCCTACTCAGGGGGAAAAGCTGGAGGATATGGAATTCACCGAAGGAGAAATAGAAAAAAAGATCAGTGACCTAATGACGAATAAGTCACCTGGCCCAGATGGGTTTCTACCTAAAGTGTTGAAAGAAGTGCGCGATCAAGTGTCACGGCACCTGAGCGCAATCTTCAACATGTCAATCCGGACCGAATGCGTTCCTAGAGACTGGCGTGAAGCGGAGGTGACTCTTATCTTTAAAAAAGGAGACCGTAGCTAACCATCGAACTACCTACCTATCAGTCTGACTTCGATAGTAGGTAAACTCATTGAAAGCATGATGGTGGGCAAAATGACTTCGCATTTAGAGTCAAACCTGCTACTGAGGAGTTCCCAGCACAGCTTCCGAAGGCAACGGTGATGCCTGACGGACCTTGTGGAATTCCTTCACTTCGTGTTCAGTGAGCACGATCGGGACAAGGCGGTTGATGTGGTGTACTTAGACTTTCAGAAAGCCTTTGATAAGGTACCACACCGCCGCCTTCTCCGGAAGGTGCGAGTGCTGGGCATAGACGGAAAAGTAGCCGGCTGGATCAAGAACTGGCTAAGTGGCCGACGGCAACGGGTGGTGGTGAATGGACCTACTTCTGAGTGGCTGGCCGTTACTAGCGGGGTGCCTCAAGGTTCTGTCCTGGGACTACTACTATTCATCATCTACGTCAACGATATGGACGGTGACATGGTTGCCAATATTTCCAAATTTGCCGACGATACCAAGCTTAATATGAACGTTGCAAAGGATGGAAATACTGTTCACCTGCAGGCAGATCTTCGCAAGATTGGAAAGTGGTCGGACACGTGGCAAATGCCTTTTAACGTGGAAGAATGCAAAGTAATGCATATCGGCTACCGAATCCCCCAATCTCAGTATATCCTTAAGGCACTGCTCTTGAATCCACCGACACTGAGAAGGACTTGGGTGTAACGATCACTAGTGACCTCAAGTTCTCTAAACAGTGCATTGAAGCGGAGAAAAAGGCCCAAAGGATGCTAGGCTACATAAAGCGCCAGTTTGGATATCGGAACAAGGAGATTGTACTGTGTTTGTACAACTCACTTGTCCGACCGTACCTGGAGTTTGCCGTACAATTTTGGAGTCCTTTGTTTCGAAAGGACACCGCGAGATTGGAACGCGTGTAAGCCAGGGCAACCAAACTGATTCCCTCTATAAGATATAAAAGTTATGAAGATAGATTAAGGGAATTATATCTGTTCTCGTTGGAAACCTGTAGACTGCGTGATCAGCTCATTGAAGTTTTCAAAATACTTCGAGGGTTCGACAATGTTGACTACAGGGATATTTTCACACTTGTTGAGAGCAGAACGCGCAATCACGGCTTCAAACTTGAACTGAAGCGTTACAACCACGATCTGTGTGGAAAATATTTCATGTATAGTATTTGCGGTAGTTGGAACGCACTTCCGGTGGAAGTTGTCAACAGTGAATCTGTTGACCAGTTCAAGTCAAGACTAGACAAGGTCTGAAAAGTGGCCGTTTAGGGACATAATACATTTGAGCAGAGATGTGCCCGCTCGACTGCTAGTCCAAAGGTACCCTCTTGAATTAATCGTAAGGTCTTCTTGGGTACTTTATTTCCTTGTTACTCCTTTTTCTCCTTGTTACTATCCTCGTTCTCTCTCATTACACCCCTATCTTTCACTCTTTCTCACCTTCACATGACACTTCTCATGTGAAGAATTGATTCTCTTCTTCCCTCTTCCTCTCTGTTCCCCCCTTTCTCCACCTTCTTCTCTCCCCTCCTTCTTCCCCTCTACATCCTCCTCTATTTTCCCCTCACATTCTCTCTCCCTCTCACATTTACCCCCTTTCTCACTCTCCCTCTCTTTCCTACTGTCCCCCTCTCTCTCACCCCTTTCTCTCTTTCCCTCTCTTTCTTCTCGCCCCTCTTTCTCTCTCTCACTCCCTCTTTTTCTCATCTACTCTTTCTATCCTTCTCTCGCTTCCCCCTTCCCCTTTCTCCCTCCGTCTACCTTTCCTCCCCTTCCCCTACCCCTCCATTTCCCACCCCATCCCTTTCCCTTCTCTTTCTTTTACCGGCGAATTTACACTTTCTCCTTTCTTCTTCTTTATTTAGCGATTTCGTTATGAATGATTTTTCTCTCGAATAATTTTTCTGTTTTTGCTGGAAAAATATTCGCAATTTTTATATACATGTGCGTACGTGGTTTTTCATGTACAGTTACCTATGAATGCTCGTATAATTCTGTATACATTAAGATTTTGTTAACATGTATCACAGTTAAATTATTTGCTTGTCAATACATATGCACCTTTACATAGCTCTTCATCAATAAGTGTTCGTATGTATGTTTTATGTATGCGCATTGTTCTTCAAATCTCCATGCGAACCTTTGTGTAATTCTGTGTAAGGGGTGCAATTAAGTTGTTTGGAAACGCTTTTTATTTATCCCGAACGAACTTAAATCGATTTAGGTCATTTTTGCTATGGTTGTATGTGATGTATGGACTTGGGTTCGGATCCAATTGAACTACACGTCTTACCGTTGAGAAACTCACCAGAAACGAAGATTTAAAAACCGTAGCATTTTCTCTTTCAGAAATGACTTTGTCTTTTAAATAGTATTGAATGTGAAAAATTCACTATTAACAAAAACTCCGACAAGTGATGAAACATCCTCCGGAACTCGAAAAATATAAATATTAAACAAGGAAAAACAAAGGATCCCCCCCTCCCCACAAAGTTTCCATTTGAAAATCTTCAGTACTTTCTCTAAAAGCAAACATTCGGATTCCCAATTACATTGTAGACAAGATTATATCGAAAAATAATTCCCATCCGAACTCTCTCCTTCCCCATTTAGTCTAATTGCTTTTGAAAGAAAACACAAGCGATACGAGAAGAAATTCTGTATACGACGTTCAGGATTAATTTAGAGGTTTCATCTTTCATCTGATCTTTTATTTCATATTTATCTCTCAGTGGGCAGCTGAAAGATGAAGCGAGATGCTTCGAAACTAGTCCTGTATGATGAGAAAGAACTATAAAATTATAAGAGAACGAAGTGAGCAAAAGACCCTGAGTCCATTTCTAGGCTGGCCTCTTTTCAGAACCATCATCATCATCACTTCACTAACTCTATAATTTAAGAAGGGGATTTTTTTAAGCATTTGAATAATAATTTCATCTTAGTTTGATTATGACTTATGTAAGTATATTTAAAAATTTTAGCAAGGTAATTTCTCTGAATTTCTTTAGAGTTTGAAAATACAAAATGGTTAAGTTCAGAAAAAAAATTAATATACATTGCTTTGTAATGTTTTAAAAGAAAATGAATTACAATTGGTAAAGTTCAGAAAATTTATTAAAATTTAAGCAAGGCTCTTTTTTTTTATTTTATCTTCTTCTATAACTATATTTAAAGCAACGTGATATTTTGAAATGGGGGAAATAGTTTAGAGTCCCTTTTTAAAATTATTATAATTGGCGAAGTTCAGAAAATGTCTAAAAATTTAACCATGGCTGCTTTTTTTTAGATTTGAAATTTTAATCTTAGTAGCGAAGCGCAAGCTCCCCCCGTAGGAGAGAGTGGCGAAGCCATTACCTGGTATTCCTATACATTTAAATTAGGAGTCCAAGCGATTTTGTAAATATTTATAGATGGTAACTCGACGATTAATTGGCAAACGATTCTATAAATTAACCAATTTATGCGTAATTTAATCCTTGGCTATATTTGTCTCAAATCTCTTCGTCAATTTATAACTATGGCTCCTTGTTCTTTCGCACATGTCCAACTTGAAGAAGGAATCCAGTGCAGTATCTTATAGACAATTCTCTATTGTTTACCATGAACAGTAGGCCATTAGATACCAGTGAATCACATTGAACAGTACATCACTACATACCAGCGATTCTTGTTGATGTCTTGAGGTCTTCTCACGTTTGTAAGCGCTCCACCTCTGCCAACCCTTCGCAGTCCAATTAGGCCACAATGGATTTTTCATTTTACATACCTTTTCGGACCATGGATATCTCAGGTGGATATTGCGAGATGAGGGACAGGGACAAGTAAATGAATCCCTCTCCTTGCCCTAGACTACAAGTATATCTTTTTTTAGCTATATTCCTTCTCAATCTTTTCCCTGACATCACCACTTTCATTATGGATCTCTTTTAAAATAACTTCGTAGCGGAGATGCACGCGTTGGTTTCCTCCCTTTCTGTAAAAAAGCAAGACAGAAAAAATAATCTTTTGAATTAACCTGAACTCTTAGTAATCACTGTGTTTGACCAGGCAGTTCCAATGCGAAGAGCCACGGGGCCAAGTCAGTGAAAACCTACTTAGACGACAAACACATCACTCTTATGAATTGGCCTGCACAGACTCCGGATTTGAATCCCATTCAAAATGTTTGAAAGACACTCGAAGAGAGGTCTAAAGCGAGGAGTCATAAAACAGTTCAAGAACTATGGGAAATTCTTCAAGATAAATGGAACAAGATTACTGCGCAAGAGTGTCAACAGTTGGTTATTTCCTGTACAGTGGCGAAGCTAAGGGGAAGGGGGAAAAATTTAAAAGTTACTCCGGTCATCAATGAGGGGACGGCCCAAACGAGTGTACCATCCCTTTTTTAAATGACAAAAACCGATAATAAGACGGTTAAATATAGAGGCCCATAAAAATATAGACAAATATTAGTTCAAGCAGTCAAGAAAAGTATAAAAGTTACTTTAAAGTGAAATTTTTGTGATGCATTTGCTGCAGGCTTTGCTTATAATCAGTCTAAATCAGGAGTGTATGGTGGGTCTTGAAACTCATCCCTGTTTCCTCATTACACGCTCAACTTTGATCGCCTCCCTCAGTACTAAGTAGCTTGTGGACCATCACTGTGCTTAGTGGTACCATTGCTAATTCCAGAGCCACACTTTGAGATTAGGTGCAGGTTCTTCTAGTGCCTTTCCATTCCATATTACTTTTTTGCACTTTAATCTTTTCCTTGGACTGGATCGGGATGATAACTGCCTAAGATAAGTACATAACAATAAATATCATAGTAGGGATTTTGTTATTGTAGATTTGTTTGTTGTTGTTTATTTTCATTGTAAATTTCTTAAAGTTCATAAATTATAACTTCAGATATTTAAAATTGTTAATAATATTAATTAGTGATATTGAGTTCAACACTTGTTCTCCTTGAGCTAGATTAATGTAAACTAATATTAGGGGGTTATATTTTAATATTACAGACTATAACTGTGCAAGAATTGCTAAAAAGATTTTCACCTCAGAGATGGGCTAAATTGAAAGAAGCTGGTGCAGGAAGACTAAAGTAAGAGAGTAGTACAGGGTGGTCCGCAAGAAAAAAAAGTTACAACGACAATTTTAGTGAATCTAGATGAGATTATTCAGCTGCTGGAGAAACTTGCTGAATCAAAATCCGAAAGAGTGGAATTTTGGTCGAACCTTTTGCGTCTAATCAATATAGTTCAAAAGAAACTACAGAAGTACGGGCTGCACATACGGGAGTCTGCTGGAACGAGAGAAAGAATTTCATGCTTTCTGCAGAAATAACAAAGAAAGAGAGAAACTGATCACTTAATTTATACAGAAAGTATAAGACGAGGGTGATTGCTATGGTTTCTTGTGACAAAAAGAATCAGAAAAAAACCCACTTGGTGGATAGAGAAGTTAGATTTAGGAAGGTCAAAGGAAATGCAATTTAGGCGTGTAGTAACAGAAGTACTGGATATAATTCATATCGAGATTAAGGGCAGATTTCATAGGCTGAAAAATCACGTGGGCAATTTTGGATTTCATTTTGAATCCAATGAGTTGTTGAAGTCTATGAATGATAAAACATTGAAAACAGATTGTATTAATTTTTTCAGTTTTTTGATGAAGTACAGACAAAACTCTTGTTCAATGATGTCGCTGATGCACGAACAATTTTCATAAATAAACCATTACCTAATTCACCAATTGATATCTTGAGGAAACTGGCTTAATATGGTAATGACGTGTGCTCAAATCTTGCAACTTCCATGCAAATATCACTAACTCAGGCCACCTATGTTGCATCCTGTGAGAGATCATTCTCAAAACAGAAATTGCTCAAAATCTATCTACTAAACGCAAAGGTACAGGAAAGACTCAGCAGCTTGGTTTTAATGTCGGTAGAATCAAAATTAAAGTACTGGACAGTATTGATCTTGATGACATTATAGATGATTTTGCTGCACCGAAAGCACGACATGAACTTATATAAATTTTAAATGGAATATCTTTATTTCGCATTTTGTAGTTTATTTCCTGTCATCATACATACGTATTCTGTATTAAAATGTATTAATAATTACTTTGATTGTTGCTGTATCAGACTGATGGAATGTATCAATATGAATTTTGACTAGTATATTTGTTCAATATGTAATAACTCGGTTTTACATTTTGTAGTTTATATATGTATTCTGAATTAAATTATTAATCACTACTTATATTGTTGCTGTGTCAGACTAATAAAATAGTTCAAAGGAGAAATTGAGATAAACACGCATCATTCTCACGAGCGCGAGAGAATGATGAAATAATCCAGCATACCGCAAGAAAGAACAAACGGAATAATTTTTTCTTCGAAAAAAGTTATTTCCTAATTCGAAAAAATCCATACTGTCCTTTGAATTTTCAATTACTTTCTCTCTCTTTCATAGTCCCGATCAATCTAGCGAAACGTGCATTAAAAGCTTGTTTATTCGAAAGAATCTTTGTTCTTCCGCGTAGCCGAGTGGATAAAGGCTCACTTTAATTGAGATCAAAGCGGTTGCTCGCTGTCTCATTGTGTTTGGTTCGAATCCCATCCTAGTACTTATATATATATATATATATATATATATATATATATATATATATATATATATATATATATATATATATATATCCTACGGCCTTATTTGCTAATCTTAACCACTTTTTTAATCCCCTTTATAGACTCATTTTAACACCCTGAACACCCTTTTTTTTTTCTTCTTCTTCATCTTCATCTTCTTCTTCATCCTCATAAGACGCATGTATTAACCATCGCCCCTGAAGTCAATTGACCAACGAGGTATGGGTCGAAGGAGTTGATTAAAATGCACAAATTAAGATTGTGACAAACTTGGTTTAATACTTACAAAATCGAGGGCAAATTCTTTTTAGACAACGCCCAACTTTTGCGTATTTCTTCAGTTCTTGGATACACCAACGCAACTCCTCTGGCTAAAGAGTCCTGCCTCCATATAGATAGAAGGATGCGGAAACCCAGAGACTTTTCCTTCGTAGTATGACGATTACTCGACAGGAAGGTGCGAAGGACAGGAAGGTATGAATGGAGGGAGAGCGAACTGTTAAGCAATTCACCCCTTAAATTATTGTGGCTCGCTCTGAGTCGTCAGGGCGAGGAAGCAGAGGTTGGAGGAACCGGGGAAACGCCTGGTGGGGAAAAAAGATGCCCTTCGCAAGATTTCATTCCTTGATTCCTTAACCACAGGGTCTTGATATTTCTTTGTAACTATAGGATTCTATATCTTAGTATTCCTTTCGCACTTAAATATATATTTACATTCTATGGATTTACTTATGACGTTAATACACATCGCGAAGAAGCATGTAGACCCACACATATCAACACGTACTTAGCTAATCAAAGACTTCTATCATTCCCTTCCAGTCTTCACGGCCCAACATATCCATTCTCTCCTTTGTTCCGGAACCCTCCCGATGAAGTGATAATATCACTTATGGAGGCATTCAAATCCACATACTGCTCAAGTGTAACGGGTGCCCCCCTTCCAAGGTCATGATGACGCTAGCCTCTACTGCCTTTGGGATTGTCAGCGATTTACATACTGATCTTTATGTACATTTCATTATCCGGGTGGAGAATCTCGTCTACGATGCGAGGGACGGATGGCGCAACTTACTACTACCCTTAAAGGGAAGGCAATTCTTCGGTACTTTTCTTCATTCTATCCATCCCTTTATTATATCCTCCTGTCTATTCAATTCGCCTAGTTTTATACCAAATAATTAATCCCACATTGGATTACACGAAATTTTCTTCCTTCATAGTTATAAAAAAATAAACCTAATGTGTAAACTTAAAAGCGCACAGCTACGAAAACGCACACCGCCCCAACACACATACGCATACATTAAAAATTAAAATAATAACCTTGAAAATGGGTTTAATTAAAAATCCTACTTCCTCTAAAGCGTAGACGACCCCACAAGGATTGTCCCTCCTCCAGGAATCTTATGTCCCATATTAAATCCCTAAGGAACCATGTACTAAATGTCATTAAGGTTTGCCACCCCATTCCTCATCTTGAACCATTTTTCGTTATTACTTAGCCATTACAGTATTTTAATAATAATAATAAGCAAAAACTCACCCATTTGTCTTGGTGAGGAAAGGGAACAGTGCGCAAAGTAGTGTTATAAGTATCAGCTAAAAACCCCATCGACATACGCAAATATTTAGGGGAGGGGCAAGTTATTTATAAGATATTACAAGGACTCAATACGACGAATGTCTCCTTCGTACCACAAACGAATAAGGCAAGACGGAAGAAGCTGTTGATAGGTCTCTAACATAAAAATGGCGCAAAGAATGAAATTTCAAAGTAAACCCATAGGAACGGAATCGAAAATACTAATATTCTTCCGCTCTCTCAACCGATGCACAAAATCACTTTCACAACGAGAAAAAAATCGGGGCCTTTTGTCGTTTCTCTGGGGAAAAGGCAAATCATGAGAAAATGCGATTATTTTGGAACAATTCGAGCGACATATTGGAGGCAAATTGTCTTTTGTGTTATGGGAAGAGGAAGGACTGACCCCTGGATTGGGTAAAAAAGGTTAAGAGTTTTAATTGTTCTGGGAAAACCCCTCCCCCCCCGATATAATTTTGATTAAAGTTGTGAGAAAAAGGTGCCTTTTACTCGTATTCGCCAAAGGTGAAAAGAGACAGAGATCCGAAAAGTGTACACACACATACAAAGGAATGTACGCAGATTGCATACATGTATAGGCAGTGGACCACACAGAAAAAATGAGAGAAGAGAGAGAGAGAGAGAGAGAGAGAGAGAGAGAGAGAGAGAGAGGAGGGGGGTACCTCAGAAGACAATGTTGTCCATAACAAGGAGGTACGAGGAGGTACATTCTCGCTCTCTCTCTCTCTCTCTCTCTCTCTCTCTCTCTCTATATATATATATATATATATATATATATATATATATATATATATATATATATATATATATATATATATATATATATATATATATATATATATGAGGTTGAAAGGTTATTTTTAGCAAACACAATCTTCATCAAAGCCCCCGGAAGAAGATCTTTTCACATACACGAGAGAGTAGCACTTAAAATAAGGGTTCTCTCAGATAGCCAAAAAACTATCTTTCGATTGGCTTTTTAAAGTGTCACTCCTGCTTTTCGAAGAGAATAGAAAGTTAATTATTATCCATTATCGCCATGCCTTATAAATTCAGAAAAATCACTGCAGTAACGCAATTATTTTTCTGAATTTATAAGGCGTAGCGAAAATGGATAATAATAAATTTCACATTCTCTTCGAAAAGCAGGGGGCATTTTCCAGCAGGATCTGGCTCGTGCCATACTTCCCAAATAATGCGCACATTCTTCAAAAAAGTGGACTTTCCTATATAGATTTGCCTGGGAATTCTCCTAACCTAAACCCCATTGATAATATATGGGCTATAATTAAACGTAGAATCGAGAAAACCAACTGTTCGACGATGCAGAAGATTATTTGTGCTGTTATCAATGCCCCACACATAATAGTTTTGCGGGTTGCAGCCTGAACAGTTCGGACGCCAGATTTCCAGAGTGATGTGGTTAAAGATTGTCTGACAATTAAGACTGGGTCCTTTTGGTAGTTTTGCATGGTGCAGAGTCCTGCTGCCCTACGTACGGCTTTCCACCGGCCCCTTCCCGGATTCAGGGTAACACTGACTATTCCAGGCACTGGAAGAATCCCTTCGAGAAGATAAAATGGTACATTTTGGGGGAACACACCGATGTAGCGGTTGTTTTGTAAGCTCACCACCTGGGTTAGACAGAAATTCTTCTCGCCTAAGAAAAACGAAGGCATGACATGCTTGTGGGTAGGCTTATGTTTGTTCACAAGCTTCACTGGATGTTCCTTCCACGTGTCCTTCATCTTTTGCGACATAAAGTGCCCCTTTCTCATCTTGTATGGAGAGTAGCGGATATCTTTATGCATTAACTGTCTGATAAGAGAAAATAAACTCCTTTGTACCTGGCTAAAGACCTCAGTGACTTATTCGAGTCATTCTCAATGATGACCTTGATTTCTGCGACAAATGTAGGTTTTTTATCATATTAGAACGATTAGAGTGAGGTTTCCCAGCTCCTGTACCCTCGTAATCACAGGCTAACTTATCCAACTTTTTTCTGCTCATCAGCACCGTCTTCTGATTGCAATCCAAAAAATCGGAGCTCTTCGCACTGCAGTTCCCGGGGTGAATCCAAAGTAGCACAATTTGCCCTTTTCCAATTTTTATAGTGATAAATTCAGTCATGGAATTGCTTTCTTCACAGACGATGCACAAATAAGTCACTTATGTTAAGAAGAAGAATGAACCGACCTCAAACACCACGCAAGCGCGGAATTCAGATATGCCATAGGCGAGAATAAATTACGCACCGCGCGTTATATATATATATATATATATATATATATATATATATATATATATATATATATATATATATATATATATATATATATATATATATGAATGCAATATCCTACAGGAAAAATTAAAAAGTGCTTCCAAGTACTTTAGAACTTTATTCAGTCATTCTCAAGGATCACTACCAGAAGATATAATATAATAAGGGTAAATATAAGCTAGTAAAAGATAAAGGACCGCCTCTAAGACAAGAAATCACCAATAAGGAAGTAGGAGAGGGACGAGTAAGTTCCCATTAATATTTAGCTATAACAGGTAGCAAGGTCAAACCGAGAGGCAGAAAGAGTCCAGAACAGAGCTAAAAGGGTTAAAACGATTAACAGATAAACCGATATATATATATATATATATATATATATATATATATATATATATATATATATATATATATATGAGTAGCGCGTGAGGAATATGAAGAGCCACGTAATAGTTCCAGACATTTAATTATCAGCTCCACGAAAATTAGAATTTAATTCGCTGAAGATGGTCATTGTAAATGACCGAAACGTCCGGAAATTAAATGTTTAGAACTATCACGTGGATCTTCATATTCTTCCTACGAATTAAGTTCCCAAGGAACGACTCTATCATAAGTATATTTATATATATATATATATATATATATATATATATATATATATATATATATATATATATATATATATATATATATATATATATAGAGAGAGAGAGAGAGAGAGAGAGAGAGAGAGAGAGAGAGAGTGGTTCTACAAAATAATTGGAACATGTGTTAAATTCAATAAATATTTATTTAATACGGAGTTGGTCCTCCTTTTGCTTTCTGAACAGCGTCGATGCGTCCTGGAATTGATTCATACAGCTTCCTGACTTCATTGAGAGAAATCTTGAGCCATTATTCTTGCAATACCTGCTCCAGATGTTTCAGACACGACGGTGGAGGGTAACGACTTCTAGCTTGTCACTCCAAGGCGCACCACAAATGCTCAATAATATTAACATCTGGAGATTGTAGGGGCCGCTCCATCTGTTGTAGCTCACTCCTATGCTCTTCATACCAATTCTTAACCACATGAGCGGTGTGTATTAAGGAATTGTCATCTTGAGAAAAGCACTCTCCATCAGGAAATAATGTCTGGACCATGATATGGACTTGATCTTCCAAAGTATTCAGATATTCGTTGATCCTACCTTGCAGGGTAACGACTGGACCAAGAGAATTTCAAGATAAGGCTGCCCAAACCATCACTGACCCTCCTCTGTACTTCACTGTATGAAGAAGGCAGTAAGGATTAAAAGCTTCCTGGGCTGCCCTCACACATAAACTCGCCCTGTAGTGGGAAAAAGAGAAAAACTGGACTTGTCAGAGAATATTACTTGTTTCCATTGATCTGTCGACCAGCCTTTGTAATCTCTATACCAGTTCAGCCTTTCCTGAATGTTTTGATGAGAAAGCAGAGGTTTTGTTCTATGGCGGCTCTTCCATGATATCCGGCTTTATTGAGCTCACGGCGAACCGTTTTGATCGAAACTGGTCAGCCACCAGTCCGTTTGTTGGGGATCTTCTCAAGGAGCTTCCAGCCAAATTCTAGGAGTGAAATTGTCCGGTAGCTCTGTCTCAACGTCGGGTCCTTCCCGTGCTTGGGCAGAAAAATCATTTTCGCCGTTTTATATGCATCTGGGAAGTATCCCATGTTTAGACATGCGTTAAAAATCTCATTCCTTCGATGATGTTGGCCGGTGCCTTTGGAAAGTTTAGCTTTGTCAGCCCCAATTGTCGCTGGGCTTTCTGACGAAATGAGCGGAGCGCACCAAGTAGTTCTTTTTCGTGATTTCGGCGTCTCCGTCGCGCTGTATATCCACCTAGTGGTGAGGTTAGGTTCTTTGTATTTACGTGTTAAGCTCGTCTATGATGTTGCTTTCAAAATCTATTTCATAATCTTCGTTTTTTTCTTCGGTTATGCTAAGGATTCTTTTCCAATAACGTTGGAATATTTCTTCTATTCTTCTTTCTTCTGTCACTATGGTTCCGTTTTCATTTTGTATTTCCATTTTCTTTTCTCGTACCCGTTGATCCTTTGAGATGTCAGATTTTACTCCTGAAGTCCTTGGGTGATGCATCCTGATCGAGGCTCTCGATCTCATCGTCCCAACGCCTCCACTGCTATTAAAGGATCAACTGGTTGAGCTCTTCTTTGATCTCTTTACTTTGTTGTATTGAGTAGATTGATGCATTTCTCAAGTTAACTTCATACAATAATTTCAATTCACGGTACAAATCCTTAATGTATTCATTCCATCTACAGGTTGAGATAGACTTATGCCGGGCCTTAGAGATACAAGCACTATCCGTGTTGATTAGGTGGTTATTAAGGTGGTCAAGTGCCTTATCGATCTCATGGAGAATCGCCTTACCCAAGTTGGGCAGATGGTAAACCTCGAGAAGGCGCGCGTTCCGTTCCCATTCTGCTCTTCTGTACTCCCTCTTGACTGCACCTGGGACTTGTATAGGGTTCCTGTTGATGGTAAGCAGGATCCCTATGGGGTCACTACATGGTACCTGGACTGGTTCCATGTAGTAATTAAACGGTAGCTGTCGGTTAGCCTGACATATGTATGTCTGGTTTTGTGGCACTCCCTTCTCTGACATAGGTGGGGAAGTCGGGACCTATACGCTGGACAATATTCCTTTTCAGCATGGTTTCTAGGCACCTTCCAGTCCCATTGTGGGTCCTGTAACCGGATTCCTGACATCTGGAGCTCAGGTCCCCATTAATATAGTAGAGGTTCTTTTGCCAAATAGGCCCGCAAGAGACTGAATCAACAAATATCCTCTTCTTGGTGGCTGGTATCCGGTGGCAACGACCATTTTCCAATGTCGAGTTTAACCTCAATCGCGAGATAGGATTCTTCTAGGTTTTTGATTGGCTTGTATTTGATCTCTTTCCTAATCGCAATAGCGGCTCCGTCGAAGCGCTGCTGCTAATGATTTGTTATCAACACATCGTAATTCCAGATTTTCATCGCACAAATTCTTGTGTCGATTCCGTGTTCAGAAATTAAGATGATATCTGCATCAATTTCTCTGAATACGTTCCCGTAAAGAGTCCTTTTTGTCGTTCAGCCGTTGGTGTTAATTTCCATTACTCTTAGTGCGTTTAAGTGCATGGTGAAATGTAATTATCGGTGTTTTCTCTTATTATTCTTCTTCTTCTTGGCATGTGGGACACTCTTAGTGTGCCCAGGCTTTTCATTCTGTGGTGGAGGAGTTTTCGATCGGCTTTTCGTAGCCCGTGTACGAGTGCATGGGCCCTCATCACTCTCCGAAGAGGTGGTATCTACTCCGTCTTCTTCCTTTGCTCTTCTTCTTCTTCCTCCTCGGATTCCTCCAATGAGGGGGCATTGACTATTGTTTCAAGCCCAGTCTTGATTTGGTTATTGCCTCTGACCACTGTTTCTCTATTTTCGAGCCCGCTGGTCTCAAACGCTTTCTCCACAGATAGCGTGAGCTAGTTTGACTGGTAGAGAGACAAAAGTGACTCTTTTCGGTCGAGAGCCTTCTGGCGAGTGCGTTGAATCCTCCTGAGGCGGCCATGATTACTGCCCTTCGGACACGTGATGGCACACCGGTTAGAGCGACGCCGCACTCTACCATGAACTTCATGAACGGAATTGTTTATGCGAAGAAACTCGTGGATCAGTTCTTAGAAGACATCACTTTAGAACTAGCCAACCACGGGGAGATCAAGATCGAACCCGTAATGAGAAAACAGGAAAGGTGCTCGAGACTCATCTCTACACTCTTCGTAAGGTTCGACCGTGACAGGCTCCCTGAGTTGGTTCGTGTTTGTTTGTATCGCTACCGCGTGAAGGCATTCGTGTCAGTGCCACGCAATTGCTACTACTACCACCGCTTTGGCCATTCGAAACGTTCGTCTAGATGTGCAAGATCGTTGTTTTGTCTAGGCCGTAGACGAGAAGTGCCTATCGCATACGGCCAAGTGTGTCATTTGCGGAAAGCCGTCGCCCGCTTCTTCGTAGCAATGTGTTTCGTATCTGCTAGAGAAAGAAATCCTGGCCGTTTGAGTTGGGGATCATCTCTCAATTACTTCATCTTTTCATCATTTCTTTATCAATGCATTTAATATTTGATCTATTTTATATTTAACCTTAGTTAATACAGAAAATCCTTGTTAATATAGATACTATGTAAAAAAATTGCAATAAAACTTTCCTAGCTATTGAATGATATTCTTCTTTGATTGAAATCCCAAACTGATCGATGGGCACCTCCCTCGGCTTGATCTTTAAGCCACGATCAGTAGATATGGTAGCCAACTCCTCTTCTGTTAACGAGAAGTCAACATCATAGGTTGAAATGTTAATGGAAGGGTTGCGAATTCAATTGCAATTCTCGACGTTTATTAATGGAAAGTTAAAATACATTTTACCCTCCAAAAATGTTCTCTTCTCTTCGCCCTCACCCTACATGGGACGGGCCTTCGTTTGGAAACGAGGGCATGTTCAGTGGACTTCCGTGCTCTCTTAATATTTTGACGATAAGAATTTCCTCTATGGACACTTACCATTTCTCTTATCTACATCTCTTCCACCGCAAAAGCATTCTAGACGACGTGCTCCCGTTGACTTACTCTTTTTTAAAATACTAGAAAAATTTAGTTTCTCAGCTAGCATATCTTAATGGCTCTTGAACGGGCATTCAGAGCACTTTTTGTAGCTTGTCATTTTTATCCCTTGAATCTTTTACTTTTGTATATTTTTTATATATTTTATTTAAATAAGATATTAATACGTCATTTCAATAATGTTTGTTTGTTCATAATTTTTGGTTTATACATTTTTACTCACCTAATTTATATTTTACTGACTTAATTTATTTTTGTTTAATGAAATTGCATTAATTTAGCCTTTAATTTTTTTACGCCCCTCCCATGTAAAAATATTTCAACTTTTCCTTGTTTTCAAAGATTTTATGATTTCCCAATAAGTTTACTCACGATAAAAATTGAATCATATCTTACTGTATTTTTTATTGGTTTATGATTTTAGAACTTGAAGATGGGCGGTACGTCCGAAGCTTGTTTCTCAATAACAAAAGTTGGCCAGAAAGTTCTGACTTACTTAGGAAGCGGAAAGAAAACAACAAAACTTTATGGCGCAACACCAAAATTCGGTTTTGTTAGCCTTACTCATTTGACTACCAGCCTCTCTACGCTGCTGGTGTTTGTTGCTCCTGCGCAGTTTATTTCTCTTTGTGTAAGCCACAATGGACATAAATGAGTTAAAAGCGAAAACTTTCTACAAGAGTTGCTGTGCAGGAAATTTGCGATACTGAAGGAGAAGGCATAGTCAGTCTAGTGAATGTTTAGAGGTGGTACGGACATTTCAACCCTAGAGCTCTTATCCTTGACGATTAACCACGTTCTGGCCGACCATCAGCCTTTGACAGCGATACTTTAGTGCGAGTATTGAAAGTTAAACCTTTTGCAAGCAGCCGTGATCTTGCGAAAGTTGTTAGAGTGTCATCCCGTCAAACTGTCCTGAACCGATTGCATCAAATGGATTCTGTTCACAAGAAGCCCCGATTGGATTTATATGACCTCACCGAAGTACAAGCTGCCCGTAGAGTGGAGATTTGCAGTCAGCTTCTCAATAACCTAATGGGAGACCGATTTTAGAGGCAAATTGTCACATAAGATGAGATGTGGGTGTAATTAATTAATCACGATCGGGAGACGAAATGGGTCCCGCGAAGTGAACAACCGGCATCCGTTCCACAACGGAATCGGTTTGAAAAGAACGTCACGATCTCTGTGTGGTGTAATTTCCAAGGAGTACTTCATTTCGATCTTGTTCCAGATGGTTGCACCATCAAAGCTAAACTGCATTGCCAGCAGCTGAACCGCGTGTTCGACAAAGTAAAGGAGTATCCTGTTTTGATCAACTGAGGTAAGACTTTGTTTCAGCAAGACAATGCGAGGACACACACTGCCAGATTGACTATGGAGAAGTTCAAACAGATGGACGCTGGTGAGATTCTTCCAAATCCACCATTCAGTCCGGATGCTGCTCCGATTAACTATGGCCTATTCCGCTCAATGGTACACTTCCTCCGCAACCAGAGATTCAACCTTTTTGATGGAGTGATTGAAGCTTGTTTAGAGTTTTTTAGCTGGTTGATCACTGGAAGAAGATCCTGGAGAATGATGCACTTTATTTTTAAGAATAAATGTTGGTGTTGGTCCTTAAAACCTTGTTGTTTTCTCTCTGTTTCCTAAGTATATACATATATATATATATATATATATATATATATATATATATATATATATATATATATATATATATATATATATATATCATCCCTAACTCTAATTTAAGAAGGGTATTTTTTTCAGTATTTGAATAATAATTTCATCTTAGTTTGGTTATGACTTATGTTTTATTATCAAAGTTATTTCTAATAATTCTTTTATAATATCAAACAACAAAATGGTGAAGTTCGAAATAAATATAAGTATCGAAATTTTGTGAATTTTTAAAATTTTTAGAGCACAAAGAATTACAAATGTGAAGTTCAGAAAATTATATATCTTCTTCTATATCTATATTTTAGCAAGGTGATATTTTGAAAGGGGGGAGGAAATTTGGTTTAGAGTTCCTTTTCAAAATTATTATAATTATCGAAGTTCATAAAATTTATAAAAATGTAACCATGGCTGCTTTTGTTTAGATTTTAAATTTTAATCTTAATAGTGAAGCGCAAGCTTCCCCGTAAGGGGGAGTTCTAAGCCATTGCCTGTTAATATATATATATATATATATATATATATATATATATATATATATATATATCAGAATTCCAAGGCAATATTTTCACCAAAATAAGGTCATCTTCCTAGGCTCATAATACCAAACATTATACAATTCTCGGAGAGCACACTGCTTGAAACTTTGGTTATTATTTACTTTGCCGTAATTACATTATATTACTTCTTATAGCATTTTTGTGCTTTGTCCCAATCTGTTCTTTTTTAGCGATCGGAAGGTGAAATGCGGAGTTAGATTTCAATTCTGTCGAGATCGGAGTAAACCGAAATATCACCACATTTCGTTTTCAGCCGCCCAAAAATTAATTCCAAGAAAAAAACCCTGAGCTAACATAACCTGCCCTTCAATTTTCAAATTATCAGTTTGTGAAACTATACAAACCTTTTGTAGCTACTTAACAATGGCGGTCTTCGCCCTCCATACCCCCTCTTTATGGTGGGGTTCTACCCCCACACCCCTGATTTTTTTAATTAGCTCGCAGTATAAGCAACTCGAAAGCACAACAAGCTCCGATTTTGCGGCATTTTGCCTTACGACCCTAAAAAGAATAGATTTGGATAAATATCATATACCCGGCAAAGCTTATTCTTCCGCACAACTTTATTTGGGGAGCGACAAAGGCGATCTGACAGAAAGGCCTTACACTCGCCCCATATTCGCGACAGATGAAAAAGTTTCGATTCACATAGTGTTCCCAAGAAATCGTGTACGACAGCGAATTTCCTATGCTTGTCCGATACCACTATACATACAAGTACACCCTGTATCTCTCACCAGAGTGGATACTCTACATCCATTAATTGATCCGGACTCGAATTTGAGCCCACCAGAAGAACTGTTATTAAAAACAAAGTTCACCTGGTGCTCCTGAAAGGTCGACGAAGATGGCAGAGGCGCAGGTGCGGTAGGCTGTTCGGCAGCGAGAGTTGCGGAGACTTGGGGGACCTGTTGTCCAGGGGCAAAGCGAAAGCGGGAGTTTTGTGGACAATGAGATTTGTAGTGACCAGGGGTTCCGCAAGAGAAGCATACAATGGGGTTATTCCGGTAGGGGTTACTGGAAGGAGCATTAAAAATTGGGGGTTTCACCTCTTCTTGCTTCTTATGGTGGTTACCTTTAGGTTTAAAGGGGCCTGGGACTTTTAATAAATGAGGGGGGTTTCTCGGTTGTGATTTGCCTTGGTTCTTAGGGGACGGAGGACTGCTCTTTTTTGGCTACTTAGAGTAGAACTGATGATTTGTGGCGTAGAGATCCGCTTCTTAGAGGCACTCGTTAAAGGAAAAGGCACACCTATCTTGCACAAATTCACGGATTTCCGTAGGGAGGTTGTGCATTGGCTGGTCCTTTTAAAACAAAATGAGCAATGAGTCGTAGTCGCCACTGACTCTAGCCGACTCCAACCAAAATTAGAGGTTTTTCTTCACGATAATCCCGAACTGTCGATACGTCTGTCCTGGCTGGATCCTAGCTGATCGAAATTTTTGTCTGTAACACTCGGGGTTTAAATTAATCGCGGATGAGAGTTCTGCTTTAAGAGATGAATAATCTATTGTGGCTTTTGTTGGGAGGGCAATAAAGATTTCTCTTAGACGAGAGTTGAGCAGCGGGAGCAGGTGGCCTCCTCCTTCAGACTCAATGTCCCACTCATTGACTTCGAAGATCTTTTCGAAATGGGTTAAGTAAGTGCAAAAGTCATCATGATCACAATAAGGGGGGAGCTTTAATACGTGGGCCTAAGGTTGGTGACTGCTGGACCCGATGGAACTGACTTCTACTTGATCTCTACTTAACTCACGCTCGTGTTGACGAATTTTCTCCCTCTCCTCTTCTTGTCTTCGTCGTTCTTCTCTTTTTTCCTCACGTTCACTCATTTGTTGGTTTTGAACGTATTCGATCAATTCATTGCCCGAAAGGCCTAAAATTTGTCCCTGTTTATGGAATATCTCAAATGAGGAAGAAGACATCTTGGATACGTTGTTGGA